>JAWWLV010000040.1:5729843-5784708 GCA_035041135.1 Platyrinchus mystaceus
TGGAGGCAAATCTGTGAGAGAAATAAATACTGGCACTGTAGTTCTGGTCACTTTGCAGTTGGTGCTCTTGAATTTTCAGCATCTTTCACTTGTCTGTCTTTGACTCTTCCAAAGCTGGAAGAGTCACCAGGCAGCTCATTGCCTATCCTTGGAAAGCACTGGTGGCTGTCACTGGGCAGCTTGATCCTCTGGAAAGCTGCTTGAGGATAACAATCAGACAAATGTTAGTCATTTACCAGCATCTCCAGTTTGTTTCTTTGTATCACACACCAAGTTATAACTGGAGACAACATTGATCAGAGCAGCTACTGACACTTCATTCCCCCTCCCCCTGCTGACATGTCACCTCTTGGGTCTAAGTGAGGAGGGAGAGCCCAGCTTGTGTCATGTCCTGGACAAAAGGTCACAGCAGCTGCTCAGATACCCATAATAAATCGTGAGGATGAAAGCTTTTCTTTGGTCTTATTTCACTGGGACAGCTTAACCACTCTCCTTTCTGTTGAACTTCTGTCCGGGATTGTGTTGGTGGATCACGGGGAGCTCAGAAGTTAAAGGGCAGCTGATTTCTCCGGGGCTGGGATCAACCAGCTGCATTGTGCTGGTCTCAGCAGAGAGGGAACAGAGGCTGGGCAGAGCCACAGGAAGGCAGTCCTTGCCCTCTGGTGCTCTGAGCTGCTTGGACAAGTCCCAAGCACTGGCCGTTTCCAGCTGCACGTGACAATGGATTGTCAATGGGAATTTGTTTTCGAGTTCTCTGGCCATCGGTAGTAAACAGTGGAAGAACACTGGCTGCAGGGACCTCCTGTCTGATGGCACAGGGGAACTGGTAGGGACAGCAGAACGTGCTTCCCAGCTGGTTCAGATCTTCCTGTTGATCTTGCCTTTCTGGAAAGATTCTCTCAGCCTTGAGGCAAAATCTGCGAGAGGGACTCGTTCTGGAGGTGAGGCCGATTCATCTCCAAAGCAGGAACAGGGCAGCTGCCTCCCACCTGCATTTCCCTGGCCAGGACCTCCCAGCCAGGGAGAAGATACTCTGCACTCAGTGGCCCATTTCAGCCTTGACTTCTCTCCTCACTTGGCTACAAAGGAGAGCTGTGCATTATGGAGTTCCTTCTGTTTAAAAACTGCAGACAGCAGGGACAGACTGATGGATAAGACAGAGGTTTTACATTAAAAATAAACATTTCAACAATATTTTTGTGTCTGGAAATATTTAGAGAAGTTCATGTTAGGATTGCTTTTAGCCTGATTTGACCCTTTGAAAGTGAAATGTCATTGCTGGTGTTCAAGTTAACACTTCTGCTACACACCTCATGGCTTCAGTGAGCAAATCTTGATACCAAAGCTGTCAGATTTTGTCAAACAAGAAAACAGACAGGGATATCTTCCTCCAGGTGAGGTGTCCAGCAAGTGCATAAACATTGCCTTACACTGCACTCAGAGGGATCCCAGACCAGTCCATGTGTTTCCTTCTGGCTTCTGATCCACTTTAGATCAAGGACTTTCATGAAGCTTCTGCCTTGGCACTACAGGGAAACATTCAGCTTGAAAACAGAACTTGCCCTGGAATGGTGGCAAACAGAATTACAGGCAGGAGATATGGGGTCACCTGATCCCACTGGGGCCACACAGAGGATTATCCTGGCAGCAAATGTTCTGCTGGTTTATCCAACCCACTCTGAAGGAAACCAAGAAATGTGGCTTCTGCCACTTCCCTTTCCAAGGGCCTTTGTCACCAGATAACCTGCAAGGAAGAAACATTTGGCTGTGCAGCCTCATTTCCAAACACATTTCACATTAACTCATTCCTGGAGGTGGGGATACCAAGGAATTACAGTCACTGCCAGAGAGGCCAAACTGCTGCAGGTCTTTTTGAGGTCCGGGGCTGTAAACACAACTCCCAACATCCTGCTGGTTGGATTTGTGCCTTTCTCAAAGCATCTCTTTCCCCTCTGATTCCAGCTGGCCTGATGTCCCTGTAAATCCATCCCGGAACTTCATCTGAGGAAAGGATCTCCTGAATCAAAAGCTTCCTCCCGCTCTTCCCCTTCCCATAACTTCCCCCAGGATGGCATCCGACAGCCCCGAGTCGCTGATGACCCTGTGCACCGACTTCTGCCTTCGCAACCTGGAGGGGACGCTCTGCTACCTCCTGGACAACGAAACGCTCCGGCTCCACCCCGACATCTTCCTGCCCAGCGAGATCTGTGACAAACTTGTCAACGAGTACGTTTTAGTCCTGGCTTTGGGGAGCTTTGCCTGGTTTGAGGAGCTGGGAGCTCAGGGAAAGGGGTGTATAGTTCCCCAAAAAGAATGAAAGGGGAAGAAACCATAGGGCTGTTTTTCCAGTTGATCTTCATCTTGGCAATAAGGGTTTGCATTAACTTCAGGAGGAAGTGTTCCCAGGTTATTGTAGCGCTATATATCACTCTAATTTCTGTGGATATCGCCCTTTCCAAGTTAGTCAGATAGAGCTGAACAAAGTCCTGTTAAAAGGGAAATCAGAAGGGTAAACCCAGAGTGAAACAGTCACTGCTTCACAGTCAGTAAGCAACAAAGGAGCCTTCCCATTTCCCACCACTGAAGCTTTACAGCTCTCTTTCCAAGCAGAGAAATAAGAGTGCAAAGTGCTAACAGATGTTAAATTTTAAAGCTGCTGCTCCCATAGCTTTACAAAGCAACCTGTTTTCAGGGATTTCTATAATTTGGCTGTCACAGTCTCTCTTGGCTGAACTTGTGCCCACAAAGTCTGGCAGAGAACTCTGGCCTACTAATTTTCTGAAAAAATTAGAAAAAAAATTCAAATTACTAAGTTTAAACAGCTAGGGAAAAAATTCCTGGAGTCTGTGCTTGCCAGAATCCAGTTTGCTCACAAACACACAGAGCCTTGCCCGAGATTTCCCTAAGGATTAGCTCAGTGCCAGGAGAGGTAGTGGGTCAGCCTGTCGACCCCAGAGGCTGACCTGGGTGATCAGGAGGGGGTCGGTGTCACATTCCCATGTCACCAGTGCAGGTGCCAGAGCTGTGGCTGAGCCTCTGCTGTGCTGTGCTAATGCCATTGCCCCACACAGGTACGTGGAGCTGGTGAAGGCAGACAGCATCTTCGAACCCCATGAAAGCTTCTTCACCCTCTTCTCAGACCCACGGAGCACCAGGCTGGCTCGGATCCACCTGCGGGAACAGATGGTGCAGGACCAGGACCTGGAGGCCATCAGGAAGCAGGTGCTGTTGCACTGACAGCTGTCATGTCACAGCATTGCTGCAGGGGCACAGCCAGAATCCCAGACACACAGATTCCCAAGGCTCCATCCTTCACTTTAGGAATAACATCAGCTTCTCCCCTTCTCAGCTCCCTAAGCCACTGTAGGGAATGGGATGGGGACACTGCTGATATGTAGTCTCAGGCTGTTCCAGTGGGAGGTGTGGAGCAAACAGGGTGGGCACTTTACCTGAAACATCTCTAACCTTGATTTCCCTTTTCCCAGGATCTCGTTGAGCTCTACCTGACTAACTGTGAGAAGCTGACAGCCAAGAGCCTGCAAACCTTGGTGAGCTTCAGCCACACACTGATCTCCCTGAGCCTCTTTGGCTGCTGCAATATCTTCTACGAGGAGGAGAACCCGGGGGGGTGTGAGGATGACTGTCTGGTGAACCCCACCCGCCAGGTCTTGGTCAAGGACTTTACCTTTGAAGGCTTCAGCCGCCTGCGCTTCCTGAACCTGGGCCGCCTGATCGAGGGGGTGAACGTGGAGACCCTGCTGCGGCCTCTGGCGTCCCTGGCAGCTCTGGATCTCTCTGGGATCCAGCTGAACGATGTGGGATTCCTCACCCAATGGAAGGACACTCTGGTTTCCTTAGTGCTTTACAACATGGACCTTTCAGAGGAGCACATCCAAGTGATCGCACAGCTTCGCAAGCTCAGGTCAGATCTGTTCTTCCTTGTCTGTCCTTTTCCTGCTGATAGGAAAAGGTCTTTTAGGAATGATCTACTTGCCTGCTAACAGAGAGGCACCTCTGGGTGCTCTTATAACCTGCAGGGTTCAGGTTATAAACCTTCCCGTGAACAGGCTCACTCATTGACTCACTGCACATTTCTGACACGTCTAAAGCCAGCCTGAATTTTATTTGTAAAAAGACACCACTTAGCAGAACCTCAGTCCTCCAAACCATTCATTAACAGGGATTTACAAAGTTTAAGCCTGGCTCTGCCATAAAACTAGGAAAAGCTCTGAGCTCAGGCTGTCTTCTGGCTGTGCTCCATGGAAGCCCACTGTGCATGGATGGGGCAACCAAGGAAACAAGCAGTGTCAACAAATGAGTGCTTCTGAGCTGAGAGTGTTGACAATGAAACAACTTCCTGAATCAGAGCTGAGACAATTGCTATTCAGACCTCACAGTGGTATTGGGAAAGGAATGCAGGACTTCCCAAACCAAGGAGAAAGGCCTTACTATTCACAAGAAGGATGCTTTGCAATGGCTTTAGCATCATCTCCATTGACTTCAGGCACATTAACACACTCTGGTGTCACAGGGAACATCCTGGATAACATTTTCTAAATCTAAGTACTTTAACTCCCAGTGACTTGCAATGAAACCTGGTCTGCAACAGGTAGAAGACACTTTTGTGAGTGGGATGCTGGCTCTAGTTTCAGGAAGTTTAGAAAAGTCTCTTTTAAGGATCTTAGCCCCTGCCCTATAAGGGACCCCACCTGCACACCACGTGGGTCAGTTTGTCCCACCACTCCCATAGCAGCAGGATTTCCCCAAAGCTTAAGCATTTAAACACCTGATAGAAATCAAGACAGAGTACTAGCCTGAGGTGGAAAAATTAGAAGATTGGGGAAGCAGACAAAAACTTGTGTAACTTAATTTGCGGGATGAGGCAAGATATGTTTCTGGGGATGCAAAGATCCTCTGGTGCATCTTAATCTCCAGGCAGAAATGCTCAGTGGCTGCTGCGATGGAGCTTGGGAAAGGCAGTTCCTGAGCCTGGAGCCATTTGCTTTGTGATGTGTGGCCAGATGATTCACTGTGCTCCATTCCAGGTAGACCTCTACCAGATACCTGTGTGCTTTGGTTACACACAGGGCCAGCTGCTGCTGCTAAAGCTTACAGAACCACATTCCTGTACCTTGGGAAGGAAATAATAATAAATAATAATCACATTTGCTTGTCCTTTTCCTCTGGTAGAGAGGCAGAAGCCCCAGCTAACGCTCTCCAGGCTCTGAGATGCTGTCTGTCACCTGCAGGCACTTGGATATCTCCCGAGACCATCTGTCCAGTTATTACAAGTTCAAGCTGACCCGGCGGGTTCTGAACCTGTTTGTGGAGAACCTGGTGAACCTCAGCTCTCTCGACATCTCAGGGCACACCATGCTGGAGAACTGCACCATCCCCAGCATGGAGGAGAAGATGGGCCAGACAAGGTATGGGAACAGCAGTTACTGAGGTCTGCTTGGATGGATGGATCAGTGAAAGATGAGTTGAGAACAGTTCCCTCTTTTAAGTTCCCAAATTCTGTAGGTCTAGTACTAAAAAGCAGGATACAGCTCTTCCCAGTTTCCCCTGACAGTGAGGACTGGTGTGAGAATCAACTGCTATTGCTGTATGCAACACATGTAAGGACTTGTAAGAGTAATAAAGAAATCGTCCCACCTGCCTGCCGTACAGCTCTGAAGGATTTCAGTTCTTTTCCACACACATTCTCCCAGGGATCTCCTGCAGGATTATTTCTGAAAGGACTCCAAAGCTCTGTACATACTTCCTACACAGAACATTCTTACCTTCACTGAAATCCAGGCTCTTTTGAGACAGCACATTTATACACTGAGTCAGTGTACTCATAGGAGGGCTGAATGTTTTAGCAACTTGGAATCTAAAGGCCTGTTTTCAGATTTGACCTGGATACTGGGCAGATCAACCCTTGCAAATCCTGGTAGAGGCATAGCTAGAGGTTTGGTTTTCCAGCTCAGCCAAGAACTCTGCCCTCCTATGAAGCACTAACTGAACAGAAGCAAACAAGTGGGACAGTACTGGCTCCTTTTCTCCAGAGCTGGTGAAAATGCACTGGCTCTTGGTCAGTAAGGAACATGGCAGCAAAAGCAGTGTTCCTGCTTGCTCACAGAAGCAGATTTAGTCTGTCAGATGACATGCAGCCCAGTTTGCAAATACTTTGGATCAGTGAAATCCACAGCCCTTTAAGAGGAAATGTTCACTCCAACCAGTGAATTTCCGGGACAAATTCTACCTGGGAAAGCTGCATTCTGTCTGCATGAATTCTTCTTACTGCTGGTTCTATTCAACACATTCACCCTTCACTCAGGATCACCTGGGATGAATTTTAGGGTTAAGTTTAGGAGCAGCTGGCTGGTGTAAAGTGAAGTGTAACCATTATCACTCTGGTTATGAGGCAGTACAGAGGGAATGGAGGGCTGACACCTGAAGAAACACGGTACCAACAGGAGCAAACTCTTGTTTTTTCCCCCAGCATTGAGCCAGCAAAGAGCAGCATCGCTCCCTTCCGGGGTCTGAAACGGCCACTCCAGTTCCTGGGCCTTTTTGAAACGTCTCTCTGCCGCCTCACACATATTCCAGCCTATAAGGTAATGTGGGCAGTGGGAGCTTGGGAGGAGTTGAAAGAACATGAAAATTACTGGCTGCCAGTAGAGGGGAGTTCTTTGGGTCTCAGTTGTGACAACTGAGCTCTGACCTTTCAATACCTAGTTGATAATGCAGGAAATCTGCCTCCTCCCTCCATAATTTCTTCCCTGACTGTTTTTGTTCCCCTGTGCCAGGTGAGTGGAGACAAGAACGAAGAGCAAGTCCTGAATGCCATCGAGGCTTACACGGAGCACCGGCCGGAGATCACGTCCCGTGCCATCAACCTCCTGTTCGACATCGCCCGCATCGAGCGCTGCAGCCAGCTGCTGAGAGCCCTCCAGGTGAGCCTTTGCCTCTCCCTCACAAGGGAAATTTTGTGCTCCCAGTCTTTTTCTCATGCTGGGAAACCATTCTGGAGAAAGTTCCAGTAGTGCACTGGAACTGGTTTAACCTTCATTTCATAAGCACGCTCCCGCAATGCCCGGGCCACGCGTTCCTTGCGGGCGTTTAACAGTCACTCCAAGACTCCACAGCGAGTCAGTGGCACTGAAGCTCCATGTTGCTTCTCCACAGCTGGTGATCACAGCCCTCAAGTGCCACAAGGATGACAAAAACATCCAGGTGACGGGCAGCGCGGCGCTGTTCTACCTGACCAACTCCGAGTACCGCATGGAGCAGAGCGTGAAGCTGCGGCGCCAGGTCATCCAGGTGGTGCTGAACGGCATGGAGTCCTACCAGGAGGTCACAGTAAGAGCAGACCAGGCTCCTTCAGCTCCTTCCTTCTCTTATCCTACCCCTTTAGCCTGGTGTCAGCATCTGGGTCTCCTCAGCCTGCAGGGAATGAGTCAAGGCAGAGAAGCAATTGCCCAGGTCTGCTCCTTGCCTTCACTCAGTGATGGAAATTACATGCAGGGTGTTCCTTATCCATGTTCCATATTCTCCAGAAAAAGGGGGAGAAAGTGATGATAGCAAGGCTCCTTTTTTTCCATGGACAGTGGTCAAAGGTTGTGCATTGACTGTGATGTCAGACGGGTGCAGGCATTGGGGATATCGAGTCAATGGAAAGAAACATCCCAAATCTCTGTACTGGAAGCCAGCTGAGCTTGCAGGCAGTGAGGAACTGGCTTGGATAGCAGTGGGCCCTGGATAATTGTGTGGCCCTGTGAGACTGGAGTGACAGACAGAAGAGGGTACTGACAGAGCATGGCTAAAGCACAGCACTAAATAGAAGGGTAACTGAAATTTTAGTAGTTGTAGTGAGGCAAGAAGATGGTTTCAGTACAAAGCAGAACGGAAACATGAAGTGACGGGGCCTGTGGCTTTGTAGCCACCTGGCCCAGCATTTGCTTCCTTTTGGCCCAGGTACAGCGGAACTGCTGCCTGACACTGTGTAACTTCAGCATTCCCGAGGAGCTGGAGTTCCAGTACCGCCGGGTCAACGAGCTGCTGCTGAACATCCTCAACCAGAGCCGGCAGGACGAGTCCATCCAGCGCATCGCTGTGCACCTCTGCAACGCCCTGGTCTGCCAGGTGGACAACGACCACAAAGAAGCTGTGGGCAAGATGGGGTTTGTCATGGTTGGTATGGTCCCAGGGTGTCTGCTTACCCTTAACCCAGGCCAGCACAGTTCCCTTGCAGCCATCCACCAAATGCATCCAGCTGTGATCCAACCTCGCAGTATCACAGGAGGGAACCCGTGTCCCAGCAGTGCTAACCCTTCCTGGAGCCCCCTTTATTTGCTTACCAGCACTGGAACCCTGACCCCAGAGACAGGCAGGGAAGCACTGTGACCTTATACAGGCTATACCTCCTCACCACATCGTGTTATTTCCACAACTGGTAGCACCTTGTGACTCGCTCCTTCTCTTTCTCCCCAAGTTTGCATCAGCTTCCCAACTCATGTCAACCCACATCCCTCACCTTTTCCAAGAGCTGGAGAGGCCAGTGCTCTGGTGCAGTTATGCCACATCCCAGACTTTCTCATACAGATCAAAACTGACTCAACCACAAACTCAACTGTTCAGGGACTGGCATAATTCATCTCTGTAAATACCTGCAGCTCTGAACATAATCCAGTCCCAGTGGTTTAAAGAAAGAGTTACCAAACAAGTTATCACAAAGGATCAAAACTGAATCAAATGCCTGAAAATTGGCCACTGCAGTACCACAGCAGTTAAGTTTTAGCTCTGTGATTTCTGAACTGTTTCTCACTCTTCTCCTTCCTTTGCCCACAGACAATGCTGAAGTTGATTCAGAAGAAGTTGGCTGATAAAACGGTGAGTGTTTCCCCCAAAAAACATATACCCAGAGTATTTTCTTTTCAGTCTGACTTAGGGCTGGAGATCAGCCCGGAGTGCCAGCTCAGCTTCTCTAACAAACACAAGACATCTCAGCTGACGCTGCAGAATTTCTTGTCCCAGGCTGAGGGCAGGGGAATGTGACAGGGAAGCAAAAATATTAAACAAAAAACCCACTTGCTGATAAGTTGAAAATGAATAACAAGGTTTTCTTACCTCTGGAGCCATCTGGGGTGATGCCAGAGAGGAAACAAGTGGTTGGTCTGCATCAGGCTCCCACATTCAAGCTCTGATTCTGTCCCTTCTTTGACTCTCCAGTGTGATCAGGTGATGGAATTCTCCTGGAGTGCCCTATGGAACATCACTGATGAGACCCCAGATAACTGTGAGATGTTCCTTAATTACAGCGGCATGAAACTCTTCTTGGAGTGCTTGAAAGTAAGTGTGATTGTCTCTGGGGAGAGGCTGCCACGAGCAGTGGAGATGTGGGTGCCTGGGCAGGATCCCTGGCCGTGCTCCTCTCCAAGCAGTACTTCCTGCATTACACAAACAGAAAAGTGAAAGCTTGTCTATGTTCTTCCTTCTCACATCCTTCCAGTAGAACAGAGGAGCTCGACACATCTTCCTCTTTCCCCAGCTTTGCTCAGTTCCCCTGAGCAGAGCAGCAGTGAACAACTCTCCCACTTCATATGTGTCTTGAGCACTCCAGAGCCCATTTGGCTCCTGCTAAGGAGCCATTCCCGACTTCCCAAAAATACTCAGCCTTTCTAGATGTGCTGTACAGCCTTTCCCCAGGGTTGCTTGTTCTTGGCATCACTGTGGCCCTACCTGTGTATAATCCTGTCCGTTGCTCATCCAGGAATTCCCAGAGAAACAGGAGCTGCACCGCAACATGCTGGGCCTCCTGGGCAACGTGGCAGAGGTGAAGGAGCTCCGCCCGCAGCTCATGACTTCTCAGTTCATCAGTGTGTTCAGGTGAGTGCCTGGCTCATCAGCTGGGCCTGGAGACTCCTAAACCTTTGCTACTTCAGCATCTCTAAGTGATCTCGTCTCTCTTGGCAGCAACCTGCTGGAGAGCAAAGCCGACGGGATTGAGGTGTCCTATAACGCCTGTGGAGTGCTCTCCCATATCATGTTTGATGGTCCAGAGGCTTGGGGGATCTGTGAGCCCCACCGAGAGGAAGTTGTGAAGAGGATGTGGGCAGCCATCCAGAGCTGGGATATCAACTCCAGGAGAAATATCAATTACAGGTGAGGAGCAGGAAAAGTTTGGCCCACTCACCCAGGAGCCAGAACTGTCACAGGAAGCCAACACCAACAGAGAGAAAGGAAGAGATACAGCCCAGCATGGAGGCTCTGTTCAAAGTGAGGGAGGAACATCCTCAGGGATATTTTGTAGTGAGGGTTTTACATCTTCCTTTGAAATATGTTACACAAGCTGCTGAAATTAGATACCTTACCTGGCAATTCCTATGGGAGAAGTTCGGGAGCTCCACAGAATTTCTCCTGCATGTTTCTGGTGAAATTGAGTAGCTCAGGAAACCCATGGTCTGTCCGGGACTGCCTAAGCATCTTGCTCTGAGACTGCTGTCCTTTGCAGCTCTTTAAGTCTGTTTGCTTCCCAAAGTCACGTGCTGTACCTTTCACTTTCTGGGACATATTTAGACACAGTTCCCAGAAATCCCTTCATGCATTAATACAACTCCTGGGATCGTCCAAAACCCTTCCTGTAAGAGGGTATCAGGTACTCAGTATTCCCTTAGTGCTTGGCAGGGATCCAGAACTGGCATTCCCCTGCTTATTCCACAGTGTAGACAAGTTATTGTTGTCAGAAGAAACACGGCAACCCTTGCACGTGTGCAATCAGCTTTGCCTGGGTATAGCTTGGCTTTATCCCCACTACAGATTAATCAGTGCTGCTGGGTTTCAGCTGTCTTGAGGAAATTGATGGAGGATGGAAATCAGTTTTGGGGCTCAGTCACACTCCTAGTAGCTATTTATCTGGGCAGTGTCTGTAATCCTGCCAGCACTGCCCTGGGACACAGACTTAGCCTTTGGCGTGCCAGTGGATTTACTGCTGTGACATCTGTGAGCAGAGTTTGTGTTGCTGTGAGTGGCAAAGGTGCTGAAAGAAGCTGCTCTCGGATTTTTAACAACTTCTGTAATATTTCTGTGCAGGTCATTTGAGCCAATCCTCCGACTTCTTCCCCAAGGAATCTCCCCAGTCAGCCAGCACTGGGCCACCTGGGCACTCTATAACCTGGTCTCTGTCTACCGTAAGTTCCCTTCCTGAAATCACATCCCTTGCACTGTAGAACTTGAGGGGGTGGCTCTGAGGCTGTCAGCAGAAAAAACAGTGGGACTTGGTGTGTAGGAAATTCCTTCACTGTTTTGATCCTTCTCCTTGCCCTCCTGCCACCCTTTGTACCCCTCTTGTGAGGGCTCACAAGGACCCGTTTCATTCTTTTCTCTGCAGCTGACAAGTACTGCCCACTGCTGATCAAAGAAGGTGGGATCCCCCTCCTGAAGGACATGATCAAAATGGCCTCAGCACGGCAAGAGACCAAGGAAATGGCCCGGTAGGACACCAGAGCACTGTCACAAACATCCAGTTTAGCTTTACTTTGGTTTTTATTCCTCCACATCAAGTGAGGCTGCCAAAGCAAGGCTTGCACTGATGTGTGCAAGGGGTATGAAGTGAACACGGGAAAAATAAGATGAACACAGAGGACTGGTGGTGTTTGTAGGTGGGCAACGCACACAGATCATTGCCAGGGAAATTGGTTACAGACTTGGCTTGTTGACCAAGGGAGCCACATGACTAATTGCAGCTCTTAGGCCAATAGTCTGCAGTCATCACTGTCCCCACACTTGTGTGGGCTCCCTCTCCAGAGTCATACTGGTCTGCCACTAAAACTACTGACTGCACAGTTAAAATGAGAGCATTTTTCAAAAGGTAGAGAGAGTCCATCACCTTAGTGAGCTTCTCCAGTTATTGTGACCTTCTTTTGGAGTCATCCTTTCAGGGTTTTAAAAGCCAGCTGCAGTCTCTGGTCATTGGCAGAGCGAGAGCTGTAATTTCATACCTGCAGGATGAATAAGAGGTAGGGATGGGCTGGGAACACGTACCTGGTGGGTGGGCAGCAGGTGTTCCCACAGCTGAAGGGTCACTAAGTGCTGGAGGGGGCTGGAGCCTGCAGAAGACAGTCACAGTTACACACAGTGTGTGCTTATGGCACAGGTGACAGCACAGTGAATGACAGACATTTGTGTGCACGCGTTTCCTGCTGTGATTCAGAGGTATCTGAGGATTTGGATTATGGGGGTGGTGAATGAACAGTCACATGTGGATCTGGATGTGCACTACTGTGACTTCACATTCCAAACTGGGAGCCCTAAGCTGCTGTTGTGGAGTTTACTGGTTTGACACAAATAGGATAAAGTTACATAGAGATAACTGGGACAGTTCTTACCTTACTGTCTCACAACTGGGTGCAATAAGCTTTACACTAAACCCTCTCTCCTTGTCCTTGTTTTATCCATAGGAAAGTTATAGAGCACTGCAGTAACTTTAAGGAGGAGAACATGGACACTTCCAGATAGAGGCACTCACCCAATGCCTCTTGCCAGCACTGTATCCAGCTTCTCTCTAACTCACTGTACATAGGGAGGACTCTTTCTTACCAACTCGCCCGTTGGAAGGAAACTTTATGTGTGTGTGTGAGACCCTCAGTAGATGAAGGTGAACAGAGGAGGGGGGAGGGACTTTTTGCACAACAAAATGCTTTCCTTAACTTAGTGGACTTTTTTTGTTATGAAGTTTCAGGTTGAAGTTCCGTGTGTATGATTTCTGTATAAAAAGAAAACAAAAAACAAAGACAACTACATTATGTATCTTTTAACCTTTTTATTTTAGACCACACAGAGAGCCTCAAATGACCATGAGCTTGAAGACCTAGTTGTGTGATCACTAGTGTGACATGTTTATTTCCCAGTTTTTAGAGAATTCCCTTTTGCTGTACTGCATGAGGTCCTGTAATGTCTGCAAGAAAACCAGTCCTGAATCAGCACTGGCTGCTCAGTGGGGCTACAGGCAGGGATGAGTTATTTATTTGGTCAGAAAGGATGGGGGACACAATACCAGAGAGACAGACCAAAAGAACCGACCTTTTAGTGATATTTATAAATGGAGAAAATAGAGAAGAAAGATCTTTTAAGTTAATTCACTCCCTTAAGGGTTTTTTATAGAGGACTCATATTAATGGAAGCACTGCTAACTGTATCTGGGTCATCCAGAAGTAAGACATTCCCAGTAAAGTCAAGAGGTCTGTTTTGTCCTCCCCATTGGCAGTACAGTAGGATCTGCCAGTCCACCCACCCTCATAAGGTCAGGGATGAGCAGTAAAACCAGTTACACATTCTTGGCTACAGAGAGCTTTCCTCTCAAAGGGAGCCTTGTGCAACAAGGCACCAGGTTTGTTCACAAAGGGCTACACATCTTCATTCCAGACCTTCACCACCTTTTAGTTGTGTTTCTTTTGTAGGGAAGGGCTACAAAGCCAGAGTATTTCTCTCTGCATAATAAACTCTCCCAGGCCCTGGTCCAGAGCAGTTGTACCCCTCATGCAAGTCCCAGGAATGGCCTGGAGCTGCTCTGCCCTTCCTCAATCTGCATCAGCACAAGCTGTGCTCAGTGGCACAGTAATCCCCCTTTACAGGACTCTCACTGCAGCACAACTGCTGGAATTGGAGGTGCTGAAGTCCTTTCCTGAGAGTGGGGAGTCTCCCTGCACCCTTTGGAGGGCAATCCCATGAGAAAGCCCCTCTTGGTTCCACTCTCTTCTCAGAAGCTGAAGGCCCTACTCCTGTCTGACTCCAGCAGCACTTCCCAGTGCAGCCCCACTTCTGCAGCTTTACTGCAGTTTGTGATGCAGGTGAGGAGAGTCCCACCCAGCTGGTCTTCACCTGTGACACTCCAGACCTGTAAGGGCTCCAGAAGCTGAAGGTTCTCCCAGCCAGACACTCAAAGCACAGTGTGCAGCTCATGCTTAGAGCCCACTGCTCACCACAGCTCTTTGACAAGTCACAAATCTTCCCTTAGAGGGGACTTAGAAAAGATCTTATGCCTGGTAGCAGGAGAGGAGCCCATGGCCACGTGAGGTGGGACATTTCAGGCCTCTGAGCACAGTAACTCGCTGCTCTCTCCCCTTGGACACGTTGCTCTCAGATTTGACTCGCTGCTATGAGGTTCTGCTAATGCTCAGAGTTCATGTTGTCCTTGTGAGCACGTTAGAGACAGATCCTTGATCCACAAACTGACACTTTAACTGACAGAACACAGCTGCCCGGACAGGTTTACTTTTTCTGCCAATATGGTGTTATTCAATGTCTTTTTTTTTTTTTCTTTTTAACCATACGTCATTTGTTTTGGTATTGTGAGATCTGTACTTTTTTCTTTTAAGTATTTTTCAAACTTATATATATTTTTGTGTCACTTTTGAATTGTTTTCGTAAGATTTGCAAAACTTGACAAATTATACTTTTTTGCAGTCGTTTAAAATGTATTTTTCTCTCTCTTATTCCTGTTCCCCAAGAATTTGTGTCTCTAAAGCTTTGAGATGGGGAAGCTTATTTCAAGATATGTTTTCTGTGTAACATTTGCCGATCTTCCTTCTAGATGCAAAACTAAGAGGGGCTGCAAATATTGCCAGGCAGCCTCAGTGTGTTAGGGGAGTCAGGTTTTGCTCTTTAATTCCATTTTGTGCTGCTGTCCTGAGGTTGTTTCACTTGACAGTGCCACCCACCAGGTTTGCTTCCTTCCCAATGCCCATGTAGTGAAAGCTCCTGCCACTAAAATCTTGAATCATCTGACAAAAAGCACTGAGGATTCTGACTGTGTTGGCAAGGAGGGAGAGGAGCAGAAGGGGACACATCACAGGGGGAGAGGTATCAGAAACCCTTGTCCCCAGAATGCAGCTGCCACCCCAGGGAGACAGTGAAACTCCCATCTCAGCTGGAGCAGAGCTCAGCCTTGCATTGCAATCCAAGCCAAGCAGTCAGACTTTTCTCTGAGGTTTTGGCACAACGACATCAAGGCTAATGAACAACCAGTGACTTGGTTCCATCTGCCTCAAGACCCCACAGGTTTGGGTTTTCCAAACCAGTGCCCCCCCCAAGTTCAGCTGTTACTGCTGCATCCCAAACTAACAAGCTCCAAGCTGCACCAAAGCTTCATTTCCTCCTGTAAACCTCTGTCCTCACTGCTCACAGCTCCTCACCAAGCTGTACCTGAACCAGGATACAAAGATTGCAAATTCCCAGCAACAAGGAGATTAATGGAGTCAGGCCAGGCTGCCAGAAAAGCTCAATCTGAGCTGAAATCTGTCACTGATCCCAGGGGAAGGAGGAACCACAACTGGGCAATTACAGCAAGCTACACATCAGACTTTGAGTCAGGCCACAGCAAGGTAAATTCCTGAGACAGCACGTTAAAAGAAGTACCATCCCTGTTAGAGTCACGTGAGCTTTGCCTACCAAGCCAAGAATTTGTGAGCTGAGAAATAACATTTCCCCTTCATTAAGGAGCAAAAGAGAGAAAGGTATCCTCTGAACACCTGAGCACAATCCAGGAATTCTGTAATTGGAAGTCTGAAATGAGTTTGTACCCCAGTTTCCCTAACTGAAACAACAGGCCTGACCTGAAAGCACTTTTTGGAGACAGAGTTAATTGCTGCCATAGATCCAGAGCTGAGGACAGAGCAGGAGAGCTGCCTACAGATATCAGCATTCTGCAAGGAGGGGAGGGCAAAGTGGCTGATTTTTTTGTGAAGGTCTCATGTAAAAGGGGAAGTCAGATACCCTGAAATGCTTGCCTGTTCCAGGGAAGCCTCTCAGGCCTTCCAGCCTTGCTGGATCAAAGGAATGAACCAGGACTTTAACTCCACACAGAATGATAGAGCCAATCACCATCCCTACTCAGAAAACCAGAACAGGGTTGTCACCAGAACTGTCAAGTGAAAACTTGGAGAGAAGTTCATAATGAGTAAACATATGGCAGAGGTGCTCCTTGTGCTCAGTAGCTGTTGGCCCACCCAGACTCTTCTTCATGATTTCACTACTACATTTCCTTTAGTATCACAAAGCTTGGCAAGCAGAGCATGAACACAGCTCAGTAGCTCCCAGCAGAGACTGTGCCAACAAAGGATCCCTCTGCCTGGACTGTGTGTAGTTTCCTCCCTGGCTGGAGGCTGCCCTGTCCTTCAGTGGCCCTTGTCTCAGCAGGCAGTGCTGGGCAACTTCCAAATTGCTGGGCAACTTCCCACAAAGTGCTTCCATTTTACAAGATCTGTGGGAGGAATTGCTTATAAGGACTGGCATCTCCTTGTATGATGCCTAACACCCAGCAGCACCAGACATTGTCATCTAGACCAAGCCAGGAAAGTTTAGCAATGATATTTGTGGCAATTAGAGCACTGCAGATAATTCATCTCCACCATGGCTGCTGTTTCCCTGCACCTTCCTACTGAAATGTTTCTCTTCAGCGCTGAATCCTACCCAGCTTGTCACCTTGGCTGGGCTGCTGCTGCTCTCACTGATCTCTGCAAAGGATGAGTGGGAAGGAAAGTCTTGGAGCTGTGAGCTGAGTCCTTCTCATCACCTGAAGAAGGCAATTAATTACCAGTAGGACAGGAGCTCCAGGGGCACTGCAGTCAGGCAGTATCCATAGAAAAGACATTTCCTTAAGCCTGTTGAGGGAGGAGCCTGCCACAGCTCAGGTGTCAGAGGGCAGCTTGTGCTAGAAAAAGAGAATTAAAAGTGTTCAAGCTGGTCTCCATGACAACCATGTGTATGAAGCACAGAGGGCAATAGTCATCAGGGATGGATGAAAAGGAACATGGGGGCTGGAGGAGAAGACAGCACTTAAATAAGGGTTGAGGGAGATTTCCTGCTGAACTGAAACACTTCTGCTGTAGCAGACTTTGTTTTGATTTCATATATTTGTCACTGATTCTCTCTGTAACTCTTTTCTTGTTTTTAAGAAGTTTTTAAGCTAACCAAATATGTATTTCCTTGTTTTGCTGAAAGAAAATACCCTCCGTTGTAACGAGCGTCTGCTTTTACTCTGTCCGTGGACCTGCCTGATGTGGGGGCCTGGTTCAAATGTTTGTACATGGTGAAACCCAGCAAAAAAAAAATCAAAATGCACAACTGCTGCTTCCTTACAATTCTGAATGAATTAACTTTTCTGTTGTATCCTTTGGATACCTGCTGTGTATTAAACCTAGTGCTCAACAGTGTCTTCTTCCTTTGGTCTGTGGATGTGGTTTATTTAGGTACATTACTGGGCCATTTGCTGTCAAATATTTCATTACAAATGAAAGGAACTGCCATGTGTTGATGATGCAGTTCAGTGGCTTTGCCTTTCATAACTCCAAGGGATACAATACTGTTTGTCAACAGAAAAGAGATGTGGAGGAAGAGAGTATTGTTAGGAAATTGTGTGAGAGGAGAATAAAAAAATCAGGACAATATTTGAGTGTACAGATTGCTCTGAACTCTGTAACAGATCTGCAGCTCACTCTCCACAGCCCAGGCTTTGTAAGTGGGCAGAAGCTGAGCACTTAAGAAAAGCCTCTGGCTTAAGCCACTCAATCTGCTTTAAGGCCAGCGTGACTTTCTTCTTAAGACCCTGGTCCTGCAAGGGCTCAACTGCCGGTTAATGCAGTGGTTGTTGTGGAGTCTCTAAAGGATCAGACTCGGGTGAACAGAGTGGGAGGAGGAATCATGTGAAACTGAACTGCCTCTGAAAGTGTGCCCTGTTGTAAGAGGACAGAGAGACACCTTAGGCTTCCAGCAGCATGGAATTCCTAGCTGGAATGCCATAAGAACCTAGATTCTCCACTCAGAAACTTGCTAGTAGAGACTTCCTGAGACTGAGCCTAATTGCAACCACTCACTGAGGCTGAAACCCTTGAGGCAGAGATGAGCTCTGATCTCTGCAAGACAGGTTTCACAGCTGAAGGAGAAGATAAAAAGAGTAACAGGCACCAAATTATTTTAATCGCTCCTTAAAACAGATTATTCTAGAACATCAAAATGTTTCTACTTCCAAGTGGATAATGTTGTTACTACTCACATTGCCTTCATTAAGCTTTAAAATTTACTCCTCTGCAAGGAAGGAAAGACACTACCCACCTTTTTTTGGAAGCACCAGTACAGTCTGTGAGGTGTCTGAGGGAGGACAGCTGTAGGTTTTGCATTTACCTAGAATAAAAAAAAATAAAGCAAAAGGGTTTGAATGATTGTTAAAAATTTTGTCTATGATTTTTATTAACATTTCAACCCAGCTGTCTCAGGTAAACCATTTAAGTGACCCATACAGCCAGGTGCTTTCCTGGAATCAGCAGGTGGCCACTGACTCACTTAAAGAGACCAAAATAATGAATTTATGGGCAAACAATATCGAGGAATTAGCTACTACAGCAGGATGGTTTATTTGTGTTAAAACTGAAAGTAGTGTAAAGAGAAAGCATTGATTTTGGAACTATTACAGGCCTGCCATGAGATTCATCTCCCCTAAACAGGCACCTCAGGCACCACCTCGAGCAGCCTTCGAACGGCACCCACTGCCTGCCCCACCTCCGCCAGCCCCTTCCATCGCTCCCCGCACACCCAGCAGTGAGCGCTGCTGGATCGGAGGGGCCGCGCACTGTGCCCGGCCCTGCGCTCCCCGCACAGGGGCTGAGGGAAAACACCGAATCACAGAATCACACAATTGTTAGAGCTGGGATCTGTGGAGATCATCTAGTCCAACCCCCACCGACACCTTCTTCGGGGAAAGGCCCCGGGGCGCTGGGCCGGCTCGCAGGGCACAACACGGGCGGTGCGTGGGGGAGGACGGGCCCGCGGGCTGCAGCGGGAAAAACCGGGAGTGGTGGGGAGGAAGGAGAGCCCGGTTCCACGGGGCAGGGGAGCCTCAGGGTGGGGAACCCGCCAGGAGAAGGGAAGTGAGTCCCGTGTCCCAGCAGAGCCCCCGCCCGCCGGGCCGCCCTGGCCCCGCCTCGGGGCGCTGCCCCTGCCCCGGCCGGCCCTGCCCCTGCCCCGGCCGGCCCTGCCCCTGTCGCCTCCGGCCCCGCCCGTGTCCCCTCCGGCCCCGCCCGGTCCCTTCCGGGCCGGCGGAGCCCCGGGGCAGCCGCGGTGCCTCCATGGGGCCCGGCGGGCGCTGGGTGCGGGCGGCACACACGGCCCTCAGCGCGGCCCTGACGCTCGGGCTCCTCCTGCACCGCACGGGTGAGGCGGGGCCGGGCCGGGGCCGCTCCGCCCCGGGGACACCGGGGGATGGGGATCGGTGCGGGGCTCTGCGGGCCCGGCGCCCCGGCACGGCCCGGGGCTGCCCCCAGGGCAGGGGAGGGTGTGGGGAGCCCCTTCTCAGCCTCTCCCCGCTCACCCCACCCCGTTTCACCCCGCAGGTGCGGGATCCCTTTGCTAAGGCCAGAGGGAAACAACCCGGACGCTTCACAAGGAGCTGCTGCTCTCTCTTTCTTTTTTGGGTACCTTTCAGATCTGCGCGAGCAAGAGGAGCGCGGGGAGCTGCTGCAGCCGCTCAGCTTCGTCCTGCTGGTTCTGTGCTCCATCCTGCTGTACTTCAAGGTGTCTCTCATGGATCCGGGTTTTGTTAAGCCTGAAGAGGAAGCAAAGGTAAATCCCTTCAAATGAACAAAGTGGTGACGCTATAAACTCCACGGGCTTCTCTTCTTTTTCCACTCTGCAAGATAAGAACAGTGTGAAATAGTTCTGTTGTGCTGGCATGAAGGAAACAAGCACAGACCATTGGAGATCAGACCAGACTGCCTCACATTCGTATTCTGTAACAGCAATAGAGTTCAGACTTTAAATGTGCCTTTCACACCACACCGACCTTGTAAGTGACTGTGCCATTTGAGGCCAAGTCCTCTCTTCCAGCAGAGGCTGCAGTGCCCTGTGGAATGTATACATGACCTATTTTATTCTAACTGCTGCTAAGCGGTACAAGTGCACAAAAACCTAAATTGAAGGGCAGGCTTGGCAGACAGTGCTCTCTGCAGCCCCGTTTATTGAACTGTTTATGGATTGGTTGCTCTCTCAGAGGACACACACACAAACAAGTTACAGTGAGATAAATGGAGATGCAAAGTTCCAGTAACTGATAGTCTGCCCGAGGTTCACTGCCTTCCAGACTGTGCAGGACAAAAGCATGATCAATCTTGGTCCTCCATCATTAGTGTGAGTGCAGCTGTGGATGAATAAGTAGCACTGCTTATACTGAAAAGACATCATTATTGTGTTTGGAAGTGAAATGTTGTTTTTGTCCCAAAGTGTGTCTCATCCACAGTTCTTTCTGCCTCTGTGCAAACATTCTTTGCATGGTTACAGGAGCCCATTCTCTCTCGCTGTACCACAACTGCAGCTTCTCTAGGAATTCTAAGGAATTATTTTGTTTAACTTTCCTAATGATAGAGATAACCAGCACCGTGTAACTGCTAAGTAAAAGGATGCAGTAAGACAGTTCAGTCGTGCCAAGACAGCACCCCACAAACCTCCCTCTGTCTCTTTTTTGCAGGCAGGGGAGGCTGAAGGACAAAGCCTGGTGATCCCCCAGGCTGTGGGTGACGTGAAGCTGCGGCGCTGTGGTTACTGCCTGCTGAAGGTGGGCAATCCAGAACATGCTGGAACAGGATGGGATGAGTGATTTGACAGTTCAGCTGCTGATGGTGGTGTTTTTCAGCTCCATCACTGCTGCTCAGAAGAGGCTGGGCAGATTGTGTAGCTACACATGTAGTAGTGATGGACACTGGCACAAAGGCCAGTTTTCCAAGGCTGGAAGTCCCTGCTGGCTTGTAGAAACAAGGATCTTCTTTTGCCATGGAAAAAATGTATTCCACATTCTTACTGCCATGTCAACCAATGGTTATTTTAAACATACCTTGATAGTCAGAAGGGCAGTTGAACGTGCCCTGTGTGAACTGATCATCATTGAGATCTTGTTTGGAGACCTTAAAACAACAGAACATTGGCCTGGATGGTAAAAGACAGCATGAAGGAGAAATTAGAGCAATTTAATTAGCTCTTGAAACAGTTTGCCTAAAGCCTGTTTTCAGAGTGATCCTTATCAGTCTAATAAAATTAAGCATTATCCCAGCTTCCATAAATTCCTAAAGAAAATCTACCAGGAGAAGTGAGCTTATTGCAGGAGGAAAAGCTGGCAAAGCATTTCTGTGCTTCAGGGCACAAATCTTAGGAATCACTACTTTTCTCAGCCAGGTCTTTCATCTTTTCTGTTCCTGGTATTTGAGCTGCTTTCCTGTGCAAGTGTCTTGTACTCACACAGAAGCAGAGACACTTCCCTCCTCTGTGCATCCCTTCAAAACATCCCATCCCTGCCTACTCTATTCAACAGCAGTGGTCCTTGTTTCTCACCTCAATACTGTGCTTGTGCTTTCCTGAATGGACTCATTGGCTCTGTCTCCCTCTGTGGCACACTGGTCTACCTATAAATATGTAGATGTGCAGATAGAAGTAATGTGGGAGAGTCACTTAGTTTGGATCCCACCCATTTGGGTCTGTACCAGGGGAATCACAACCCCCTTGAGCTGTTCTTAGCAATGTTGATGTGCTGTTGTCTCACCCTGTTGTGCTTTAGGGACAGGATCGCTCTGGAGGAGGAGTTTTGCATGATGATCTGTTCTACCAAGCAGGGAGTGGGACAGCACTGGACTGCTGCCAGTGGTTTTTTTTTTTTCCTTTTTCTGATTGATTGTCTGTGTTTTGCAGCAGCCCATGAGAGCCAGGCACTGCCAGCTGTGCCAGCACTGCGTGCGGCGCTATGACCACCACTGCCCCTGGATTGAGAACTGTGTGGGAGAGAGGAACCACCCCCTCTTCATAGCCTACCTGAGCGTGCAGCTTGTGGTTCTGCTGTGGGGAGGCCACGTTGCTTGGTAAGGGTGGGAGGTGGCGTTTGGACCTCTGAGATGGCTGAAGGTTGTGCTCCTCAAGGCCCACGGAAGGATTGGTGTAGATTAGAACACTGGATTGGCTTTGGATCTTCACAGTCTTTGGCATCCTGGAGCCCCATAATCTTGAGCAGAATCTGATAATTTAGGTTTCATTGTTCGTTTTGCTTCAGTTACTGATCTTTGTTTACCAATCCAAGTGCTGGAAACTCCATCAGGGTTCCAGCTGTTCAGGAGAGGAGTTCACTCAATGCGACTGTCTCTCAGCTGTCAGGGGAACCAGCATTTCTAAACTTCTTAGATTCCAATCCCTACAGGTGCAGTCTCTCAGGACTTTACAGTATATTAACTCTCTGTAGTAGAGGATTATCAGCAGCTCACTAGTTATGAATCAAACTTAAATGTGTCATCAGGTTTATGGAACTAGTTCTGCTCCTTTAACCGCAGATTTATTTCTCTTTGAATTGAAAGGTCAGGCCTCTACTTTCAACAGTCCTGGAAATGGCTGCAGCACAACATTTTCCTCCTCCTGTCCTTCTTCCTGATAGTCATATTCACCACTGTGGTCCTGCTGCTGCTTGTTTCCCACCTGTACCTGATCTCCTGCAACACCACGACCTGGGAGTTCATGTCCCACCACCGCATCTCCTACCTGCGCCACTCCGAGCTGGAGAATCCCTTTGACCAGGGCGTAATCCTCAACCTCTGGAGATTCTTCTGCTCACGCCACCTCACTGCGTGGGAGCAAATCTATTTTCACAGGAACAGTGAGCCTGTGTAGTCCCAGGAGTACCAGCACACCTGCAGAGTGCTTTGCTCATGCAATTGCTGCTTCCTTGCACTGAACTTTAACACATCATGGACTGTGCAACCTGCTCCACAACCTGCTCAGCCTGCAAAGTACATTTCAGGGATAGCCAGGGTTATTTTTTATATACAAATAACACTGTTAAAGATGAGACACTGGTTCTGGGAAGGCCAAGGTCAGCAGAGCTGATTTCTGGTCTGAGCAAAGGTATCTCTCTAAATTTACTTCCTTTTTTTAACTGCACCCACATCACCTGAAAAATTCTCTTCCCTGAGGTCTCTCTCTCATTTTGCTGCTAGGGAAAAGCAGCAATTACAGACAAAACCAGCCAGGATCAATATAATTCCTGTGGCCTTTCTTCAGCCTAGTTCTGACTGTGAGAACTGCAGTGCCTTTTGTCAGTAGTACTGGGCATGGAACAGAAATACTTGAGTAAATATTTAGACAGTCAAAAGCAAATTTCATTTCATCCACATGCCTCAAGTTACTGCTTTCCACAGAGCTTTGAGGCTTAACACTGTTAAGTGCACAAGAAACAGCTGTAAAACACCCAATTCAGCTTCTGAGTTAATTAGCCTGTACTTTGTGATGCCCTGAGCAGCTTCCTCACAGCTTTTTAAATTGATGCTGCTGTTAACAATTCACAGGCTATTTTGAATCAAGTCAGCAACGAATGATACTTTTCTTTGGACAGAAAAGTAATTCTTGGCTACTGAGTTATTGGTAAAACTACTACTACCTCAACAGACTAGTGAGATTTTAATAAAAGAATACAATTTCAGTGCAAGAGGAAAGCTGCCAGGTCCTGGTGGATGACATGAGGGCTGCTGACAGCTTCCAGGACAGCAGTAAGTGTCCTTGTTTTCCACTGAAATAAAAGGTCACACTTCAATTTTCCTTGGGGTACTAAAAGGAAGTTTGGGATGGCCAACTTCAGCTTTAAAAACAGAAAAGGCTGTGGTGTCAATTTTAGTCCTGACGCTTTTCTGTTAAAAAAAAAACCCCACACCAAAAAACACCAGAACAAAACATTAGTTAGAATTATTTTGTGCCTTAATTGCCTTGGCTCAGGAAGTGACACCAGCTCAGGTGCATCTGGCAAGCCAGGAGGGTGCACTCAGGATTTAAAGTTAATGAACACTCATGAAAGGACAGTGTAGTCACTAACACAGCATGACAGTCCAAAAGCAGTTTAAAAACAGCAGAAGATCCCTTTTTTGACCAAGTCCAGAGTTTGTGATCTGTGCCCAGCCTGGTTTGTTCAGGGTAGAAGCTCTTATGAGAGGGATATAAAAACACTAAGGATGGTTTTTGTGACACTGTAATACCATCCAGAATGGATTCTGTAGTTTGTTTGTGTCACTGTGGTGCCTGCTAAAGCCTGGATCATCTTTTCTGGTTCTTCAGGTATCAGTCAAGTAGAAATTTGTCAGCAGGTACTATAGCTCAAAGCAGAGTTTTGCTCTGTTTGGTAAATATTTTTTAAAAAGCACTGGGATGGTAATTTATCTCTTTTTTTTACTCTAAATTATAAAATAAAATATTAAATATGCATTTTTTAATTCTTTATGCCTCTCTCTTTGAACCCAAGTTTAGGTTTCACCTGTGCTAACAATCCACTGTGCTACTTCCCACTTCACAGTGGCCTTGACCTTAAGAAAAACCACAAAACACACCACAGGGGCCAACAGCCAACTGTTACCACTCAAACAAGAGTGAGGAAAACATCCATCCTGCTCCAGAGGGGCCAGGCTGAGCAGGAGGTTGAAAGGACCTTTGTAGGAGGGAGTTTTCAGCAGCAGTTATACTTGGCTCTGAAAATAGGAAATCCAGGTTCAGTGTGTTTTGCACAGACATGGCAACCTTGTTGAATCCTGAAGCATTTGGACCAGTCCTGGTTTAACAATTCCCTAGATCCTGATCTCCAGATCAGCACAGCTGCCTTAGTCCCTCTCCTGTCTACATGTGGTAAAGAAAAACTGTAAGAGCAGTGACTGTCCCTGTTTGCATCAGTGTTTGCATCAGCTCTAGAGACCCTTCCTTTTTTGTTCAACAAGGTAACGTTATGAATTTAAGAGATGAAAATGTATCTTATTAAGTAAAATTATAAGGCATTTTACCAGACAAATGAAATCATCTTTAACTTGCCGTTTTTCCAGTATTAACACTGTCATTACTTAGCTGTCCCCAGAAAAGATACAGGATATACACCCTGATAAAATGTGTGGAGAGACAACCTGACTGCAGTCATTGGTATGTGCCAGCTGATGACACCATGCAATATGTACACAGACAACCTGAGTGAGAAGGAAGAAAGAAAATATTACTGTTGACATTTACAGAGCAAAATAAAATCCTGCCTGTTGAGCAGATTGTGGTTAGCCCTAGTCTAAAACATTCTGCTAACACAAAGGAGATGAAAAACTGAACATTTAATATAAGGAAAGATATCTTTATTTTCAAAAAGGGGAAAACGTGCAAAGCTGTGGGGTTTTATATCATTAAAAAAATGGCTAAGATTTGGCATCCTTAAAGAAGTAGAAAGAGACTTAATTTTCCTTAAGATAAATCACTTGGATCATTATCAAACATCATTGTCTTGGTTATGTTAAAATCCACTCCTTGTCTGGCATACACATATTTATGAGTGGGGAAATGGCATAAAATCATTACCAAGAGGAAATACTGCATCTCTTCTCTAGCAAATAGGTGAGAAGTGGCCATTCCCCTGCTACTCTACAACTTTAAAAAGCCACACTACTTACTTAGGCTTTTTTCAAAGAGTAACCTGGGCTGCAGAGATGATTTGAGTCCAGCTTAAATTCCAAATTTCCATCTATATTCAGTGATAGCAGAAGATACATCTGGTCAAACATTATTCCTTAAAGATAACTGACATCCAGTATCCCTCCGACAAATGAGGCTGGAAAGCCCCCAGCAGGTTAACTCAGCTCACAGGGCACCTCCTCCTGGGGCTGTCAGCACTACCTGTTCTATGGATCCTGTTGACTTTTCCACTGCCCATGCCAAGTCCTCTCAAGGTGGTAACAATCTGTTCATGTTTTGTATGGCACAGGAATCACACATCTAAAAGGTGTCTGGAAACGAAGTCAAAGTCCTTGAAGACAGTCTGCTCCTTGCGGGTGAGGAGAGCAACCTCCTCGGGGGGAGTGAGGATCGGCTTCTGGGAGGTGAACTCTTCATCAAAGTTGCTGATGTCTGTTGGATCTCTCAATGTGGGCACAAAGGGGGGCTTCAGTCTCCTGGCAAGCAAGGCATCCCAATCGATTCCCTGTAAGAGAAGGAAGGGAACAAGCTGGATTGACAAATGCAGCTGCCATCAAATAGACTGACTGGCAATCACTGTCATCACTAAACAGCAGCTTTGAGGCTGCAGCTTCATTTAGAAAGGAGGATTTGTTGATGTCTCTAAAGTTGGGTGTATTTGTACATAGAAGGAGCACAATCAGAAATAACAAAGGGGCTCTGTCAGCTTACAGATCCCGGAAAACAGACATGGGATGTCTTTTAAAATGTGAGTTAAAACACATATTCCTGAATGGAGCAATAAGGTACAACAGAAACCATCACTAAGATCTCACTGATAACTAATGAAAATATGTCTCAATACCAACAGAGAGCAAATCACTCTCAGCTCAGACACAAAAAATGATGGAGAAGGAAATAAAGCGAGTTCCTACCTTAAAAAAGGGCTGGATTTTAATCTCTTCTGCATCTTTCTCTCCTGCTCCCAGTCTGCGCTCTGGACATTTCCGAAGCAGCTGCAGAAACATCGGTTCAAAATTAAACAACAGCACTGAGGATGGAAAGGAATAATGTTCCAGAGAGAAAAACAAAACAAAGGGGATGGACTAATCCCTCAGTATCTTCTCATTTTCACTTTGCACCAAGGTCATCTGCCAGGAATAGCTCAGACCTAGTTCCTTGTAAACAACTTGCCAAAAGCAATAAGATACCTGCTATAAACTGCGTGAAGCATCTCAGCTTAATTGTGCACCTGTGACTAAGGGGTCACATTCAAACCCTGAATCCAGCCCTCTCCACTGAATGACTCCAACATTCCTGCCCTTTAATCAACACTTCTCCGTGTCAGACTTAGCAGGAACAGTAAGCAGCCTGCTTAGTCATCCTTACACAGAAGAACTGCATTTATGTAAAGAGATGGAAAGGAAAAATATGTGTAAATGTTAAATGTTTCCTTAGTCTGTGTAGGCAGCTCCAGATTACACACACAGATGTATCCAGTCCTAATTGAATCCCTCTGGATCCACTCACAACTCCTCAGGCTCCCAGAGACCCACCAAGCCCATTACCTTCCGGATTATAGAAAGTGCCTCAGCTGAAAGGAATCGTGGATACCGGACTTCATCATTGACAATGCTGTCAAAGACTTCCTCCTCATCATCTCCAGGGAATGGTGACTGCAATTGGGACATTCCATTATTTAATACAAATACCACCCACTCCTCACTATTAAATAGGGATGAGAATAGCAGGGAGTTGTTGGATTAATTAACGTTTGCCAAGTACAATGAATGAGAAAAACACAACTGAAATAATAATAAATAAGTGGCTACATTTAGCAAATTTTCTCTCAAGTGGTCAGGTCCCCAAGCCTGGTTAGTGAGATCCCCTGAGGAAAGGTGGCCTTACCTCACCAACAAGCATCTCATAAATGAGCACACCCAGTCCCCACCAGTCCACTGCCCGTGTGTACGAGATGTCCGTCAGGACTTCTGGAGCCAGGAATTCAGGGGTGCCACAGAAGGTGTTTGTCCTGTCTCCAAAACCTATTCCTGTAGGAAAAGGACACTTGTGAGATCCAGCACACATAACTGAACGTTTCACAGGCAGCCTCAGCTTCTGAGAGCTGTAGTTAGTCACCTGATGTTGTTATCTGGGCAAGGGTTCTCATCAAGGCTTGTAAATGCCAGTGAGGAAGTGGGAAACCTGAGGCCCCCAACAGCTCCAAAAACCAAATATACAGACAGTGCTTAAAAAACCAGCAAAATCAAGAAAACCTCCTGCAGATTCCATTACTCATTTACTCATGTACACATTTTATAGTAACCCACAGTCGGGCTCCTTTGAATAAACAAGCACATTTTAAAAGCCTTCATAGGTTTCCTGAAGATTAAAAGACAAAGTACACTTCCAAAATTCATCATGGCCAGATAGGTGAGGGGTTTTTTGTTGCTTGATTTGTTGGTGTTTTTTGGTTTTGTTTTACATTTTAAAATGGGAATTAATACAAGTTACACACATCCACCTACTACAGCCCAGATCCTAAACTAATCCTCATGCCTCCGTTTCAGCTTCTCCAGTCCCTCACCTTCCTTACACAATCCAAAATCTGCAATCTTCACAAATCCTTCAGCATCTAAAAGGAGATTATCCAATTTCAGGTCCCTGCAGGCAAAGGAGATGAAAGAAAACGGTGGCTGAAGTCTCAGGACTGCCATCCAACATATTTTTTTGCAAGAGGCAAAAGGTAGTGTTAATAAACAGAATAAAAACTAAATTGAGTGAAGTCTACATTTGATTTAAATCATGCATTATTTGGAAGATTCCTCTTAATTTATTGATTTTTTTTCCTCTAAACAAGAGGCTCACAAAGCAGCTTGGAGCTGAGTGGGGCTAATTCATCTGGAAAAAGGCTCCCACAACAGCATGACAAATTACTTGACTACCGCAGTAAAAAGGAAAGCAGTAACTTACAGGTGCCCCCCAGAATGTATTGACATGTCACAGAGGATTAATCACCTGCAACATGCCAGATGAACTGCTTCTAGGTGACTTTCTTTACTGTGAGCACGATGAACATGCTGATAGCAACAGGCAGTGGAGGAAATAAAGACAGACAGAAAGATTAGAAACCCCAGCAAAATAGTGAGCTCCAGACACAGCTACAGGAGAAACCAACTTCCAAGTTGCCAAATTTGTACTTGAGTCTCTGCTGCATTACCTATAAACAATTTTCTTCTCATGCAAGAACTGGAGCCCCAACACTACACAGGCTGTATAAAACCTAAAAGACAGAAATAGTTATCAGGAAATATATATGAGATTCAAGTTAAAAATTTATAGTGCCTGGAGAGTTGAGTAATTCTAACTCACTGTGCCATATGCTCTGGAAAGACATCCTCGTGTATGCGCATCATCAGATCCCCACCTGGAGTGTATTCCATCACAAAACAGGCATGGTGAGGTGTCTGGAAACATGCAAACATGTTCACAAGGAATGGGTGATCAGAAGAATTGACCACTTCAAATATTCTCTTCTCACAGTTCAAGCTGCCAGGATTCAAAGAACAAAAACCTCAATGTTAAAACTTGGCAGAAAAGACTGTTTTGAGCAAGACAGGATGAAGGAGAAAATCTTTACATCTTCAGTTAGAGAAATAAAAAGTGAGGGCCAATGCAAATATTTCTCTTATATACTTGCAAACCTTGACTTTTAGAGTGTCTTCTTCAGGTGTCATTCTTACAGAAGTTAGACACCATTATAAGTTTCCTTATTCCTGATTTTAGTTATCCAAGACTTAAGGTCACATTTAACCTTAATAGTACCATGGCCAGTACACATCATACTAACACTTGATTAGAGGTGTGTTAATGTAGCCTCTGGCAATAGTACCACCTTTAAACAAAGCTCACCTATCAATTTCATCTCTCCTGATAATGTCTTTTTTCTTCAAGGCTTTGATGGCATACAGCTTCCCAGTTGCCTTGTATTGGGCCAGCAGTACCTGAAAAACAACAGAAAAGCTGTACTTCAAACAAATCTCTTATTTTCTTATTGGATTACTTCAACTCCTCTTGACACAAACTATTTCCATCCATTCCAGTCATTCTCAAAACCCAGCTCAAAGAAAACTCCAAAACCAGAGCTCTGCTCCCTGAGCTGCAGCAGTGCAGAAGGATGTCAGTGTAAGTTATGTTCTCACAGCTGGCCCAGTGCTTCAGGAGCTCTCACAGCAAGCAAGCACACAGATTTTGGGAATGGAGCTATTCCAGGACTGACCCTCATCATAATGAAAAGAATGATGTGCTTTATGAAATGACTTAGCACTCCCAGGACAGTTTTCTCCAGGCTTTGAAGCCACAAATCTTCAGGAGCTTTGACTGTTAACAACAGTTTTCAGCTGCTTGTGTGGCTGGGCTGGGTTTGTTCTGTATCTGCATTGCTACAAATCTCTCCTGTACTGCAGTGTCTCTATTCAGACCCCAAAGCAGAGCCCCATCTTCACAAGCACATCCCCACTGCCCTGCTCCACAGTGTCCCTCTGTACTACCTTCCCAAAGTGGCCACGGCCCAGCATAGCGATGCAGTGGAAATCCTCGAGCTGAACTGTCCTTTTCCTGCAGACAAACACAAGAGTTGCTGAGACAACCCCCAAGAGATGCATGAACAGATAACAAAGGAGTGGGTGTTTGTATTAGGGGAAGGAGCTCTCTCTAGCAAAAGGGAAAGCAAACAGCTGTGCCAACCACTCCTCACCTAAGCTGAAACCCTGACAACTAAGGGCTGCTGCTGTTCTGCCACTGAAAAGAGAAAATAGGAACTTTAAAGTGAGGGAAGTGCTCCCAGTGGCAGGGAGCACTTCCATCTGTACTGGCAACAGGAGGAACAATCCCGACTCTCTAAGGCTGCTCTCTCTGTCACTTCCCATAACAGCATTAGTTCCCCTCCACCCCCATCCTTGGGGTGGTAAAATTCAAGTTCTCCTATGCTCCTTTCAGCAGGCTCAGCAGTAACTGTGGTAATCAGACATGAGCATGTCCACAGTGCTGGTAAGACAAGGGCACAAGGAGAAAAGAAGTTCTCAAACAGGAACTGCAAATAAAACACACTGAGACAACAGACATAACATGTTGCTGGAAAAAAGTACCTGAAAAAAGAGATGTTTTAGAGTGTAATGTCAGCCATAAGGAACCTCAGGCTACAGAATTGCTAGGAAAGAATTTTTTTTTAAAAATAACAACCTACACCCTAAATGCTTTAGTCCAGGATCATCTTTAAAAGGCAACAGACACTCCATACTCCTCCAGTGAGTGGAATGAAGAGCTTTCATGGTATTGTCCGCACTCAGCACTAAGAAACTGGTGCTAAGAAACCAAAGCACACCTTGAGCAGAATTTTAGACTGCATGCTAAAAAAATTCGGCCCAGTGACTCTTTAACCTGTGATCCAAGGCAGCTGGTGCTGTCCATAGTTACCTTGGAGACGTTGGGATTGGAAATTCTGTTACAGCAGAGCTGCAGGACTTCTCCTCAACATGCAGCCTCTTCAGGCACTAGGAAGAGAAAGAAAAATACAGTGGGTTATCCTCTGGAATCTGACCTGAACACCCACATCCAAATTATCTCCTCTGTAAAGATCCAGCATAACCACAGCAAAGTTCTTGCAGTTGGTCATCACCTCTGCTCAGGGGGAAGCAGCATGAAAACAGATTGTTTGTGGGCACATAAAGCTGTTCCCATGTACAATATTTTTTTACAGGGTCAAACCTTTTAAAATAAACACTCTTAAAAGTCTAGGGTAAAACATTTCCTTCCTAGAAAAAAGGCCTGTCACGTCAAAAGAGTCACAATGAGCAAAGAATGTAGTTTCCTTTATCACCAAGCCAAATGAGAAAGGGTAAGACGTGGTAGAACACAGGTCATTAACCATTTTACTACTCAAAGCAATTTTCCTGCTCCTTCCCATCAGAAAAGCAGAGCTGCTCTTGGTTTTGCCCATTTTTTTAATGACAAAGAACTTCATCTGCTCTTAAAAGCCTGCTGGCCCTCCTTTCCTGCTCTCTCTGGGCAGTCATCTGTTCTGCACTCTTGCCCTGGACTCTCATTGCTGACCTACCTCCATTTTGCTTCTCTAAGAAAAGCAAATTATATTTTTTTTTAAAAAAGGGAAAGAAAAGAGAAAGAAAGAGCAGTGCAACTCTTTGTGAAGACTCCATGCCAAAATAGCTCCCTGGATTCTGAATCCCTGGAGATCAGCCAGCTAACGAGGAGGTGCTTGCCTAAAGTACAGTGAAGTTCTGCAGTAATAAACAAATAAGAAGCACGAGGTTTTGAAAGGACACCAATAACAAAGACAATTTTCCCAATTAGCCCATGTGATTACCGGGGAATCTGCAGGAGATGGTGCTGATTCCTTGGAGTTGGCCATCAGGAAAAGGCGTGGAGGCTTGGGTGGTGCTTCATCAGCAAAGGTGAGCTTAGCCACAGGGAAGTCACTGCATTTGGGAGACAGAGTTGAAGGAGATTCTGCCTTAGGGATGAGTATTGTACACACACAGCTTTGTGTCACTTTTGCAGTGTTAGTTCAGTCCAAATCACTGGACAACAGGACTCCCTGATTCACACCAAAAGTCTATGAAGTATCAACAAACAGTCTCCTAAATGAATTAAAAGTTGGTTAGATTCACATTCCAACACTGGCTTTCTGACACTGTAAAACCAAGGAAACACAGGTGTGTAGAAATAAGTCAGTATGATCAAGAGTTTATAGGAAATATTGATTTTAGTAGCGACACAGTAGTTGAGTGTTTTTCTTTTCTAGGCCTTGTGTATCAGTGGGAATAATCTCTTTAGAGAATGACTGGTTCTCTAAAAATTAACTCCAACAATTAAAAAATTTATTTTGGGGGAACTTTCTTCTACAGCACATTTAAGAGCTCAGCTATGTCCCTTCTGAGTGCTACACTATGCCAGTGGTTGGAGTACATGTGCATTTTTATCTCAACAATCACATGGGGACCTAGACCGGTTACTGCAAAGACATTTAATGAGTGGAATTTTCTTTCCTTTACAGCACAGAAATTTTACATCTCTTTGTGTAGACAGATACATTTTTCTCATCAGTGTCTTCTTCCACCTTAGTAAGACATAACAGTTTTTATATCTACCCCACACCCATTCCAGAGTGTCATCCAGCAACACTCAGAACATGACTTACCCACTCAGCTTGGACACTGAATCTGCAGGACTTTGTGGGGAAACTGGAGAAAAGTCTGTCTGAGTGGGATCATGGAGTGGGGGACTCAGAGTGCTGATGGAACTGCAGGGAGGGAGGAAACTCATCATCAGGCGACCCCAGGCAGCAACATTCATGTTCATCTGAGGAGCTCGGAGAAATTCCTTCCCTGGAGGAGTCAGAGTCAAAACACCAGTGAGATGACAACACATAAATTACAGTCTCATGTAATTACAGTTTTCACCCATGGGTTATCCAAAAAGGTAGCCCACCCCTGGGAAAACGGGCATTTTTCAGGGAAGAAAGTTTAATAATGACGGTGAAACACATCTAATATTTCACCTAAGTTCAACTCCATATGATATCATAATAACCCTCAAGATGAACTTGCATAATGTTAAAAATTTATATTCTTTTAAGTCAGATTTTCTTGTATTTCAACACTGCATTTTAATCATGAAGCCTGTTAACAGAAAGTTTTTGAAAATGTCTTAAAAAGAGTAAAACATTTGGGATGTTTTCATTATCTTTACTATTATCTGAAGAATATAAATATAAACTCTCATTTATCCCCACTGCCATGAAATCTCAGCATGTAAAGTTTTACCTTATTCAGCCTCTCAAGAAAGAATGTGCAGAGAAAAAAGAAAGTATGCAAGTTATTCCAGTCCATAAATCTCATAAATCTGAGATGCCAGCTTTAAAGACTTGACAGACAGTCATTAGCCTGTTCATGCTAGTCTTCTATAATTCAGAGTTTTCCAGAAAACCTTCCAAAATCTGCTCATCAGTAACAGCATTGCTGGTTACATTAGTACAGTTTCAGTCCTGGATTTTATCACAGAATCACAGAATGGTTTAACTTGGAAGGCACCTTAAAAATCATCTAATTCCAACATCCCCTGCCATGGGCAGGGACACCTTCCACTAGCCCAGGTTGCTCCAAGCCCTGTCCAACCTGGCCTTGGACACTTCCAGGGATGGGGCAGCCACAGTTCCTCTGGGCAACCTGTGCCAGGGCCTCACCACCCTCACAGGAAAGAATTTCTTCCTAAGATTTTATCTAACCTTGTCCTCTGTCAGTGCAAAGCCACTCCCCCTTGTCCAGTCACTCCAAGTCCTCGTCCAAAGTCCCCCTCCAGCTCTCTTGGAGCCCCTTTTTAGGCACTGAGAGGGACTCTAAGGTCTCTCTGGAGCCTTTTCTTCTCCAGGCTGAGCAGCCCCAACTCTCAGCCTGCCTCCAGAACAGAGGTGCCCCAGCCCTCTGAGAACCTCTGTGGCCCTCCTTGCTCCAAGAGGTTCACACCCTTCTTATGCTGGAGGCCCCAGAGCTAAGAAGTCTGTTAAATAACCAGCAATTCCATCTTCCTGACAGTGTTAATTGTGAATAGCAACACTGTGACAATGTCACATTACAGACTGTGCTGCAGCCAGGCTGCCTGCACTTACTGACTGAACAAACTTCCACATACACAGGAATCAGCAGGCATTGTAATGGCTCACAAACTGAATGGGAAACCCCTGCCCTCCCCCTCGTGCCCCAGACAGCGAGCACTCAGCTGTCCAGCCCCTCACCTTTCTGCTTGGGGAAAATGCGCTTCTGTCGCTGCAGTTTTGGCTTCCTCTCAATGACAGGATTGCAGAACATCACCTGTCGAGAAGCCACAGGGATTTGTCAGGATTCTTCATTTGAACTGTAAACCCAAACTTTCCCACATGCCTGTTCCCTCATCAAGTTTTCCATTCCTATCTGTTTGGTAAGTTAGGAGTCACTCTCATAATCTCCACTGTGCTACTCTGGCTTCAGTCTCTGACCAGCTGTTACTTCAACTGTGGGTTTAGCTGTTAAAATTCTCTGCTACCAGGAATGTAGAAAACTCCTGGAATTAAGACTAATTCCTGTCCCAAACAAAATTTCTCCAATTTGTAAAGCCATGCATAAAGAACACATCCATTTGTAGGGTAACAAGCACAGTAGTTCATGGCACAGAAATAAAAACCAAAAATAACAAAACCAACCACCACAAAAGAACCACAAAAAAACCAAGAAGGCAGGGAGAGGAGGCAAATTTTGGTGTATGTGGTCCAGATCCTACTTTGGAAAGATAACCACAGAAACTTTCCTCACAACACAGAGGAGAAAGTACAGTGGCTTTTAAGGGATTATCTAGCTGATCTCTTCACTGATGGTACTTGAAAGTATTATTAGCCTCAGAAAGATGATAAAATGAGCGTAGCCAGAGGGAATTTGGATCTCTGATTCTACAGTCTGTGATTCAATCCTGACCATTAAGCCATATGTTTAATTAAAGTATCACTGATGATTCATAATGAAAGCAAATAAAAACCAATGGGTTTCAGAGCACACACACATGTAATTACAGTGAAGCAGCTGAAGAGCCACTCCAGGCTACGGCATGTGTACATCTATTATATCGTGTTGTTTCTTATTCTTATGTGGGATATTGGTGCAAAGGGATTTCAGGAGCCATTCTATCCTTCTGGATTACTGCTCCTTCCATTCCTTGTACTCTGGGTTGAACAACTGCTTTCAGGGCAGGCACCCTAACCAGGCAGAGTTCTCTGAAAAAGAAACAAAGCTTACATTTATACCTCTGCAAAAAGCATCCCCTGGGGCTCGAGCGAGAGGCACATCCCGTGACGTTCGTTATCCAGAAAATCATCCAAACGTAAGAACTTCACTGCACAGAGCTCTCTCCAGTCCCTCCAATACACTGCAATTTCTAACTCACGAGACTGGTGGGATGGGGGGAGAAAAACAAACAAAAGCACAAGAGTTACATCCTGCCCCACGCTCTGGAAATGGCACACATGTGCTGTTGTAAAAGAAAAAAAAAAACTACAAAGAAGAGTATGCATAAAAAATTTCTTGAGTCCTTCTCTTCCCTGCTTTTGATGTTTTCAGATCTTCTTAGCTACAGACCATCTTGGAGGTTGCTGTCTTGGCTCCCCATTTAGAAATCCCTGAGAGCCACTTTGCTGATAAGATGAAACAAAACTGCTCAGATAAGGAGAGAAGGGCAACAGATGCTGCTCAGGCTGAATGTCTGGCAGAGATGCTCTGCCTTCAGGGGAAGGCTGAGATAACTGGCACATCAAAGGATATGGGGACAGCAGCAATACACAGTTGAATCCAGTGGAATGGCAGCTAAACAAGCAAATCAGGTGAGGAGAAATGGGAAAACAAACACAGCACAGGAAACTGAGGCAGACTCACCCGGTCCAGCTCAATGACAAAGCTCTGGTCCCACGCCTGGTTGTTCACTGGTCCCCAGTTTGTTTGGCCAACCACTTTGTTGTCCACTTTGAGCACAGCAAGGACCTCATCTGGACAGAGGAGAAAACATGGCCTATAACCTTGTACCAAAGAAAACCTGTCACGCTGAAGGTGAACATCCCAACCAAATGTAATTTCTAGGACAGTCCTGGAACCAGGTGTGATGCAATACATTCTCTCCATTAGTTTTGCAGAAATCAGGTGTTTTATAACAACACCCACACCAGGCTAAGCCAGAACCACGATGAGAATCCCCCTTGCTCCTATGTGCCCCTCACAGGTCAACAGTGAACCCCATACTCACTACATGGCTCTTCACTCCGCAGGTACTTCCCTGCAACCCCACGGCCATGGATGCCCAGGCCAACCCGTGGCCGGGAAAGGGACCTCAGATCACTTGGGCTGCCACAGATGGGAGAAGAACTAGTCATTCGGGAACGTCCTGGAACGTTTTCCAATAGATCCTGACACCCCATCAGTCTCACTTCCAGTGTTCCTGAGGAATTTTAGGAGAGTAAGGAACATTATTATGTAAAAGATAAAGTGATTCTAGTCAGCCTGTCCTCACCAAGAATTTCTCAGATTCATGACTTCTTGGTTAACAATTCAAATTGACTCCGGATTAATAGACTGCAAATCCACATGATCAGAAAGCTCTGCCTGGCCTAGAGGGGCCAGGCAGTCCAATTCCTAGAAAATCCAATGTCCACATAACAAGAGGCATTACAACAATGAGAAAGAAATACAACTTGTTTTTCCCTCTCACAGCAACAGGCCGTGCAGGATTCCCGTACCTGTGAGGGCTGTGGGTTTGATGACTAGGGTGGGTTGGATGCTGCCATGCCGGGCTCCCAGGGACGAGGTGTTTACCAGTTCCTGTTTGATGAGTGCTCTCTTTGGGTGATCAGGAGGAAGCTCACTGAGCTGCCGTTCCAACGACAAGCGCAACAGGTCAATCTTCTGAGAGGACTCCTGCAAACGACCCTGAGCCTACCAGGGGGAAGTGGAACAGAAAACAGGCAGGAATTCTCAATGTACAGCCCCAGTCAAGTTATTACAAATCCTTTACGAACTCAAGTAAGCTTCAAAAAAACACAAGACAGCATCTTGCTAATAAAGGAACAAAATGAAATATTTTCCCATAGATCTTTTGATGTTCCTGAGAAATTTCATCCCTAGAAGGGAAAGTGATCCCAATCAGTCTGTCCACACGGAGAGACAGGAACTTCCTAAATCAGTAACTTGGTGACCTCCACTCATGCTAAATCACTAATGGGGAGGCATGAAACCACCCAAGAAGGCCTGAGCAGCACCCACTTACCTCGGCCAGGAACTTGCGGTCCTGGACCCGACTGCCCCCAAGGATCTTCAGCACATTTTTTGCCCCCTCAGCAACAGCAGCTTCAATGCGCAGGTGGTGCCTCAGCTCCTCAATCCGCAGCTCCAAAGCACTGATGGTGCTCCCCATCCTCACTGGCCAGATAGAACATGGCAAGGATGAAAATCCACTGACTACTGTGGATCTTACAGCTTTGGCTGCATCTGCTCTGGGCTGTATCAGCACTTTACCTGCTGGATCCACGGCGTCTTCCATCCCTCCTGCTGCCTGAGACACTTTCACAATGTGCATGCGGATTATCTCAATCTTGGTCTTGCTGTCCTGAAGCATCTGCTGAGCGGTCGCCAAGAGCTTCCGCTCCTGCCGAGGGAAAGCAGACACAGAGAGACCCACGATCACTAAAAATGGGTTACAACGACGTGGTCACTTATGAGGGTGAGGTGGCACTTGCAAGAAGGGTGACAAATGACCCTGGGATGGAATACAGGAGTGGTTACGTAAAGGAGGCACCGCTGAGGGTCAAGGACTGGGATCACGATCTCCATTCACAGAGGGAAAGGACAGGTCAAGGACATGTCCAGTTAATACCAAACCCTGCAGTCATTGAGACTTGTTGTTCCCTGGTTAATGGCACTTACAGTGTTCTGGGAGCAGAGGTTTTGAACAAATAAAAATAACACAACCCTCCACACTGCTGGTCTTACTGAATTAACCTTCATAATAAGCCTGGATTTTAATTTTTTTAAATTATCCTTTGACTTTTAAACATGATTATGCCAAACTCAAAAAGTGGGATGAATGTGAACCCAGTAAACTTCTGAAAACTTTTTTCACATAAAGAGATACCACTCACTGTGCTTTATCCTAAACAAGCCAGTGATATCCAGACATCACACCAACTCAGTGTACAGTCCCAATGCTTTGTTAACTCTTTCCTCAAGTCAGTGACTGAATGTGCCTCTTATTCCACCCTAATGTGCAGTAACATGATGTGCTGTCACTATGCTGAGACCAAAAACACAGAGCTAGGATTCAGCAGGCAAGCTTTGCAAATTAATTTCTCTCCCACATCAATTATCAGAGAGGGATTTGTGTACAGACTTCAAATACAAACTTTGATCCAGGAATCCGTGTTCCAATATGGCTGATTATTCCTGCTTACCTTGGATGTCGAATACATTTGGATCATGTTCTCAGCTCCTTGTTTCACTTTCATTTCAACATGCAGCTGCTTTTTCAGAGCTTCAACCTTCCTTGCCATGGGGTCTGGGTTTCTTTCCCAGAGACAAGGATCTGGAGATGCAGATCCATCTGCACAAACAACACAATCAATACTATTAGTCATCTTCTCTTGTTTCATTTCACAGGGTTATAGACAGGAAGTTAGTCCATAAAACAAGGTACAAAAAGGTCTTGCCTACAAAACCGATTTAAAACACTGTTTCAAATGAAGCTTAAGGTCATATCTGTAATTATTTCTTAGTTTATCAATCAACCTGTCCTAACAAGCACTCTTCCAATTTTAGACTCAGTCATCCTGAGAGATACTTGGACATTCAACTGCCAGAAACTCTATTCAAACCTCTTCAATTCCACCTCCAGCCCACTCCTGAATATTGCCCACAATCAACACTCTCAGCTGGTTTTCTCCCTGCACTGATCTCTCACATTGCCCCATTCTCAACTTTTTACTCCACAGATCATTTCATCAGTTAAAAAACAACAGGAAAAACTCCCAGTACTTGTGAGCCAGCAGAAAAATGTGTCAATTCCATATCTATAACCAGTGAAACACCATAAGAGAATTTTCCTGTCAATCATGCCCCAAGACCTACCTGTCTTACTCTCCTCTTTGTCTGTTATTACAATCCTTGCATTGAGCTCCTGCAGCTCCCAGTGCAGCTGCTCCAGTTTCCGGTTGGAAGATTTCAGCACGTGCTCGATATGAACGAGGTTCTTCCTGTCCGTCGTCGCTTTGCGCAGGTTTTCTGCTCCCTCTTTGATCTTCAGCTCTTTCTGTATTGCCCTGCGAAGCAGCTCCTTCTCACCCTCCAGTTTCTGCTGGAAGCTTGGATCCATTAAGTTCACACTGTTGTCCAGCTGCAAGAGGCAGCTGCCCTGCAGCCAAAGAGTGTTGGGCAAGAGGATTTCAGGGAGAACACGCTCCAACCGTTTTTATGGCACAGCGATACCCTCCTATGATTCCACTCCTTTGTTTCATTCAGGAATTCTGAAGCCAATCTTTTCACCAAATTTTCAAAAAAAACAAACCTACATTTCAATTGCAGAGGACAGAACACAATTTTGACCTTAACAGGCCTTAATTTGGTTTTAAACCGTAAGAGAGTAAAACCTTCATCTTACTTGTCTCCTTGTTACTTAATGTCTGCACATGTCTTTGTTCTTCAAGTATCAAAGCCCAGCCAATATTTGCTCTTCTTCTGATCAACATTAACTTTTACCAGTATGATGTTGCAGATACAGATTTTTATCTGATTATGCCTTGATGCTGACTGCTCAAAGACAAATCTCAGATAATTTGACAGAGCTTTTAGGAATGACACAAGCATGTGTTAACTCTCAGCTATCAATCAGCCCTGAAGAAGAAAAATATAAACCCTACAGCTGTTTCTACAAATGAACAAGCAAAAGAGTAAGTTTGACTGTCTGCTGTACCTAAAAAGGTGAGCAGAGTGGTGTCTCAGTCTCTATTGTCTAAAGGCCACTTTAAACATTATTATTATGGGTTGCATTAGTAACATTCACACTTGTTCTGTTGCTTTACATCATTTCCAACAGCACTTGTTCTAGTGAAACGTGGCTCAGGAACAGTTCTGGACAGAGCTGCTCTGTCACAGACTCTGGACGTGCCCAGTTTGGGCAGAGCAGAAGTTTTATCTCACTGCCCAAAAAAACACTGGACTCAGACAGGAGCTGCAAAGCATCCCTGAGGATGCCACCTAACACCAGAACAGATCCAAGCAAGAGCTTGTGCTTCTCCCTTCAACAGGAAGAGAGGCTTTAAGGCATTCAAACCAATGAATACATTAATAACTTCACATTAATGACTCATATTCATTGCTCAAATGCAAAAGAAATGGTCAAGCCCCACTACAGTAACTGAGTTAATGTCACACAGCACATCAGTGACTAAAGACAGGACTCAGGAATCCCCACTTGCTTTCACACCCTGTAATAGGTTGACCACATTTCCAACAACAAACCACATCGGGTTTGTGTTGCTCCTGTACAATATTGCACTTTGAGAGTATGCTGTGCATCCAAAACCTAGGCCAGAAACAATCCTTTGATCAAAGACCCAACCAAACACTCTAGATCAGTTTTTGCTACAATTTCAGTCTAATAGCAAAAAGAAAAAGGGAAAAAAAACCCTATTGTAAAAGTTGGCCTAAACCCAAGTTTGGGCCACAATAGCCAAAATAGGAGTTGTTCAGATTGGTAACAAAACAAAAAGGTTCAGATTAACATCCTGATTCCAGGAAGTTCTCGCCCAATTAGTAAAGCCAGGAACTAAGCCAGAGCTTTGAAAAACATCCAAAGTTTCGTGAGGAAGAACTTGAATCATGGAGTTCCTGAGTCACAGGCAACCTTTACCAGCTCTAAGCTGGAAAATCAAAAAGGTCTTTATCCACTCTGTAGCAAGTGACTAAAAAGAGTTTGTTGGTCGCAGTTCTCATTTAAATAATTAATAAAAGCACACAGACTTATCTTCTATCCAAACTATGCAAATGGGTGTAAGCAAATCCCCCCCTGGATCCACTCAGAGCAAAGATGCTCAAAAAGGAGACCTGGATATTGATTCAGAGAACAGGTATAGTCTGGGCAGTTCTTAATTTTTCCTCCACATCACTCTCTGCCAAGAGCTAATCTGAACATCAGCTAATGCACCATGCTAACTTTCTAAATATATTTAGATTGTAAGCATGATATGTTTTACTGGATCCTTCTTCCCCTCTGTGTATGAGAGAGTATCATAACATCGACATTGTTTGCACCAGGAAGATTAAGTATTCCATTATTGAGGAGGATGGGAAAGGTGAATTTGCATTTGGTTTTGCATTCTGGCTCAGGAATTTCAGTGGGGTGTCAGGACACCGCCACAGCCCGTGCTGCAGCTGCTCTTGGGATCCCTGGGAAGGTCAGTCTCCAACACAATCCTGAAACATATATACAGCTTGTAGAGAAATACCCAAACAAGCTGAAATTAGCTCGCTTCTGGCACTTGCAATGAGGCTGCAAGAGCTTGCCCAGAGCTTCCGCCAGGCTCGTGTCTTACCCAAGTGTCCGGACTACTTCCTCATAGCAAAAATTTCAGCAGTATCTGAGTTACACAGAATCCTCTGGATTGCAGCCAGTAAAATTCCATCCCATCCCATCCATTATATCCTTGGAAACAAGCTTCACCTGCACAAAGCCCAGAGCAGACCTGGCCCTTACACTTTCACCACTATCACAGAAGCTGATTTATAATTTGATTTAATAAGCTAGCATGCCATCCTCCCTGCAGTCCACGCGTGTTTCCAGCACATCTCAAATCCCATCCTTCACAGCAATTTTGTGCCTTAGGGATGAACCCTGCATCCAGCAGCCTCCAGTCAGACTCCCTGCTTACGAGAAAAAGCCAGCGCTAACTCTGGAAAAAGGCACTTGTGGTCCTGGCCGGAGCCTCCCCAACTCCAAGGGCGAGGCTGGGAAGCAGCGAGCGCAGGAGGCACCGGGATGGGGAGCACCCGGTGGGGCGGCAGCCAGCGCTCTTTGTGTCTCCGTTCCTTCTTTCCCAGTTTAGGCTTGAAGCGTTCTCCTCAAGGGAGGAGGGCAGGGCATCTCCTCCTCTCCGGGGAGCTCGTTCCAGACACGACTGATTTCCCAGCACGGAGCCCGGCTGCCCTCCCGGCCCCGCGCCAGCCCCGGGAGCCGCCTCGCCCTCCCACACCTCCCCGACGCCGCGTTCCCCTCAGCGGGCACCGACTCCGCCCGAACCCCATTTCCCTGAGGCGAAGAGGGATGTTTTTAGGGGAATCCCACTTGCTTCCCACACTCTCTCCCACCTCGCCGGGGCGGGAAGCCCCTCACTGCAGCCCCCTCCGAGGAGGAGGGTCCGCACGGAGCGGGGCGCGGTGCTTCCCCGGTGGGGGGATGGATGGAGGGACCCCCAAAGGGCGGAGCGGGGAGCGGCGCTTCCCCGGCCGGGGGGGGGATGGATAGGGCAGAGGCACCCCGAAGGTCGCGGAGACCCCCCGTCTCCCGAGGCGGGGCTCGCCCCGCCGCCGCCGCCCAGCCCTCAGCGCTCACCTGCGGGGTCGCCATTGCCGCCATTGCTCCTCACGGACCGCCCGGACCGGCACTTTTCAAACTCGGCGGTCCCGGGGCCGCCGCCAGCGCCCTCTCGCGGGGCGGGCCCGGGGGAGCCGCCGGCGGGCGGCCCTGGGGAGCGGGAACGGGAGCCCGGCAGCGGGAGCCGCCCTTCCCCACACGGCCCCGGGGCAGCCGCCGCTCCCGCCCCTGGCTGAGGAGGTGCCGCCGCCTCCGCCCGCCCTCAGGGGAAACGCGCGGCCGAGGGCCCGTGTGGCGGCGGGAAGGAGCGAGGACGCTGCGGGGAGTGAGGTACCGGACACCGCCCCGAGGGGAAGGAGGGGCTGGAGGGGTCGGTGCCTGCGGTGGCACCGAGGCCGTGGGTCCGTGCCAGAGGGAGGCGACGGGGATGCTCAGGGACACATCCCCCGCTCGGGCCCTCTGGGAGAAACCCCTGCGGGTGCCCCTCTTTGTGCTGCGGCCAGCGGGTGGTTTCCAGTTTTAGTTCCCCAAACTGACTCGCAACCGGAGTTTGTTCGCAAGGGAACAAGCGAACTGCGGCTCCCCTCGGGACAGGATCCCTGGATCTCGTCCCTGGGGTGATCCCTGCCGCGGTGCTGGGCTGTGGGGAACTTTTTCCCGTGCAGAACTGCCCCTCTAAATGCAGGATTTGGGGGTTCAGCTGAATATTTGAGTGAATAAATAACCTAAATGCGTTGGGTAGGCAGCAATCCCTCAGCTCTCGTGAGTGAAAAACCACTGGTGCTGCTGTACGGCCATCCCATCACACAGAACGGATTCGGTGCTTAAAACAAATTAAAAAGATGCTTACTACTTTCAGGTGTTAAAGACCCTCCTCAGCAGTATTACATAATATTATTACCACACAAATATGCTTTTCAGCCCTGGATTGTGCACAGCTGTGAGTCAGAAGGCATCTGGAGGTGACAGTGTTCCCACGTACAAATTTAGAAATGTACTAATAAACAGAAATGTTTTCCTTTTACTTAATTACAACAGTTTTTCTAGCCTAAGCATTTTGTGAGAGATTTACAACTGAATAAGTAATAAAAGGAAATCACACAAAAATAAAAAATTAAAGTAAAATTCAGATCCAGCTTGACTGAGTTGAATTTATAGAACCTTAACTTCTATTAAACCTTTGGATATGCTCCTGTTGTTAATAAAGCAAGTGCACTTGATTAATATAAAGCATTCTGCAACCTGTTACTATTTGTAACATGGTCCAGGCTCTGGTCAGTGTTTAAGGAATTATTTTAATTAGACAGTTCATTCAATGGAAATACTGAAAGTCAGACCAGTACGTGGAGATGGAGTTCCAGAGGAGCAGGGACACTTCCACACCTCACAGAGCCAGTCTGTCCCAGCAGTCGGGATCAGGGCTGGGTTTGGCTCCATCACTGGAGGTTTGGGGGGCAGTGGCTGCAGGGGCCCTTTGCCCACTCGGGGTTCACACAGGGGCTTCCCCCTCTTTCCTCCTGGTCTCAGACCCTCCAGGGAGGCAGAGTGAGGGCAGGGGGGCAGTTCAGGGAGCTGGAGCTCCGCGGCCCCTCTGCCTGAACGAGCTCCCCAGTCTGGAGAGACAGGGCTGGCGCTCTCCAGGGAGATCCCGGAGGCCAGGGGACCGTGTCCTGGCACCCCATTATCCCAGCCCTCCCCCGGGATGCTGTGTCCCTCATATCCTATGGATAGAGGCGGCCGGGGCGTGGGATCAGCCGTTCCTGCCCTCTGGGCAACCCCTGTGCCACGGGAAGATGAGTCACAGCCGGGATTTGTGCCTGTGCAGCCCTTCCAGGATCCCGCAGGGCCCCAGCCCCTGGTGCTGGGGATGCTCCCGGAGCGGCTCCTGCCGGGGAGCCGGGAAAGGACAGCGTGGGACCGGCCCGGGGGAAGGTGGGTCGCGGTTTCCATCCCGGGATGGAGCTGTGCGGCCTCTTTGGGGGCTCCCGGAGCGGGGTCGGGGGTTAAACCCGACACTGAACCGGCAGCCCCCGTCCCCGAGAGAGGGCACTGCACCGGAGCACAGGCACTGGGAGAAGGTGATGATCAAGGAAAAATGCCTTAGAAGCTTCCATTTGTAACCCAGGAGCGGGAGGACAAGAGATTAAGCATAAATCTGTTCCCCAGAGCAAGCAAGTCTCTTCTCCGTGAAGGAGAACCACCTCATGGCCACTGTCCACCTCACCCGTGAAAGATGATCCTGAGAGTGGAACTAATAACTGATTCTATTGAAAAAGACTCTTAGAAATGGTAACTTCAAGTAACAGTTAAATGTACTTTAATTCCTTCAAACAGAAGGAGAGCTTGAAGATACAGCACAGAAATTATTTCACTGATTTCAGTCTCTTTAAAAAAAAAAAAAAAAGGCATGGCTTCAAACTTCAGGAACAGTATCCAATAAACAAAGTACTATCCCTATGCACCTGGTTTAGTGTGGTACAAAGAGCTTACAGATTCAAATGTCATAAATGACTGAGAAATCGATTCAGATAATGCTTGTTTACAGGGACAGAAACTATGTTGACAAGTATGAATAAGTACACAGATAATCTGTTTAAAAAACTCAAACCTTCCTAACTATATTTACACACACACAGATGTATTTGTTTCCTTTGGCACTAGAAATTACAGGCAAAATATTCCATTTTATAGCAATTAAAACTTCAAACTTAAAAATAACCTTTGTGCCAGTTAAGTCATACAGCCCCAGCACAGTAACTTCACCATTATTAAACTGCTGCCAACTCTTATGTTCTAACCCTGGAAATTCAGACCACAAAGCCTGAAATCAGCATCCACCTGTGACAAATTTCACTTGGCAGGATTAACTGGATGTGAGGAGCTCAAGCAGGGGGAAATTAATGATAGACAGATATTTAATAAGAATGAATCTCTATCATCCAAGGTGGATGTCTACTTTTAAAAGCTCTTTATATGCATATAAAATAAATCAAGTAAGAAATGGACACCCATTACATATATTCAGCCAAATTAAACATGAACACTCAGAGCAAATGATGGCCAGCTGTAGTATTTCTTCAGCATTGCAGAGAAATGTGTTAATCCCTACTCATTTCCATTGCTAAAAAAAAAATAATTAAGATAATGCTTAACTAATATGGTTTATTCTTTTACCATCTTAGTTTACTCTTTAGCCATTCCCAGGAGTAAACCTTTAAGTTCCACAGAAAATTCAGTATTATCAGTGCAGTGGCAAGAATATTTTGGCACCCTGTAAAATCCTAAAGAAAAAATTTTAAGTAGCATTTAATTATCCAGACTTCTCATTTCTTTTTCCTGGTACTTGACTTTACAGAGCCTGAAGCCTTGATTACTTTCTGAACAGTTTTTAAAGGTTTTCTGCTAGTGAAACAACAACAGCACAATGTTTTTCCTAAAGCATTCAAAAGATTATTTTCCTTGAGAAACTCCATAAAAACTAAGTAATGAGGCATCATGGCAAGTAACAGCACATCGACCCTGTACCACAGCAGGAAGCAATTTTCAGTGTTACAACAAAAAAGGAATTAAATGGAAAATATCTAAAATTTATAGGACTTCACAGGTTTTGTTCCTTCTCTCTCTAGATGGTAAGAAACCATTCCTGGTCAGCACTGTACTTTGCAAGCAGGATCAGGGCAGAAGCTTTTGTTGAGATGGAATAAAGTACATGGTTGTCTTATTTCTGCATCGATCACATGAGACTGGACGTTGCATTGTCTCTGACAACTGGATGCAATCCAAGCTGGACCACACACTCACACAATGTTTGCCCTCACACATTTTTTGTGCACGTCTCCACCAGGGATCAATCGTGTCCTGCCAAGTGTATTTTTAAGCATCAAAACCAGGCTGAATTTGGCTGTAAGCAAAATTTCTGTGAGGAAAAGGAATCAGAGCACATAACAGCAAGTCTTCCCAGAAGACAAGTCTTTTCTACACATCCAAAGAGCTGTTTGAATTTCAGATTAGCTGATACAACTTTTTTTTTAAATATTTCAAAAGCACAGCATGTTAAAACAACTTCCATTACACTTTGTGGAATACCAGTACCAACAACCTCTTTGTGAAATTGTTACAGGCTCCTCAAATGCAGTCTCCTAAAATGAGTGTATCTAAAGCACATATACATGTTATTACCAAGGAAAGAAAGCAGGGAAGCAGCAACTTTTTATACATGAGCTTCACCAAGAATCTTGCTCTTTGAAATAGCCCAAATTACCTTGCACTTAAGATTTATTTTCAACTGAAAAGACTTACAAAACCACCCAAATCTTATTACAAGACCCCTTGGTCTTTTTATTCTGTGCTTGCACGGTATTTTCGTGCAAACTGATGTACTGGAGATACAGTACTGTGAGTTACTGCTTAAAAATTCTGAGAGGTGATTTTTGTAAATCATGAATAAAAACCTGTGTCTTCACACATGGCCCTACAAGAGTCAGTGTGCAGTAGGAACTACCAAAGGAAACACTTGGCAGGTTCTGAAATAGTGGAAACTGAATTAACTGATTACCAGTCCACACAACCACAAGGCTGCATTGCACTACAGAAATACTGACCAAATGCCCCCAAAAATGCCTAGAAACTACAAGCAAGTTCTAAACAGGATATTAAAAATGGTTCCTTTCAGTGAAGACCAACCAGCCCCTTTGTGTACACATTTAGTTTTATTGTAACAAAGCAACTTGTACACTTTAACGTTTAAAACTGAGCATCTTTCTTTCCTTTCCAGTGAAACAAAAAAAAAAAAAAAAAAGAATTTAAAAATAAACAAGAACAAAATTACAATAGAGAATGTCAATTCCAAATAAGATCCTACAGGTTCTGCTGATTCTCCATCAAGTGGCAGGGCTCAAAGTCATCATTAGGAGAAGATTTTATTTTAAAAGTGTCATCTTAAACTGCAAGGATGTTTGTTAAACATCACAATTAAACATGCCAAAGGAGAAGAAGCCATGTTGTCAAAATGCCCACTTAACCCACCCAAACATCTGAAACCCACCCCGGCTGACCTTCTATAACCCCATTTTTATTTTATTTTTATTTTTATTTTTTTTAGGTTTTTTTTCCTTTTTTTTAAACAAGAGAAAGTAGACAGATACATGTTGGTAAATGCTAACTGTCCATATTCACATAGAGACACAGTGTAATCTCTGAGCCCAATATACAGAGAAAGAAGGAAAAAAGCTAGATTCTATGCACTACTACACAGGGGCCTAGCACTCTTCAGCTTCCAGCAGAGTGAAGGGAGCAGAAGGTTTTCTTTTTTCCCACAGAACATGGTGTGTTGATTCCATAAACAGTTTGTTTTTTTGTTTTGTTTTGAGACAGAAAGGGATAAAAATGGACTTGAAACAGAAACTGGTAGATTCTTTTCCACTGTGTTCTGCTCAAGGTATTTCCCCCAAAATAAATGGTGAACCATGGTGTAGAGGAGATAAAAAGAGACCTCAAGAGAACAAGGCGACTGAGCACAAGAAATAAAAGACAGCAACTTGCTCCCAGGGACTGGAGAAAAATTAAAAAGGTAAAAAGGGAGTTTGGAATCCATCAGTGTTCAATTAGTCATCTTCTCCTTCATCCTCCTGTTGAAAGATAAGCAACAATTAAAACAATCTAAATCACTAAACTTCAGATAGCAAATGCAGTGAGTGATTAGAGTTGTTGTACCACCCTACAGGCTCCAGAGTTACTCAGTGTGTGCTGTAGGATCATCTCACTCCCCTCTTCACTAAGGAGTGGGAACACGTGCCCTGAGTGCCCAGAAATCCCTCAATACCTCCATGTCCCAATGAAAATACAGATGTTTGAGAAAAAACGTGACTTAGAATCACTACAAGCACTGGCATGAGCTTAACATTTGGAAAGTGAAGGGCTCATCTTTTTTCCCCTCATTATAAACTGTGAAATGCTCAAACTTTCACATGCCAAATCCAAGGTTACAAAATAGAGCCCAGAGCAGATCTCCTCTCAGCACAAGCAGTTTGTGCTGCTCAAAGTCAGACACACCACACCCAGTTATGAGAAACAAAAATGTTTTAAGTTCCCAACACCCTGGATGCTGATCCTGGAATTCCACTTGCTACTTAAGGAAACTTCTAATTCCTGAGCCCAACAGAGAGTCTTAGCTAAGCTGGCCATAAGCAGAAATAAACCAACAAGTGGGAGGATGACTGGAGGCATCAACAAAAGCTATTTACGTGTAAAACATTGCTACAATGTTCACTAATTAACTAAGAAGTTTGTTACATCCTCCTTTTTCTGGAGCACCTCCCTTAGAAATGTACTACAACTAAATATTTACACGGTGTTTCTCATATACACAAACATACTTATTACTACACTGAAACCACTCCACAAGTAGTGACAGTTCTGTTTCTCCCCTCCAAACACCCTGAAGCACAAAAAAGAGCTATTTCACCTTGGTAACAACAGCCTGGTATTCTTACAAGATCCCCCAGACACTAGAGATGGAGGGCATGAAGGGCAAGATTACTCACCTCTCCTTCCTCTCCCTCATCATCATCTTCATCTTCCTCCCCCTCATCTTCATCTCCTTCTTCATCAATATCCTCTAATCCTTCCTCCTCTTCATCATCATCGTCATCCTCCTCTCCCTCCCCTTCTTCATCGTCCATGTCAGGAACCTTAAAGGCACATTTGCAACATCAACTACAGCGATCGAATTCCCTCTCACTCTCACAGAGCTGCTGTGGGCCCCCTTTCCCTGCTCAGGGCTGCACCTACCAAGTAGTACTGTAATGGATTTGGCCAGATGTCATCCTTGATGACTTCTCCTAGTTCGTCAGCCCCTGCATCAGAGTGGTCAGTGAACCAGGTGAAGAAGCTTTCTGGCTCTTCATGCTGCCTCTTCCTACTGGCTTTGTTCTGTGTCTGGCTTGAACGTTTTGTCAGGTCCTGAAAAGCAAGTTAAGAAGTTCATCACTAAAGTTGTCTTTCCATGGCTTTTTTTTATTTTTAGAAGCCTACTTGTCTAAACACCCACAATAAGTCACCTTCTCTTTATTCAGGATAAGTCTTTAAGAAACATTTGGAACCCAAACAACTCCCAGAAAATAGTGCATTTGTCACGAATGTGAGAGAACAGTAAACCTGTTTCTTTCAATGACTTCCACAGAAACACTGAAAATTCACAGAATCTCACATTTATGTTTCCCTACCCCAAGGAAGCAAAAGTATGACAAGTATATAATGAATTTAAAAGGTCTCCCAACAGCTAAACGCTACTCAGAGTAGCTGTAATTGCAACTGGATGCTACAACTATTAAATACACACAACTTAAGAAACAGTCTCCACACCTCCAAGCTCTGTATTTAACTTGAGATAAAGACCTGCCTGGGCATTCTTAGCCTAAAGTTTCCTGCTTTGAAGTCTTCAGGCCATTCTTTGCAGTAAGTGGGAAAAAAAAAAAACAACCACACAAACCTCTCAAACACACGGTTTGAACATATGTGAGTTCTGTAAGTGTAGGAAATTTGCAACAAGCTCTTTGCCAAGTCTAAAAATTACTATCCACTCTTTAAATAAATTACTTCCTTGATCATACAGTAACTCCAAACTTTTAGTATTTGTTTTCTTGACAGAACCACTTTTATAGGTTTAGACAGTTTAATGAAGAATAATACCAGAATTCACATTGATTTGTGTGGTATGTTGTAGGGATCACTTGACTAGTTTGTACAGGACTCTAAGTTCTTGTAGAAAAGTTCTTGTTCTCAATGAAAAAAGATTAAGTTTTCTCCTTGGACTCAGGGTGACAAAGCAACAGAAACTTAACTGCAACCCTCAGTTTTACTTTTAAATATGCAGTTCAAAATCTTCAGGGTAACATGAAAGTGCTTCCAACTTTTACAGAAATGAACTACAGCAAATAAATCATGTTTGCATGCTGCCTGGGTGACAGGTATGCCCACATTATTGTGTGGCTGCAACTTCTACAAAGATGTGGTGTCTGGAAATGAAGTGGAGCAAATAAAAATAAAATCAAATCACACCCCACCATCTGATCACCCAAACATCTGTCCTCAGAATTCCTTACTTAATTTTTTTTTTAAGAAAACAACAGTCTAGATGCTGGCCAAGGAAGAGACAAACTACTGTGCTGGGTAATGTCTCCACCTGGTCATACTTGTGCTTTCACCATTTTCACGGTGGTGCTCAATTGATCAAGATGCAGATCCAAACCCTGCAGGATAGCCAAGAGCTGTGTGTGTAGAGAAGTGCCAAGGGGGGTGAGAGGGGAAGAAAGGAGGACAAGGCAGCTTCAGTGCAAAAGAAAAAAGCAAAAGGAAGGTAATTAAAGCCATGGGATCACACAGCAGCAATCAGCTCTCCCAGATGCTCTACATACCTTCCCAGATTTCCATTTGATCTCAGTTGATTTTGAAGAAGGGTCTCCACTTTCATTGAGGTGAAACTCTTTGGAGAGAACTTTATTTTCAAAGTAGGGATTCTCATCAAAATACTGCAGAGTGGAAAGCAAGGAGTTAGAACCCACAGAATGGCAACACACAGGCCAGGTCAAAGCTGGCACTAAATGGGCAACTGAAGAGATTAAGTTACAAACTAGAGCCCAACATGCAAATTACATCAAAAATCCCCAGTAAAATAATAAGTGGAGGAATCATTTAAAGTACTTACAAAATCTATTCTGTAACCTGATTTGATGTCTTCAAATTCTGTCACCTCAACTCTGGTCAAGTAATGCAGTGCTTCCTCATCTTCTTCTCCCAGCAGTGCAGATACTGAGACACAATGAGGAATCCCACATTAACAAAGCCATGGAATGTACATCATGTAGGCAAAATACAGGAAACTGATAGCAAGATCAATCTTAAAAGCAACACATCTGTCCAAACCAACTTCTTGCAGCCCCTTTAATTCCAGTTAGCAGCCAACAGACTATTTGCATTTGCTGAGGTGAACACGTTAGATTTGCTTGTTGCAGCTGAGTGTTAAAGAGCAGCAAACACCATATACATCCATCTAACCTTCTGTGACATGGATTTTCATGACTGTTGTTTGCCCAACCTAAGCAGTCTACAAACTTGTTTTGCAGAAAGTTTATTGTCAAGAGCCCCAAGGAGCTCACTTCCAATTAAAAATACCCAAACAAACTAGAATCCTACTTTTTTTCTTTTTACTCTAAGGGCCCAATGCACTGAATAAAGTGGGAAAGTTACCATTTAAAATGCAGACATTTTAGGATTAAAGTATATTAGTAAACAAGAAGTTCTTTTGTCAACAAGTGCTAAAAATAAAAAGCTTATAAAATGCAACCTAGGACAAAAAGTTTTTGGTATGACGAGTGACAATTGTGCAAGACCCTCAGAGCTGCAAGACACTCGTGTAACAAGCAAGGAAACTCTGAATTTACAGGGAAAAAAGGAGGGCTGTTAAGGATATACCTTGTGGGTGGTTGACAAATGTTGTTACCCAGAAATTTGGGATTTTGGCGATCAACTCTGACCTCTTCTGGAAGAATGGTTGGCGGAGTTTGTTGTATTTCTGTTCTACTTTCAAAATTTCCTCACTGGCTTGTTCATTCAGTCTGTAACAGAAGGAGCCACGTTAACCACAGGCAGAGAACTGGGAGTTAAGGACACACCATCAGTAGCTACCTAAGAGCTGAATGGGTCTGATAAGATCAGTCTGCCATATTTAACTAATGAAGTATCCCAAAAAACCCCAGGCCCAAAGCTGTAACAACTATTAAACACCCTGCCAGAAGAATCTCGCTGGTCTTAATGGAAACTTCCCAACACACTGAATGTTTTGCTGGGATGGACCTTTATTTATGCAAAGCAAAGTAGTGTTTTACCCCTTAAACATTTCGTTTGCAAAAGACCTGGAGATGGAGAACACACAACACCATCACCTGCTCTCTGTAACTTCTGGGCAGGGAAGGAAGCCACAGCAAGACAATTTTACACCCCATGCAAGTAAAATCTTAAGACATAACATTTGATTGTTGTTGTAAAAAGGCAAAGCCCTGACACTGCAACAGCTTCACACGGTCAGAGCCCCAACAAGCACCTGCAGTACCTGAGAACCAGGCAAAGACCCACAGCCCTGAGAGCTCTGACATACAAATCTGATGTTTCAGAGACATTTTCTGTATGTTATTCTACAAGCACACAGATATTATAATAAAAATATATAATAAAAGCCGACTTCTCAACCAAGTTCTTGGTTCTGTTTGCAAACAAGGAAATACTTGTGCCAAATAACACACACATTAACTCGAAAACACAATACGAAATACTTTGCTGTTATCAAAACTACCACAATTAATTTAAAATTTTAAACTCGAGTTCTACCTATTTAATTCTACACAATTAAGCAAGAAACCAGGACACTTCTTTGTTTTTTTAAAGCCGCTAATCAAGTCACACATGTATGTCTTGGCAGAGTTCAAACAGAGAGAGCACTACTGAGCACTTAGTCTACTAAATATTTTGACTTTGACAGTTACACTTCAATTTGTGCTGCAACATTTTAAAAAGTGGATGGTGTTTACCTGTCTATTTCATTCTGTACTTCATCAATGTGTTCAATTGCTTCCTGTTGCTCTTTTTCTGAAAAACAAACGAAAATGTGTCAACATCCCTTCATTCTCAAGCCTGACAAATCACTCGGGGCTTACCTTTAAGGCCTTTTCTAGTGATCTACTGTAAAAGCACCCAGGGATTTCTACTAAATGTCATAAGTCTTAAAGCTTCAGCCTCACAGGCTTCAGTCAAAGCTTCAGCCTCACAGGGTGCCCTGGGAGCTGAAGTGCAGGAAAGTTTGACAAAACGGCCCTTAAAGTGAGTTCACCCCCGGAAACCACGGCTCACATCCCCCTCAGCAGTTTTACAAGCCAACTTAATTTAAAAGTCAACCGTGACACATGATCAACAATTTAATTTAAGTGTTGCAAGCCGCGTTTACTACAACCGACACATTCGAGGGAACGTGAAATAATTTAGAGAAGACTGAGGTATCAGTAGGAACAGCGTGTCTGGGCACACGCCACCTTCCAAATAGCAAAAAAGGCCGTTCGGAAGGAAAGTTAGAAACAAAAAAGCCTCCAAAGCGGCCGCTCGCAGTTATTTTCTAACGGGCCCTTCCCCCGGCCGCAGGTTCGGCCGGGGCCGGGTTCCGGAGCGCTGCTTCCCCGCCGCGCGGGCGATGAATGAGCGGCCGCGGGAAGCGGCGGGCGCGGAGCGGCGCCCGGGGGGGCCGAGCCCGAGCCCGTCCCCGCCGCGGGACGCACGTGGGGCGGCAGCGCGGCGGCCCCGCAGCGAGCCCGGCCTCCCAGACCCGCGGCCGCACGTGGGGCGGCCCCGGCCCCGCGCGTCCCCGCCGCCCCGGCCCCGCAGCACCACGCGGCCGCGGGAGGCGGCGGCGCATCATGGCGGCGGCGGCGGAGCGGCAGCACAATGAGGCTCCGCGGATGCCGCTCCGCGAGGGGCGGCGCGGGGGGGGTCCCGCTGCTCGGGCCGAGCCGCAGCGCCCCCCGCCCGGCCCCGCGGGGAGGGCGGCCGGGCCGGCGGCGCAGACAAAAGGGCGCTGTAACATGGCCTCCTCCCGCCGCCGCCGGGCCTGCACATCCGCCCGGCCCGACCCGCGCTCCGCCCGCCCCCGGCGCGGCCGCGGCCCGTGCGGCGGGGGAAAATGGCGGTCGGGCGCGAGGCGGAGGCCGCGCCGGCTGCCGCCATTCCCGTCCCGCCCCCGGCGCGGCCTCACCTGAGGTCTCGTCGGCCCCATCGTGGTTGGAGTTCAGCTCCTTCTTACTGACTTTGGCCGCCGGCGCCGACATGTTGGAGGCTGCGGAGCTCAGAGGGCGGGAGGGAGGGGGGGTTGCAACGGGGGTGCGCGGGGGGGAGGGGGGGGAGCCGGGCTCTGACTCCTCCTGCTGCCGCCGCTGCTGCCGCCGCCGCCGCCGCTCGGGTCCCTCCGCCGCCGGGGCGCTCCCGCCTCCTCCGCGCGGTGCTGCCGGATACCGTGGCGGCAGCGGCACCTCTCACTGCCCTCGCCGCTCCTCGCCCAGAGCCGCCACCGCCGCCTCCTCCTCTGCTGCTGGCGAGGGGCGGGCACGCGGCGCGCATGCGCGGCCACCCCCCCCGCCCCAGCGCCGGGCCTCGGCGGCCGCACCGCGCGTGCGCGCCGAGCCCCCCGCCCCGGGGC
>JAWWLV010000040.1:5784808-5812348 GCA_035041135.1 Platyrinchus mystaceus
GTGGATGCCTCTTCATCCTCCTCCGCTCGCCCCCAGACCTTGTGGCAGCAGCACCCCGCGCCGGGTAAGGCGGGGCGGGCCCGGCGCGCGCGCAGCCGCGGGGAGGCCACGCCCCCGCTGTCGCCCCGGAGCCGGGCGCTGATTGGTGGGCAGGGTCGGTGGGGGGCGGGGCCTCGGCGCGGAGACACAGAGGACGGCGCGCGCGGCAGGGTGCGTGTGGGGGGTTGGCGCATGCGCGCGGTGCACGTGCGCGCGCGCTGTGGCTGAGGCGGTGCGCGCGAGGCCCCCAGGGTGTGTCACCCCTCCCCCCCCCAGTCCCCTCATGGCCGCCCCCCCCACACCCTCTGTGCAGGCACCGACACCCGGCCCGGGCACGGCCGAGGAGAAGGGGCACCGATGGCGATCAGGGGCACCGGTCTCCAAATGGTCCCTAAAGGCTCCAGTGCCGCGCTGTCCCGCCACCTGAGGTGGCCCCTCGGGACAGGCTGCAGAGCCGCCGGTGCCACCGGTGAGGTCGTGTTTCCGCCTGCGGATGTGGCAATCCCCATCTCCCTGCGCTGCCTCCTTCAGCTGGGATGCGTCCCAAAGCACTTACAGATTCACCAAGGTGTGGAGAGACCTTTGGGATCATCCAGTCCAACCGTGCACCCAGTGCTGCCTCTGTAACCCCTAAATTACATCGCCCGGCACCACATCCAACACCTTCAGGCATGGTGACTCCACCACCTCCCTGGGCAACCCACTCCAATGCCTGACCACCTCAACAGTGAAAATATTGTTCTAATATCCGATCTGAATGTCCCCTGTCCCCTGAATAAGGCCATTTCTTCTGCTCCTCTCATTGAAGGCACAGCAGAAGAAACTGGCCTCCACCTCACTACAACCTCCTCTCAGGTAGTTGTGGAGAGTGATGAGGTACCCCCGGCATCTCCTCGACACTAAACAAGCCCATATAAATAACTTGGTTGAGGGCACAGAGCTCTGTCAGTCACACCCAGCCCGTCACTGTGGGAACGCAGCTCCAGAAGGTCACAGAGCCGCCTGCCAGCACCTGCCACTGCACCCAGAGCAGCAGGACTTTAAATAACCCTTTTTGTCCCTTTCCTGTCCACCTGTCATGGAAGAGCTCAGTGCAGCTTCACAGCTACGGCTCACCCGGGTTTGCTCTTAAAGGAACAGCCAAGTCACTCTTTTCTATTGAAATCAGCACCACATCGGTCGCAGACGAGTGTTATGATACAGATCGGGCTGAGAAACAAGTACCACTTCGAGGAAGTAGGAATTTGCCATTTGCATTTGCTTCCCAGTCACACATTAGCCCATTCTCCCTCCTTGTTCCCTCTTTTGCCTCTTCAAATTGCCCTTACAATGACTCAACAAGGCCTGGATTAGTTCCTGCCTCCTCAGGGGTCTTGACTATAGTTTTTTGATTCCTACTCCCCCCTGTTGCTTCCAAATCCCAATTGTTTTTTTTCCTTTTGTATTCCCAGCTGTCACTTCCCACCAGCTCTGTCCTTGCTTCCACTGCCACCCACAATGGCTGCCACGTGTCCAGGATTTGGGTTGTGCTTCCCCAGGCAAAGAACAGCAGAGAGGAGCTGCCATCCCTTGGTCCTCTGGTTTCACACACAGCAATGACCACCACTGGTCACAAAAGGGAAGCAAAGCATCACAGCTTTATAAATGCAAGATTATCATATCCTTCCCAAGAGGGGCATCCCAAGGCCTTTCTGAAGCCGTTCACAGCAAGGTAACTCCTTTCATACTCTGCCTGCACCTCCCAACATCAATGAAAATGGATATCCTCCTGTTCAGACAAGGTAAGCTCATGTGTGGGGCTTGGTTTTCTTCCTCCTTTTTCCTTTGGGTCTCTTGACTATGCAGGTGTATTTCCTTGGGGTTTCTTTTTCCTCTTTTCTCATCTGTAATTTACTGTTATATTGTTTTTCTCTAGATTAGCCTTTGAAGGTCTACAATTGGAAATAAAGGTGCAAAGTCTGAAGGCTAATTCCAAGAAGTATCTGCCAGCTTCCTACTAGAATCCCTTGTTTAGTCTATAAATTACCAGGTATTCCTGAAGTTCATGATTAAGGTGATCCACTGATGTATCTAAAGTCAAGTAATCATTAATTTTAACTGCTGCACTGTTAAAAACCTATTTCTACTATCTGTTTATACTGCCCTAAAACTAGCTATTATAAAAGAAAAAAAGCGCATATTAATGATACATAAATATTTAAAAGAATGTAAATATGTGTAAATATTAAAAGATCAAAATATATAATTGTTAATATATACAAAATATTAAAATAAACACTTATTTTTAATTTCAGACACAAAATACAAACCTGTGTTTTCAAGTGAAAAGAGAAAGCAGAGGGTTCAGTTCTGGGGGAAGGAAGAAATGTTCTTCCACAGTTTCTTCTTCTTTGCTTGCTTGCTTCAGTTTAGGGCTGGTGATGTGCTGTTCCCAGCTTCCTAAAACACCTTTTGTCCTAACTCTTCCTCAGTTCTCTTCCTGTTAGAAAAGTTATGTGAACATCAATACAGTCTGCAGTTCTGCATCCCTTCCCTCCCACTGACCATTACTGTTGCTTTAACAGCCTGGATTTTCTCCTTTTCCAAGCAGAGCCTCCCTTAAACAGCCCAACCACGGTCTGACTTCTGGGGACATTTCATAAAACGTCTCAAAACAACAGGTGCTCACTCAGTGCTGGGGCTTGGCTCAAAGAATTTGACAATTCCCAGAGTGATGCCCTCTCTGCACTCCCCTCCTCGCTTTATGGAAAAATGAAGAAGTAAAACTAAGCCTCTGAGTTGCTGTTGAGCCCCAGGAAGGATGAGAGGAGAGCACCCAGTGGCTTCTGCAGCTGGTTTCATTTAGTGTTTGTTCTTGCTGCTCGCTCAGGAGGAACGTGACTCAAATATTTGTGAAAAAGCAAGTGGCAACACAGCTCTCAACTGAGCCTGAAGCTGCTCCTCTGGACGTACCCAAACCCCATGGAGTTTCATCCCAAAGGAAGAAGAGTGGTATCTGTGTGACAGAAAGCCTTGTTGTTACATGAGTTACCTGCTGTTACACAAGACTTTCAGAAATGACACCTGATGCTCAGACTTAATACATAACTGTGTTTAATATCTCTGATACAATAACAACAAAAAAAAACACCAAAAAAATTTGAAAGTTTAATTGGTAAATATTCAGTTACCTCCCTTCACTTCCTTTTTCATTCTCTAAATCTCTAAGGCAGTTTTAGTCCTTGAATAACTGTTGAGGGGATAAATGTACAGTTATAATCCTGAGATATGGGGGGGGGAGTGTGAATGTATTCAGAGAAGATTTACAGCCTTCTTCTCTCATCTTCTTGTAGGACCTTTATCAACTACTCTGATTACATCAAACATAAAAGAACAGTAACATTTTTCCCTGAACTGCACTGTCCAAGTAGCTGTGCTGCCTATATCACAAACAGCTCATTCCTCATATCACATTACATGTTACAGAGTCAGGATTCTGGCTTGTGTTTGAACTTCTAGTTGCACAGTTCAAGCTGCAAAACTGTGGCATCTTCCATGTGCAGTGACTGAGTACTGAGTGCTCACAAATCACAATGCAAAAATTACATCTTTGCAGCCTTCCCATGGTAATGACTTTGTCAGGCTATTTAATAAAACTGGGGGGATTTGACAGCAGCTGATAATAATTAATGGCCTTACAATTTAGAGACTGTAGAAGCAACTGCATGTTTTCCTCGAGAATTGACTAAACAGAGCTTCTCTGTAAAGGAAATCTTATATTTGCTCTTTGAGGTGAAAGTTCAGTTCTCCCAATATTTCTTTCCTTGGTTAGGTGTGTTACTACAAGACAAAGACATGACTGGTAATCTTGCTTAATTCCTGGAATTCCAAGTCAGCTGTAAATTTTAAACACTCCCAATTTGGCAAATGAAATCAGAAAATGTGCTAAATCTTCTCAAATCAAACGCAGTGATGTGTGGAAGAAAGAGCACATTTCCTCCTAAGTATTTCTGCAGTGCAAAATGGGCAGATAGAAAATCATGCAAGTCAATATAATTAGTAGCAACTCACAGTTTTACCTCCTTCCATCCCAAAGAATCTCACAGCCTTTATGGGGATTGTAGTAGAGAAATACAAATCAAGGATCATTTTACCACCCCTGAAATGCAACCAACTGGTTAACAATTGTACATCTATGCTGGGAGCCTGGTCTGCCACAGGAAACTTGCTCTGGATTAGGAACAAAGATTCCCCCTTGGAATTTTTTAGACTCTATGAAATTTATGACTATGAATATTAATTTTGTAGAGTCTGTGAACGCTTTTAAATGACTGGGTACACCAGTGAGTTGAAGGCACATGTGGAGCACATGTAAGTTTGGACTTGATAGCAAAGCCTGCCTGGCATATCAGGGCTGGCTGGGAGCAGCAGGGACTGGTTTGCTGGGTGTGATCAGTGTGATGCCCCCAGGATCTGCTGAGCCTCCCCGGCCCAACAAACAGGCTGGCAGAGCCATTAACCAGGCAAATACCTCCCCTCCAACTGTTTATTCATCTCCACTGGACACAGACCTTCCCAGTGGAGCACTCCTGTTAGAACTGAATAGTGAGATAATGACAGAAGAATCTGCCACGTGTCCCCCCAGTTGTTGCAGTTTAAACCCTCGGATGAAAATATTTCGGGGCTGATAAGTGCCTTGAAGCAGGACAGCAGGTCAGTGGCACTGACAGCAGGCACTGACTAACAGTGTGTAGCTGAATAAATCCAGTGATCCTATTTATATTGGGGTTTATTTTTATTTTTGCTGAAATTCCCATTAGACATAGTTGCTAAACCTGATTTTTACTTTCTCCTATAGCAATGTTTTTAACTTACCAGAGCACCTGCTTGGAATCCCTGAAGAGATGGATGGTCATGTGTTCATTCCCAGGTACCAGAGGCAAAGAGGCAGGTAAAATATTCTGAAAAACCTTAAATGAAATTGAAAGGCCACTTCTGAACACGAGACATAAGCTTTGTGGGTTCTTAAGAATGTTTTGTTCATATTTTTCATACAAGGTGTAGAGTTGTGAATTTTGTTATTAGAGCAAATCCATCCTGCAGTGAGGCAATAGAACACTTCAACCAAGCTCAATACAGCTACAATTTCACAAAAAATGTTTGAAAAACAAGATGTTTATTTGAAATCAGCTGGTGATTGGATGGTAGATGTTGTGGTTGGGTTTGTGTCTCCATCTGAGGCTTTATTTTGCTACAGATGCTCTGTGTAATGAAAGCTCTCATGAGAAAAACTGAGCACTGACAAGAAGCATTCCTAGGCAGAATGATCAATCACAAATAAATACACTTTCAAACTGGAATACTGCAGGATTTATACTGGGAGTTATTCTGGAATACTTGTGCCTACCAAACTTTTGTGTAGAAGGCCCTGAAATAATTCCCATGGGAAGTAGCTCCTCAGTGTCCTTCAGTGATGCTCTGTCTGAAAAAAGCCTGAATTTCCTCTCAGAAGCTCTCATGCTAGAGAGGATTTCTAAGGAGACACAATAGATATGGATAAAAAAGCATGGAAGTGACAGTAGTAAAAATTGAAATGAATGCTGAATCGAAGCTTTAGGATAACTTAAGTGTTGAGGACCAGAAAAAACTATACTTTCTGCTTCTGTGGGTTCTCCTGCAAAGAGATGTACATAAGATCCCCTCCCTCTTCTCCACTCATAGGGAAATCAAAAGGGAGCCAACATTTCTACAGAGACAATTTATAAATGTTTGCTTTCCAGGATTTTAACTCTGGCGAATTCTCCAAACTCTTATTTATCATCTCCTCAGTCCTGCAGCAGGAAAACTTGCTGAATCCTAAGCAAAGTTGAGTAACACTTCTAGATTTGGTCCCTCAGGAATAGCACTAGAGACTCAAATTTTACACTCTGAGTATTTCATCCATTGTCTTGTTACCAAGTGGCAGCGGGTTTTGTGGGAATCATTAAAAACTTCCCTTGTGATGCAGAGCACTATTGATATTTGAACTCTCAGGGGGAGTAACCTCTGTCTCTATCCAAAAAGCATCAGATTAAAATAAACACAACATTGCTCAGTGAAGAGTGAGGATGTTAATGACAATTCTGGGGTTTGAAGTTGGCATTACTCAAACATTTGCAGCGTGTCTCGAGGCCCGTGTAGGAGTGTGGTGACAGGAAAGGTGAGACAAAAGACAGGAAAACATGTAGGAATCTGTCATATACAGGTTTTGCTGTAATAAGACATTGTACACATTGTTCTTTTCATCTGAGAATGTCAAAGCTCATTAAAAAAATCTAGTTAAATATAAGAAGCTCTGTGGGGAAAGTGATTCTTTTCCTGGTAGGTGAACGGAATGCCAGAGTTATTCAGTTATTGCTCATTAGAGTCAGAGACAGAACTCAGGAACAGGACAGGGCTCCAACCTGGGCTGCAAGAGTTGCCAACAATGAAGATCTGGGAGTGGAATTTGGTTAATTGTGTCAGTCTGTAGGACCAGTTACTATTTGTCGGTATTACAGCAGCTCTGAGAGTCCCAAGAGTCCTGCAAGGTGTTACCTGCTCACAAAGCAAAGAGGTGGCTCTGGCTTGGAGGAATATTGAGTCTTTCAGGACATAGTTTGACAAACTATTTTTTGGTAGAAATTCCTACTTATGCATTCCTCACCACACACTCCTGTCCTCTTCCCCTTCACACTGTCCCTGCATTGTGCTTTTTTTTTTCCTGGTGCAGCCCCGTGTTAAATTGAATCAGGGAACTGATTTCAATAAGGAATAGTCCCCATAAACTCCATTTATTTTTAACTTAGACTAGTACTCTGAGCTGGCTCCCTGGTGCAGATGCACGAACAATGTCACAAGAAAGAGAGTCCCTTGAAGGGAGGAATGGAGTGAGGAACACGTTGCACAAGTGTCACTTTGAGGTGTTTGTCCAACTGCCCTTAACTGAGCCAGCCATGACAAGGTTCTAATTGCAACTGGTGTAAAAAACGGCGATTTTTTAAAAAAGTTTTGTTTAAATTAACACAAGCAAGTGGAATATATCAGTAAACAAAACAACAGCTCTGCCACCTCAGGTGATCCTGTAAAAACTTTCGGAGCAGAATTTGAGATCATTGACAAATCGTCATCCTTCCCTTTTCAGAGTCAAAACAAAGCCTCTCAGAAACACACAAAGGAAATAACCTTTCAACTCCATGTTTGTTTTCACAGGGTTAGGACTGGAAAATAATTTAATCTGCCTTTCTAAGGGGGGGGGGGGGATAAAACACAGTCGAGACCATTTCCCTCCCACCACAGCCATACATCTATTATCTGACTCACCACTTCTGGGACTCCTCCTGGCAGCTCTGGCTTTATTGCACTGAAAACTCAAGCCTGTGAAAATATTCCCTGTTTTCAGGTTACTTTGTTCTCTGTTTCGTTCAGGTCAGTATTCCTTCCTTGAGGGGTTTGGAACTAAACATTCGGTAAGAGCTGGATGTTGCTGCTCTTAAGCCTTGTGGGTTGGGAAGGAAGGGGGGAGGGAAGGAAGGGAAGGCAGAAATGAAGGGGGAGGAGAGTCCATATCTGAAGAGAGATTCCAGACTAGAGAAATTTTCCTGACATCCATTCAGTTTCCAGCAGAGTCTCCTTCAGGGGCTTTTCCTGAGATCCAAAGGCCCTTGCAATTCACAGCGGCATTTCCATGCAAGTTCCCCTCTGGGAGCTAAGGTATAACTGCACTCCTGGATAATTATCCCAAAGAACACCACCAGCCTCCCATTGAAATGTCAACCAGACACTCCTGTTGTAGGGAGTAACAAAGAGATGCTAATATAATTAATTATGAAGCCTCAGTACCCTCATTAACACATCTTTAGTGCCTAGATCTTTGAAAATCAGCTGTATAAAGTGACTGTCAGAGTTAATTCCTTATAAATTGCCTGCTGTCAGATCCCAGCACAGTAGCAAGTTCTCTCAGACCTTGGTGCTAAGAAATCCGGGGTTTTTTTTTAGTTCTGCTGCAGTTATATTGCTGTTATTAAAGGTATAAGCTGTTGCATAAGCAGGACTGGAGAAAAATAAAAACGCCTTTAGCCAACCCAGCTTGCACAGTTGGGGGCATAAATAGGAAAAGTTTCAGTCAACTAGATGGAAAACTAAGGACAAAAGAAAAAAAAATAAAAACCAGGACTGAAAGGTGTCACATAATCTGGCATTAAATGGTGTCACATAATCTGGCGTTAAAATGTTTCCGGGCCTTTTTTTAAATTTGGGGATCGCAGCCAGTTTATGGCTCTCCCTCCTCCTGCTGCCTTTACAACAACATTCCAGCTCCAGGCCTCATTCCAGAGCATCCTCCCTCCCCTCCACTCCCGCTCCCAAATATATATTTCAATAGGCTTAGGCTACATGGAGTTCCAAAACCAGCATGTAATTGGGGCAATTGTCTTTTACACTCCTCCACAGAGAGCCACAGTCATGCAGCTCAAGCCCTGTTTTGTCATGTTTTCACTCTTTTTTTTTTTTTAAGTGGGACTGAGATCAGTTCTTGTGTTAGGAACACATATATAGTGAAGAAAAAAGTTAAAGAAATGGGCTCACTGGTGGTTCCTTCTGTGATTTCTGAGTCCCAGACTGTCACTGCTACAAGATAAAGGGAGGCAATAAAAGGAAAGTGATCCTTACAAATCACTTGGCATTTTCTGCAGCAGTTGAAACACTCACACTGACACATCCAATTTGTCTGTACAAGGTATTCTGCCTCTCTTCATCTTCCATGTGCTTTTGAGAAGGTGATAATCTTTCTGCAGTGCATAATTTTGTGAAGTTAGCTCTGTGTGTTTGTATAATATGCTCCAGGACCCTTTGGGATCCCCGTTGTACTTGGGATAACAAACCAATCAAAAGGAGCTATTTTTATTTGCCATTTCAGAAGTGGCTTTCACACTAAGTGATTTTGCTGGTCTAGCTAACGTGGCAATATGCAAATTCTCTAAATGGAGGTGAAATTTATACCAGTAAAAGGAATCCTTGCAAATCTCTTTCTTGCTGTATTAGCTGACATCATGGTAGGAGCATTATTTTGTTTTTCCACTCTTACATTACATCTTTGTATCCCAATAAAGCTATGATGTATTTACTGATCACTCAGTGTTCATAGAAATAATGTTTAAGAAATGAGAGTAGCATGCTTGAAATCAAACAAATATACAGATTTCTGAAGAGTCATCAAGAACTATCCTGCAAATTCTGCTTGCTTGCTTTACATAAGCACAGAGCTGATGGTCCCAAGTGGGATGTAACTACTTATTTCTGAATGTCCTTTTTTTGAAACAACACTTCTGCAAAGGAGAGCCAGTTCTATTCAGATGAGCAATACCTGTCCACAGTGCCTCCTGAGATAACCAGCTGCTTCACACATAGCAATTAAAATTCCAATGGCTGTTTGAGATAGTGGAGACAGTACGAGCTGATGAAGTGATGTACAGAAGAGATAACTAATTTTTAGTCATGCATGGTTACTGAAAATGGGATTAATTTAAGGGATCTCGGTGTCTTCAGCACTGCAAAGGGCCAGGTCCCTTTTAGGAGTGGCACAGCAGATTGTACCTTTCTGTCTGGGATGAGATGCTGGACGTGCTGCTACGAACTCAGCAGGGACTGGAGGCCTCTGAGCCCAAAACAGGAGAGAGGCTGCCAATCCCCCTGTGACAGCCCCAAGGCCCTGCCCAAGGCAGAGGCTCCCACCTGCCACGAGTTCAGAGCCCCAGGACAGCCAGGATTCGGGATCCTGAGCCTTTCACAGCTGCCTCCTTGGACAATCCCCGGCGCTCGGCCCCGTGCCAGCCCCGCTGCGCTTCCAACCCCGCTGGCAGTGCCTTTGTGCCCCTGTGGTGGTGACTCGCTGCCACCTGCCACAAAACCTTCCCCCAGCTTCTTCCTGCTCTGCTTACACTCCACTAAAACCTTTGTCTTATTACTAATCATCAAGGAAGGAATGTGGGATAAACAATACCTGCACAGGGGAAGGAACTGCACCCATATTTTACAAGGAGTTCCCGACTGTAATTCTGCAGAGCACAGCAGATCCATGATTTTAATGGAGATGGATTCTTTGGATAATGTATCATGTTCCTGTGTAACAGGACTTAAGAAATGAGGCAACATGTTTTCTGATGAGATGGAGAAATAGGTTTTCAAAGCAAAAAGGGCACAGAATTTTCAGGGACATTTTGGGGTGGAAACAGGAAAAAGAAGGTCTGGAATTAGAGAAAATGCACAAGCCTGTTAGGATGGACTGGGAATAAATAGCTGGGGGAGTTACAGAGCTTGAGGGAACACCTCAAGTCCACACAAGGACCTGAACCCTTACCAAGGTCCTGAGCACCTGGTGGGGTGCACAGGCATTGTGTTCAACACTGACAGTTGTGGGGACCTTTCCTGCCTTCAGGTTTGGTGGATTTTAACATCACAACTCTCTAACAAAAGCCAAATATGGGAGTAAGTGATCAGATATTGTCCATATCCAAATAACAAGCACAAAGCCAGTTCAAACTCTATATTCATCCCCTGGTTAATGCAAAGGCAATAGTTCAGTACCCAGACCTCAGCCAGACCAAATCTGTCACCTTGGGCCATTCCCAGTCACAGGTGGGAAAGGAACAACCAGGGAACAGAATTAGGTCTGGCTGGTTATACAGGTTGGGGAGACAAGTAGGTCCTGGGGTGACAATTCTATGAAACAAACCCTTGCTGTTGCTTGGAGAATTTTGTGGGTTGGCTGTGGTTTGTTTCGAATAAAGGAGAATATGTAAAAGTTCTGTTCCTCTGAACAGACCCATCACTCAGCAAAAGGCAGTGCCTTCAATCCTGTGTCAAGCCCCTCTCTGTCAGTCTGAGCTCCAAGAGCTCTTTCTCATGGCTGGACTGACCTGTGCATGTTGTTTTACTGTATCTGTTTGGGGTGGAGGGAGCTGAGGGGAAGGTGTAAAAGGGGAAGGCTCAGTTATGTCTCTCTATTTTTGGGTACAATCTGATGTTTGGCCTGTCTGGAGCCTCGACAGAACTGAATAGTTTCATTTAACACAAATCCAGGGCAGCGACTGCACCCACTAGTGGGGGAATTTTTACTGAGATGCAGCTCAGAGTGTTTGTGTTGCTCAGGTCACAGTGATCAGACCCCAGAGTGCAGTTTGTTCTTACAGCTCAGTCCTTTTTTGATGCTTTTCCCCCCAGTGCTTCTTCCCTCACTGTTCTCTCTTTAACTCAACCTTCCCTTGTTGTTTTCTGATGATTTGCTCCATTATGTGAAAGTGAAAACTTCCTATACTGTGTCTCCTGAAACACAGAGAGGAAAGAGCACAGATGAGCCCTGTAGTAAAAACTGCCTCTTCAGAGAGACCTGGCAGCCTGAGGCCAGGAACAGCCCTTCCTCAATTATCCCTGATTTTGCCTTATTTCCAGCATGGAGTGAAAACAAAACCATCCCTGCATCTGATACTGCCAGACCAGAAAGAAAAAGCAACGTAAGATTTCTTGAAATACCTCTGATATAATGAAACTCCAGAGAAACTGGAATATAGAAGGATCAAAGTGGTTACTTAGAACAGGCACTGTCTGCAGCTGTTTGCTTCTTTCTCATCCTCAGGGAAGAAAAAAGCCCAGACATGCACCACGTTCCAGGGAACATGTTCTACATGTGCAGTAACTTTGCATATTACTGGCTGAAAAAAATGTTGATTTATTTTTGGTCTGTTTGGTACTCAAATTCCAGTTTTCTTATCTCTTTGCCATCTCAAAAACCCCCAAACGTTTCTCCTTAAGTTCCCTCTGACAAGTCATTTAAAGTGTTTGAACTGCAGTTTGTTTTTAGCATTTTTATGATGAGGCACTCTGTATATTAATTCACACTTGTAATATTTACTCCTCTTCTAAACAGTAATATGCCTTGGCAGTTCTAATCATACCAATTTAAGATAATTTAATGATGACTTAAGGTGATCTATTTATAGAAGATAAATCTTAAACATTAAGAACCTCTTAAAAAAACCACTCTGCTATGGGGTTCAAATATTTAGTATCAGTTATTCAACATAAACTTTAAAAATCCCACTACTTTCTGAATTTAACTATTTGCAGTAGAAAAACCTCATCCAACAATGCTTGTTTACTGTCCTTTTGATAGGGTTGTTGAATTTGAACAGAAAATATATTTACTGCACACATGAAGGGGCAGATGGTCTTGTCACTGTCTTGCATCTTTAAGCTGATCTCTTAAATTTTAGACCTTTCTCAGGCAGTGCTGTACTGGATCTCACCAACACCAGCAGCAGAGCACTGGTCTGTGATACAGCAGTCGAATTTTTGAATGAAAAAGCTGAGGCAGAACCTCAAATATTTTCTCCAGAGAAGTCACTGAACTCCTGCTGTGACAAAACCAGGACATTGTTTCCAATACTCATGTTTTTTAAAGCTCCTTTTGTAAATGGATGTTTTTAAAAAGGTGGAAACAGAAAGCTGAATGAGAAATAAAGATAATAAAGTCAACTCAAACCCACAGACACCTGGTTGGAAATCTAGAGTTCTAGAGCTGTGTTTTTTGAGATGTTTCACTTGCCTTAAAATCGGTAGAAAGGACAGCAGAGTATAACTTGTCATTAAGTTTTGTAATTCATATCCTGACCTGTGACCTGACAAAAAATAAGTTGCTGCTGGAGATGCCAAACTTGAACTCTGGAAATTCAGATCAACTCCTGTGCAAATCAGAGAGAGATGACAGGGCTAAAAGGGCCATCAGTTCAACCCACAGGTGCATTTATGTTCTTGGCTGCTCTATGGGGTATCCTGAATGTTCACACCAACCAGGGGAAGAATCACAGTGAATACACAGCCAGGATTTGAAATTCTGGAGGATTTAGCTCCACTGGAACTTTTTCTTTGCTTTTGAAGGAGGTGCCACTGAACCTCTTTCTGCTCCAGTTTCACTGTCTGTAAAATGGGTATAATAGTTCTTTACCACGAGTTTTAGGGAGTCTTATTTCACTATTAATTGTGAAATATTTTAGATTCCTCAGAAGAGCCATTGCATTGGCTCTGACATAAATGGATTCACATGTGCTCCAGAGGAGAACTCACTGCTGAGCTCCTACTCTGTTGATTCCCACACCCAGGCCAGGCTCCTTCCCAGCAACAGCCGGAATAACTCCCCCTAAGTTGGTGCATCTGTGCCTGCTTATGCCAGCGCTAAATTTAGCCCCTGCATTCATCACCAAGGGGTTCCAATGGAGCTGCAGTTTGAAAAAAACTCCAGGCACAGTGCTACCTGTTGGGAATAATCACCTAAGGAAGCGGGACACCGGTCCCTGTCCCTGCGACAGGAGCTGCACAGGTGTTATCGAGGTGTTATCCAGCTGTGCCCGTACCAGGGACACTCCCAGAGCTGCCCAGCGGGCGGGAGGCGCTCGGTCCCTCAGCGATTCCCCATCAGCACAAATCACCACAATTCCCTCATCAAAACCAACGAACACGAGAGCAAAGCAACGAGTCCGAGCACAGCCCAAGCTTTACGCGTTCGGAGCCGCCTCCGCGGCCTCCTTCCCTCGGTAAACACACGGCGACACTCCAACCAGAGCGGGAATTCCCCCGCCTGTCTGGAATTAGCGATAATTCCTCCTCGGCTTTGTCGCCCCCTCCCCGCCGCCATCTTAACTCCTGGCAGCCCCCGCGCCCTCCCGCCTGTGCTGCCACTTGTGCCCCCCGGCGCGGCGGGACCAGCCGGGACCCAGCGAGGGTACGGCGGGGGTGGCCAGATGGGGAAGAGAAACCCCCGCCGGACCTCCGACATCAGTAACAGTGCCGGGGACAGCCCGCGACCCTCTCCCGCACGGAGCCGCCGCCCGCCCAGCACAGCCCCTCCGTGCCCGTTCCCAACATGGCCCCGCCGGACTCACTTTACCGCCCGCGGCCCGGAGGGCTCGTCGCTCGGGTGACGCCATCGCGCCTTCCCGTTTCCATGGGAACCGGCGGAGCGGGCGGTGGGAGCGGGACGGGTCGCGACCCCCAAACCTTGGGGCCCCCCCGGCCTCGCCATGTTCACCGACCTGGCGGCGCCCGGCGCCGACGTGGAGTCGCTGTGGAGGAGCGCCCGGAGCGCGCGCTGCGAGGCGGTGAGAGACCCGGGGCGGCCCCTCCGCGCGCTCTTGTACCGCCGGGCCGGGCCGGGCCTTCCCGGTCCTGCCGGGATCGTGCCCCGACTTGCCCCCTCCGTGGCCCCCCGCAGGTCCCTTCCCGGGCCCCGCCGGGAGCTGGCGGTGCGGGTGCGGGCCGGTGTGTGCCCGCCGGCTCTGCCCCTTCCAGCCCTTTACTGATTCGGCCCCGTTCGCGAACTGGCAGAGAAACGCCCGCGCAGCTGCGGCCGGAGCGGCTCGAGCGCTCATAACGCGGCGCTGTCACCTGTGCGGTGCTCGCTTGGTGCCTCCGGAGCTCGCTGCCTTCTCCAGCTCTCCCCATTCCGTGCTTTAGAGCACGGCCCGAACCTGGCTGGCATTGGGGCATCTCTGCCTCACATCAGCTGGGTCACAAATACATCCCCTGCACAGGTACGGAGGCACCTGTGCTTAGCCACGAGCCAGAGCTGTGCAGATGGGCTGGAAAGTCTCTATGAAATGCCAGAAGGTGCTTTGAACGCTTTGTGCAACACTTGTTTTTCTGTTTGGATTAGAGACTGTCTGTCTTCTTTTACCAGAAAAGCTGCCAGACTGGGAGAATTTCCACAGCAGAAGCTGCAACACAGTCTCAAACAGCTCAGGACGCTGCGGTGCAGACGGAACAGGGCAAAGGTGTTGTCCAAGACTTCCAGCAAGAAGTCCAAGTAGATTACACTGGACTTCTGTCATTCCTTCAGAGAGTGGAGGATGCTGTTATCAAAGAGCTAAATAAAAACTGGGAAAGCCGTGCCTTCGATGGCTTTGAAGTGAACTGGACAGATCAGAATGAAACAGTAAGTGGCAGAATTCAAACCCTTGTCGTTGCCTAAGCAGGGCTGGTTGCAGTGGCTCCGACTCATTAGTTCTATTCCTGATTGCTGTGAGTGTTCTTGCCAGGTTCTAATAATTAAACATTACGAGTTGGATTAGTTTGGGGGGGGTTTCCCACCTTTCTGCTTACTGGATAAAACTGTTCTTCTGACTGGTGACCAGGTTGTAGAGCAGTGTGAGAAGGAAGTCTGCAGTCAGTGCAGGCTTCTCTTCAGTGCCATTAGAGCACTCCAGACTAGCAGGGATCTAGGAACAGTTGCAGTCAGTGATTTGGCATCTCTTCCTGCTTAGATTCTGTTTGTTTAGTGCACAGTGCTCAGGAATGGAAGCAGTTTGTATCAGACAGCACACGTTGGGACTGGTGTTTTCAAACCGCTCAGCAAGTGCCAGACTTGCACGTGGGGGGGGCTGTGAATCCTTAGGCACAGCCTTCCAGAGCTATGCAGTCTGAGAGAGGCAGTAATGGAGTGACAGCTGGTTTGGTAGGGTTGTGTTGGGGCTTTGTTTCCCAGTAGGAATTCAACAACCTTTTCACATCAATCCTCGGACAGAGGGAAGCCCAGGCTGTAACAACACGATCGCGTCAGGGGTGGGCACAGAGCTCATGTCTCTGTGTTCAGAGATTGCTGCTTCAGTGCTTGGGTTTGGTCTCTCCCAGGTGTTGTGTTTGCATACATTGTCGTACCCAGAGGCTCGGGATAAAAACCTGCAGGTCACCAGTGTCTCATGGAACGCCACGGGATCTGTCATCGCGTGTTCCTACGGCCGGTGAGTATCCGGGTGGATGGGGAGTGCAGCTGAGGCTGATGGGACACCTCAGCTGACCTCAGATCTAGATGTGTTTACTTTCTCTTGTCAGTAATAAACTAACGTATATGTAAATAATTCATCTTCAAAGTAACAAAATTATGTCTCTTATTCTACCTTTCCCCCTGCCCTGAAAATGAATACGTGATCTTACTGATTTGTTTCTAGATAGATTCTGTTTGGAAAGAAAATGTAAAGAGGAGATGCACTTGCAAATAGCTGTAGGTGAGGTTTGTGCTTTATCTTCACTGAGATCGTGGTGTTTCATGTGGTCTCTGAGCACCCTGGATGAACCTGGCACCTGTTCATGCCCAGTGCCACAGACAGGCACTGACACACATTCAAGGCTTTCTGAAATGAAGCTTGGACAAAACATTCATGTAATTCAACCATGTCTGTACAGCCTCCCTTTCCTGGGCCTTACTGCTGCCCTTACTCTTGTTTCCTTCTGCTCCCATTTGCTTTGATTCCAAACCCCAGCAAAAGGGGTATCCATGAGGGAATATGTAGGGAAGAGTGAAACAGGGCAAACCTGTATGTTGGTTGCTCCTTCTGCTCTCCCAGTCTACAGCTGTTTGCAGATGGGAATGTGGTTTCTGTGCCTGTGGGTACCCTCAGCAGAGTTCCCTTCCCTGAACTTTCCATATGCACCCTTTTGATTGTTCTCATTATTTGCATGGTGAGTAGGCTTTGGAATGGGGAATCATACCCACAATTTACTGGCTGGCACTTTGTTCTGTGAGCACAGACATGAACCCTGGCACACACTGTATAAACCAGCCCACAGAGAAGTTCCATTCCCTCATCATCCCTTCACCTCAGTTTTCCTTCAGGCCACAAAGCAGCACATGGAAATGACCCACAGGGCATCCCAGAGCTCTGCTGGACTGGGATCCTCTGTGGGACAGGCAGGGCAAGACGTGGCTTTCCCTTTTTCAGGTTGGATGATGGGGACTGGAGCACGGAAAAATCCTACATTTGTACCTGGAATCTGGACAGAAGAGGGTTGAATCCACAGCACCCTGACCTGGTGGTGGATGTTCCCAGCTCTGTCATGTGCCTGGCTTTCCACCCCTCCCAGCCCTCACTGATAGCTGGTGGGTTGCTCTTACCTCATGCCTGAAACACACCCTTATTTCCTGCAGCCTGGATCCTTTGCTTTCTGGCTCTGAGCTCAGTCTCAGATTTCCTGCAGAAGGAACAGTGTTGCAGCTCCTCAAAGTGAGGAACTAACGCTCACCAGCCTAGATAAGTGCACTGTTACCTCTGAACTGGGACTTGCTGCCTTTTCAGTGATGTCTGCCTTTATATCATCTCCTCAGAGAGAGATGACAGAGGGAAATCCAGCCCTGGGTGTAAGGGAAGAACATACCTATTTCAGCAGAACAATGTTCTCTTACACCAGGGCCGACTGTGCCCTGTCCAGAACTGCCCAACCTTTGAAGCTGCCGGGTCTGTTCCCACCACAGCTCCATTTGTGCATTTTTTTCTGAGCCATCAGGCCTGAGGTGTTGTATCTTTGTCCTTTCAGGTGGCCTTTTCAGTGGGGAGCTGGTGGTGTGGGACACCAGCAGGACAGAAGACCCTGTGATCTGGAGGACAGGGATGACAGATGACACCCACACTGACCCAGTCTATCAGGTAACAGAGACCACAGACAGCAGGCAGTGCTGGGGGAGGTGAGTGTTGCCACAGCTCTGTCATGTCTTTGCTTCCTATCCACAGCCAAGCTGCTGCATTTCAGGAGTTACAGTCTCTTTTGCTGGCTATTTCCCCCCAAATCTAGCTCCTGAACAGACACCTGTAAAAAATAACTTCTCACTGTCCAGCATAATTGAAGAGCAGGTCCATTCACATGTAACCATTTATTAATGCTGATGCAGCCAGCAATACTTGTGATGGTTTAAAAACACAAGTAGATCCTTGGGTGGAAGCCTAAAGCCCCATGCTCTGAGGGGATTTACCAGCATGTCATGCAGTCTGACTTCCTAAAAATTTTGTCCTTCTGGGGAAAATCTGTATTTCCTCATCTGAAAGGGAGGAAAACGTCGCTGTTTGTAGCTGGGTGAAAGTGCCATAAATGCCCCATCCCAAAGTGAGGGCAGTGAACCACAGAAACTGCAATAGAGAATTCAGCCCTGAACACCTGGATGCATTTCTCTCCTCACATCTGTGTCTGTGCCAGTGCTGGTTTGGTACCAGGCTCTGTGGCTGCTGCCCTGCTCTGCTCCCGTGTCGTCCTGGCAGGTCCAGGCGCTGCCAGCAGCTGAGCATGGGCTGGGCAGTTGTGACAGTCCCCAACCTGAGCTGGTGGCATTTGGAACAGGTTCACTGGTTACCTGACACCAAGCACAGACACCACTCCCAGCTGCTGAGCGTGTCCACCGATGGGAAGATCCTGGTGTGGAGGGAGGAGCGGGATGGGCGGCTGGCCTTGGCCGATGGATTCGCCGTGGTGGCTCAGCAGATCCCTCGGAGCACTCGGCTGAAGAAGGTGAGTTCAGCAGCTCAAAGAGCTGATCCCTCAAAAACGCTCTAAACCCTGGAGCCCAAGTGTCAGAGCTCACCCTGCACACGAGAAGGACCAGGAAAATCTCATTCTGAACACACACACTAACCCTTGATCCCCACTCCTTTCCCACACTGAAATCACCCTTGGAAGACTGGCAACAGCTGAGGTTTTGCCATGCTCTAAAGAGAAGCTGCTGGACTGGAGAACTTGCTTCTTATATTAATTCACATGAATCCCTCTGTAGAAGGATGCAGCAGGAGTTAAAGGCTGAGCAGTGCCCTGGGTCCCTGGCAGGCTGGGCTGAGCTGCTCCAACTGCGTCTGCCTTTCCCTGGAGCCCCAGTGCTCACACCAGCTCTGTCTCTCTTTTCTCCCAGTTGGCCTGGGCAGAGACAGCCGTGGGGGTGACCTCGCTGTCCTTCTCCCCCTTCGATCCCCACGTGTTTGTGGTGGGTGTGGAGGGAGGCCATTCCCTGAGGTGCTCCACTGCAGCCCAGACTCCGGCTCTCCCTCCCAGGGGCAGCTCCGTTCCCCTCAGGGCGCCGGTGGAACTCGCCTTCTCCCCCCACGCCGGGCCAGTGTACTCTGTGAGCTGCTCACCCTTCCACAGGCAAGTGCTGCATGTTGGACACAGTTACCCTGGCTCTAAACACACCTCTCTCAAATAGCCCCTGGGGGGGGGGGTGTACAAGTTCCAAAAGTGTCACCTGGCATTGTGAACTTGAGTTACAGTAGAAACAATGTCCCCTGGCTCTGGTGAAGCTGCCCACTAATGCTGTGTGGGCACCTGAGCAACATCAACACCTTCCTTAGATCATCCCAGTTGTTACAACTATAAATCAGTTTAAAGACAAGGAGCTGCAAGTCCTTTACTTGGGCAGATCACTAAGTATGTTGCTAAATCCGTAAGATTTTCTGACATCAGAAATCGCAGTAGTAGCTGCAGCCAGAATTTAAATGAGAAGCTCCCATCTCTGCCAGCAGTTCACCCACCATCCACAGAGGCCCCAAGCATGAAACATGCTGACAGCCCAGGTTTGCATTTAATTTGCATGAGGCAAACCCAGCTCGAACAATGCCCAGCTCTAGATCAGCAGTTCTCAGGCATCCCTGGGCCACAACCCACCAGCAACTCTCACTGGTCAACACAAGCCCTCATTAAGTTTAATTGAGGGCAGTAACAAAGCTGCATCTCTGCAGCCCAGGGCACAGCTTGGCAGTCGCTGCTTTAGGAAACACACTCAGACCTTTATAAAGCAGGAATAGTCTGAGGTCACGCTCCTTGACTGATTTTTGTTCCATATCTTTAGCAATAAAGTGCTGTTTCTTGCTTCCTCCCTCCCCCAGGAACCTCTTTCTGAGCTGTGGGACTGATGGCCAAGTTCACTTGCACTCCATGCTGCAGACACAGCCCCTCTTTGCTCTGCAGGTGTCACAGAAATACCTGTTCTGTGTGCACTGGTCTCCAGTCCGACCCTTGGTCTTCGCAGCTGCGTCTGGGGAAGGCAAGTACCTGCAGGTGCCTCCTCTTGGGCATCAAATTAAGAGTGTGCTGGGTGTTAATTAGTACAAGTCAGTTGTACTGATCAGCAGATCCCACAAGCAGAGAGCAGTGTCCATTGTTTGCACTGTTTAATTAGTACAATGGAGTAATTTGTAACTTTAGCGACCAGGGCAACCAGTCACAGTTATTTTTCATTTTTGACAATACCTTTACATCTGTTGCCATGGCCATTCACAGGGATAGAGCATGGCAAGAATATGCCTGGAACATATTTCCAGCTCCCTTGTTTTTGACTTTTACTTCCAGAACTATAGGTTTAAAAAAAGGAACATTTTCCTTAGAAAATTGCCCAACCATTTTTGAGTTAAAGAATGGAAATCTCACAGAATTTGCCAAGCTGGTTTCACGTTTCTGACAGCAGAATAAATCTGTGCTGTCTTGCAGTGATGTCAGCTGTCACAGCCTAGACACCATCAGCAGGGGGAACAGGTTAAAAATAACTCAGTCTCAGACTAAGCAGGTACTCACCTGTTCAAGAGTGTCCTCTGCCACAGAGCTGCAATGAGTGTCTGTCTGCAGGAGAGGTGCTCCTGTTCGACCTGGCGAGGAGCGTGCAGAAGCCCACGGTGTCCCTGAAGCAGGCTCTGAGCCACTGCCCCGTGTACTGCCTGGAATTTAACAGCAAGCAGACACAGCTCCTGGCAGCAGGGGATGCTGCTGGAACAGTCAAAGTCTGGCAGCTGAGCTCCGACTTCACCGAGCAGGGACCACGGGAAACGAATCACCTGGAGCAGCTGGCGAGTGAGAGCACGGACTGAGGCAGCGGCACAGCAGCTGCACGGAGCTTGATCTGCCCTGACTCCAGAACAGCTCCCCACTCACCTCTTCCAGTGCTGGAAAACACAGGTAACCCACAGCTGGAGTTGCACCCATGTAACAGTTACATTTGCATTTAACCATTAAACACCAGATGATGTGGTTCGACCAGTAACTTTTATTGAAGCACACTGCAACATGTTTCTTTTCCCTAAGAGTTTTAAGCTAAGCACTTTAAGGTTACATCATAAAGTAACATTGATTATTGTAGAGCACAGAGAGAGAGACACATGCAGAGCTACAGTCAGCAAACGTGAGCATGTCCTTTGCATCTTCTGGGTCTAGTGTTTCAGATCAATTCACGAAGAGTGAACGTGTAAATTCTATGTAGTCGTAGGCAGAAGGCAGTTCCCTGCCCTTGCCATCCATGTAGGGCTTCATGTGAGAGATGCAGTAATCGGCCTGTTCCCGGGTCAGGTTCTGGAAGAGACACAGCACAGAGGTGAGATGGGCTCTGGGCTGTGGATGGGGCAGTTCCAGGCAGCCCTCCCGTGCCCCGGGGCACAAACCAGAGCAGCACAACTACACCCAGCATGGAAACACTCTGGCTGCTGGCACTGGTGAAGGGCTGGAAGACCTGACTGGAGTCTTCCCACCGAAGACAGAACAGGTGACAGACATGAGGAAGCACTGCAACCTCTTTATTTCTCTGCCAGCTGGTGGGATTCAGACAGGAAAAACTTGCTGTCTTGGCAGGGCAGTGAGAGGGAGGAGGTGCTCCTACTTTCTAAGCTTAGGCTGAAGTTTCTCCTTCTCCAGATGTCTGGAGAAACATCTCCCTCTAGTCTCCCAAATGATGAAAGGGAAGCTTTGGCTTCTTAGGACAGTGCACTCCCTTCCTAGGTCTTTGAGTAGCTCTTGTTTTATTCAACCTGAGAGTTCTTTGTCAGTTAAAGCTTTTCCTCCATAGAGTCAAGAAAGCAACTGAGTAGGGCTATTACAGCAATTTCTGTGTTTGCTGCAGAGGATCCTCTGACTCAGCCCCAGTGACATGAACCTCCAAGCCATTAGTGCTGGGCTTTGTTCACAAAAAAAAGCCCTGGGTGTTCCTCCCCAGGGGGTCACAACCAGCACTGACCTGGTAGAGCTCCTCCTTGGTCACATAGGGCTTCCCCTCGGAGCTGAGGGCGCGGAAGGCGCTCTCGATCTCCTCGCTGGATTTCACGTTCTCGGTCTCCCGGCTGATCATGAAGGCCATGTACTCCTGCAGGGACACGTGGCCATCCCTGCCAGCAAAACACAGCGTGAGCACCCAGAGCACAGCACTTCCAGGCCCTCTGGAGAGAGGCTGGAACTGCTCTGGGAAGAGTGAAAGTCTTGACACAGGTGACTCAGCACCAGGTCATTTTCTGACGTCCGTTTCTTCTTCACCAGTGTCAGACTTTCACGTGAGTTGTGAAAACAACCACAGCCTCTCCCCAGCAGAAGCAACCACAGCTCTCAGCCTGTGAGGGACCTTCCAGCCAACACTGATACACATTTTGCAGTACAGAAAGGTCCGACCCACGTACCTGTTGGGATCTACAGTGTCAAGAATAGACTCGAACTCGGGGTCTGGCTCTCCTTCCTCGACCATGGGCAGGTCGTAGCCGAGAGAGCGCAGGCAGGATTTAAACTCCTGGTGATTGAGTCGTCCAGATTTGTCCTTGTCAAAGTGCCTAAAAACATAAAAACAGAGCCCACATTTGTAAGTGGCAATTGTTGAGTCCTGACAGCTGTTAAAGTGGGCAGAGAACTAGAACAGGTTACAATTATTCTATGAAGAGTTCTATCTAACATACATAAAAAGTAAGCACAAATTCTTTGCTTAAAAAGCATCCTAAAAATGGCTGTATTCCCAGCTGGAATGCATTGGCACTCTCAGTTCCTACAGCAGTGCCCCCAGGAGAGGCTCCGGGGTGGCTGTGCCACCTGGAGGCTGTTGCCCTCTGGCAGAGATCAGAGCAGCACAAAGTGGGGCAAACAACAAAGGAGCCACAATGGATTTATCGGAGAATCCTGCAAACAGGAGCCATCCATGTTCCAGAAATATCTCCCATGTGTTCTCTGCAACTCACTTGAACATCATGCTGAACTCCTTCAGGGCCTCCTCGGTGACTCCAGTGGTGTTCCTGAAAGGGAAGCAGCAAAGCTGGTGACCAGTTCCTGAGCTGTGGAACTCCATCTGCCCCCAGCCAGCAACTGCACCAGATGGGGAGGATGAGGGAGCCAACCACCCTTATATATGGTGGGGAACACTTGTAATGGAACTTGCCACAGTTCCAAAGAATAAATCAATTCAATTGAGATCTCGCCGTTGCTCACGGCCAACAGGAGCTGTTCCCAAGCTGGTAACTTCATCCTTCTGCAGGGATGTACAAGCTCCCTGCATCCCTCAGCCTGAGCACGGGACACTCATGCAGATACCACTCAAGGTCTGGCTGCAGACACAGACTGTGTCCTCTCTTCCCCCCCACCCCAAGTTAGACCCTCTAATCCACGTGTGGGCTGGGCAGTACCGAGCTTGGATCTGCTGTTCCAGGTTGTGCTGCATCCTCATGCCCAGCTGGTCCAGCTGGTCCCACTGCTGTGCCAGCCCCACAGTGCTGTGTTCTGTGTATTTGTTGTCCAAGATAAGTGCCTCTTCCATGGCTGCTCCAAGGTCCTCAATCTTCTTCAGCTGGCTTCTCATGGCTCGGATCTCCTGGTGCTTACGCTGTGAGGAGGAAGTGGAGAAAAACCATGGAGCACCAAAAAAAGCTGCCTTAACAAGCCAGAACACGGACTGGCAGGGGAGGAAGGGTTAGACTCTTCTTTTTCTGCTGAGGCTGTATGTGAATACACTGGGATTTGTAAAATAAGATTCAGAACAATGTTCCCCTTCAAGCTATTGGAAACCAACAGGGCTTGCAAACCAGTTCAGAGACTGAAAAACCTCTTATTAGGAAGTGTGCTGAAAATACTGTATCCTCTCTGCCCTGCCCTACTCCTTTAGGAAAAAGGAACAAAAAGGAAAACTACATCAGCGTTGTTTAACAGCTTGTGATGTCAGCAGATACCAGATATGTAAACAGATAATCCCAGAGGTCTCTTTGGTACTCAAAATGTCTAAAATCAATTAAGATTTTACCATCTCATTACACACATTTCCCTTCCCACCCTGTGTTCCTAAGTCAGTTGGGAATGCTGTTTTAGCCATAGGTGCACATTTCTTACTTTAGTGGCTTCCAGCTGTGATTCCAACGTTCCCGACTCCTCCACCATACACGACCTAAACACAGAACCACAGTGAGAGAACGCACATATCCCATAAAAAATGGCATGTGGGGCTTGAAATTAACAGTCCTTCCTTGAAATGAAAAATCCTTTCAGCAGTATTGTTCTCCTATAGGTATTTAAAGGCTGTTTTTGTGTTTTGTTTATTCTGACTCATCCTATTTCATACTGACACATGTAACATCTTCTCTGATTTTTATTTCTATATATAGTTAATTTCTAGCCCCATTTGAAAGGCAACGTGATCAGCAGCCACACTTCATGCCAGACTCAAAGCACCAGCTTTACTGGACTTCACAGAATTAGAACTTAGTGCAGTCCCACCCCACTCCCCGTGCCCAGCACACACACACACCAACTGCAGGTGAGTCACTGGAGATGGGCTGGATTTTTCAGTCAGGTACAGGAGCTCTACAAAGGTGTGTTACAGGGGGGAATATGGGGGTAAAATAAAGATGGTGAGAACTACTGGTTTGGTTGAAAAGTAATCTTAAATGTGGTGTAATCCCTGCAGAGAGCTACAGACCTCTGCTGCTCAGCAGTGCCTGGTGGAAAGGTGCCCTTCCCACCCCACCTCTCCACGCTGCACCTGAAGCAGCTGAGGCACAGCCACTCTGCTCAGGGATTTCCACTGAACATGCAGGTCACCACTGTGGCCAGGGTCTCCAAGATCTCCTAGCTATGGACAGTCTCTGGATGCTGCTTCCCCCCAAGATCCCAAGCAATCTTTAGGCAGCCGTGTTTGGGAATCTCTGTCCTTCCAACACGTACGGTGAGAGCTCACACTGAACGACCTGCACACGGACAGTGGGTCTGGGCACTGTGCAGGTGGGTTGTCCCCCCCTCTGACTCTGTGGTATTTAAGTTCCTAAAACCTGAGTCTCTGGTATTTTAGTCACTAAAACCAGGTTTTCATCCTCACTGGAATATCTTCTCCCACATGCTTTTGAGCTTCTCGAGAAGGGGATTTCAAGTGCTGAATCACTCTGTAGCAATGGAAATGCACCAAACATGTGGGTGTTTCTCACCACAGGGTTAAGGCTCAGACTCAACGCACATCTAGAGGTGAAGCGCACGCCCAGAGCCCTGAGCAGGAAGCTGGGAACCAACCATGGAAAGAATCAACAGGGAAATAAAACCTCCAAGCATCTCTAAGCCGTGAGAGTTAGTTGGAAGGAAAGCGAGCCTTGGAATTAAAAAGTGCGTTTGAAAACCAAAGTGAGGTAAGAAAATAAGAGGAAAAAACCTTCCAGATAGATCATCCCCAACTTCATACTGATAGACACGAATGACACGACGATATGCTATGCTAGTCAAAGGAAAGAAACCAAGTAAATTCCAAAAAGGAAGAAGGAAAGAACAGAGGAAAGAACACACCGAAACACGGCCACTGCAGTGGAGCCACACTCCAAGCCAGCACTGCCTTGCAGCAAACACAAGCAAGTACTTAATGAGAGGAAATGACTCAAATGCTGGTTGCATATACACAAAAATAATCTGTTATTATTTTCATGTAAGTCACAAAAAAGTGAGTCTCACTAAGAGACAAACTGAAGTTTTGCAGTTAACTAATCTACAGATTCTTTAAAGGCACTTTTATTCCTAAGCTCCAAATTATTGTTTCTCCCTTTCCCATTCCAGGCAGTGCTGGGTGCACACAAGCGGCTGCAAAGCAAGGGCTGTGCAGGGCAGCTCTCCTGGAGCTTCTACGAAGCTCTGCCTTCCCTCTTGCCAAGCCAGGCTAAGCACAGCCAATGCCTCTTGGAACTAAATCCGTGGGTTTAACCTATTCAGGCAGAATTAGGGACAAATTCTGCCTGGCATATCAGCAGCCCTCTGGTAATTTGTTCAACAAAAGAGCCTGGCATGAGGATCTCCAACTCTGACCCTGCGTCTCTGAGTAAATGGGTCCTTTCTGTTCACTCGTTCCTGGATACCACAACTAATCTACAACACCACTCGACAAAGGAGCAGGGAATTCAGCATCCGCTCCAGGAAAATGTGCTCAGCTCCATTAACTGTACAACAAAAATGGGGCAAAGTATTTTTATCTGGCAGAATCCAAGATGTTGGGATCATTACAGAGCGAATAAGCAGCGAAGATTCCACCCTTTCATAAGGAAAAGCCTTCTCTTTAGGAGCAAGGCCCGGCCTCCTCCAGCCTCTGCCCTGGCCCAGACACTGTTGGTTGGCATTTTACATCAGGGCTTATCACAAAGCTCCTATTGTGCTGAGGCTTGTCCTGCTGAAGGAATTTAACTGGACAGACACACTCGCAGAGGGTTTGGATCTGAACACATGTAAAGATCTTATTATTTCCTTTTCGCTTCCAGACAAACGACCAGCACACATCCTCACTGGGAACTCTTCCCATGGACACAGGGTGGGCTTAAAACCACCAGTGTCAAAGTGCTGGCAAACCCCAGCAAGTCCATGGGTTGATGCTGGAAGGTTTGTTTTCTCCAGTCAAGGCTTTAACGTGTGTGGGCCATGGTTCTGCAGCAGATTAAAAATGGGCAATTCGTATTTGCAAACGCCAGAGTTTTAAGATACATAATTTCAGTAAAGTCTCCTCATAAGACTCATCCCTTCTTACCAAAACAGTCAATACTTTGGAGATTTCCCTGTACCAAGAACAGTTATAAGTAATTGTTTTAATTCACTAAGCAAGTCTCTAAGCTGGAAAACTAGAAATGTCAAAACATTCTGCTACATTCTTATCATATTAAGAGCCTTTTCCTGTGCAAGCCCTCAGAGAAAGGAAGAACAAAACTCAGGACCTTCCATGGTGTCCCAGAGGCTGCCCATTGTAATTTCTTCTACTTTTGATTAAGAAATTGTTATGTTTTACTGGTTTATACTTAACTACTCCAAAATCTCGTTTCCTGTGTCTGTGCACCTCAGCCACAAGTTGCTCTTTTCAAATAAAAGGGGGTTCAGCGCAGCTTTCACAAGCCATGTAATGACAGAGGAAAACACACAGACAGAGCAGAACACATCACCAAAATTTTAAAGATATAAAATTCAATACTAACCCATCTAGCAGGTAAGTCCTGTAGAATGTGAAGATCCAAACATCAGGCAGCAGGACAGAGACAAGACAGTAAGAGAGGGACAGAGATTCGGGTGGGAAGCAAACATCAGAAAGTTAAAAATCATATTTATATTTCATTATTTCATGAAGACACATACAGAACTATTTGTAAACGCACAGAGACAGAGAATCACAGGGTTACATGAAACAGAACTCACCTCCTCCAACCCCCAGCCAGAGCCTGTCAGAGCTGTGACAGCACTGACCGAGCAGGGGCACCTGCAATGCTCAACCTGGACACTTTGTATTTCTAACAGTTGTTAAATCCTTACTGCCTCTCCTTAGAGAAGGTTATTATTAAACTCAGGGAAGGTTATTATTAAGCTCAGGGAAGTGATTACAAGGTTTAAGCTTTTTTCACAGCTGTGCTGCAGGCTAAGTCAGGAATAACTGGAGACCTGGAATTACTGCAGGAAAATAAATTCAGAAGCAGGAAC
>JAWWLV010000040.1:5812448-6010287 GCA_035041135.1 Platyrinchus mystaceus
CAGCTGTGCTGCAGGCTAAGTCAGGAATAACTGGAGACCTGGAATTACTGCAGGAAAATAAATTCAGAAGCAGGAACATTTTTTAAAGTTTCAGGGCTTCCCTCTCTCATGTAACCAATGGGGCCTCCCTCAAATCCCAACTGCAGGAGATGAACAAATCCCAAGGAACTGTTTTTCAGCAGCAGATATTTACAACTTAAGACAGTCCAAAGAGATGTAGGATGGATACAAATACTAGCTGAGGAACTCTCTAAGGGCAGTTCCTGGAAAGACAAGCCATACCTGGTCTCCTGGATCCACTGATGGAAGGCATTGGCATGCTGGGCAAATTCCTGGCGCAGTTTGTCGTTCTCTTCCTGCCTTCGCTGCTCCTTCTGCAGCTCCAATTCACGTTCCTGAGAAATGAACAAAAGTGATTTCAAACAGAGAAATAACATGATTGCCCTCATCCTGTAATAACAAGGAAAAACTAAGAGCTGCATCCCAGCACAGTTCTGAGGCTCAAAACAAGATGGAGTGCTCTGTGTCCTGGATATCTAGAGATAAGTTATTTTCCAGTTAGGAAGTGAGAAACGTGTGCTTTGCCTTTGGAAAGGCCACAAATGGAGAACCACGAAAACAAGTGACAACTGCACAGTTGTATAGTTAATGGTGATGTTTCTTTGCTCATGAATTCTGAGATGTTTTCATCTGTACTACAGTGACAAACCCTTGGACCGATTATCTTGGAGGATGACTTCCAGGGATGACTGAAAGGTCATAAACTTTGAAAAGTCTTTCCCTCTCTGACTTGCCTTGATGATTTTCTGCAGGTTCCTCCAGGTTTCTTCAAGAGCCTCCATAGTGAACCAGGTGTAAGGGTTGGAGGCCACACGGAAGCTCTTGATCTGGCGATCCAGCTCTGCCAGCTGGTTGAAATCAGCCTGGGCAGAACTGAGGGAGGACCTGAAAGCATCATGAGCTTCCCTCAGGGCTTTGATTTCCTCCAGGGAGTTGCAGCGCACGGGATCCGTCAGGTCCTCCTCGGCATTCTCAAACCAGCTGTTGAAGGCAGACGCCTTCTTTGCGAAGGTCAGGAACAGATCCTCAACCTTGGGAAGAGAAATGATCCAGTTATGCAGAAATGCAAGTGTTCTGTATGGGCTGATCTGGAATTAACATGCATCAGTGACAGTTTGCCTTTATTATTTCTTGCATCTCAAAAATTCTTATGTCTCCAGGATCTCATCAGTTGAAAATCATTAGTTGTAAAAGCATGAACAAGCTACAGAAGTTGCAAGTGTCTGTTTCTTATAAAGTGCACAATTAGATTTTTGCAGCCCCCTGCTTGGCCACTCACCTTTCTGAAATGTTCCTGAGCCTCCAGGAGTTTCTTTTTCCTGGCAGCAGAGTTAGCAAGCAGCTGATTCCAGCGTTTCATCAGGGAAGCGTGCCGGGCCTCGATGGCCTTGGACTGGATGTGCTTGGCTGCCAGCAGCTGGTCTTTCAGAGCAGTGATGTTTGCAATTCCCTCCTGCTGGAAAGCCTGAAGACCAGCATCAAAAGTTTCCTGGAGCATTAAAAGAACAAAACTTATTTTAGATTGTATTTTTATTCAGACTTTTCAATATCCTGCATATATTCTTGTGTACTGTAGAAGAGTTCCCCTGTTGTCTCCAGCCCTCATGGGGTGGCAGCAGCAGCAGCACTGACCTGTTTGGTGAGCAGGGTTTGCACTGAGGAGAGGTCACGTCCATAGTCATCTGTCTTTAGACTGTTTTCCTTCTCACCTGGGAAATGAAACAGATTTTGTAAAAATGTCATTTCTCCATCTTAAACGTTTAATTCCCTCTATTCCAAATCAGGTTGCCACAAAAGCATGGATCAGGAACAGCAGTGCTGATTACTCTGGGTGTAGGTCTGCTTGTTACAACAGCAAGTGAGGAGCTACTGGAGATCTCTGGAAGTGAAGAGGCATTACAGTTTGTTTGTGACCAAGTACTGTGCTCCAGTACAGGACATACCTATCCATGACTCCACCACATCTGCTTTCCAGTTGAACTGGAGGAAGGCTGAGTTCTCATCCAGTTTGGCTTTCCTCTGAGCTGCTGCTTTCTCCAGATCTGACACCTTTCCTCTGAGCCCCTTCATCTTGGCAGTGATGTTTGCCTCGTGGTGATTGTTCTACACGACAGGTGGGGAAAGAAAAAAAAAAAGCATCCCTTATGATGTTAAGGTCACCTGAGGCATCCAGGACATTGGTGACAGAGCAAGGACTTCAGCTGAAAGCTTTTGTCTGAAAAACAGCTTTGAAAGCAAAACACCCACAGCTTATTCAGCTGCAAAATGACTTAGAGCTCTTTTTAAAGAGATGACAGAGAAGAGCAAGTCTGCTGTGACATGGAGATGTCCTGGGGAACCTTTAAAGGCTTCCCTTTACCAGCTTGTGCTCACCTTTTTAATGAGATCCTCCCCATTAGCACAGACGTCGTTCACTCTGTCCTTGTGCACAGTAAAGTCAGTCTCAAATGCCTCGTGCTTCTTCAGCAAGCCCTGCAAATATAAGACACAGGCACTTGTAAAAATACTTTCTCACCATTTATTAAGAAGTAATTGTTATTAATCAGGTAGCATTTATGTTTTTTACAATGTAGGTCTTCAAAAAGAGCCAACAATAACCTCTTCTTTAACTGTTTTCCCAGCTCACAGGTTTGTTATGCTCTAACCAACAATAATGCGGTAACAACGAAGTGCTGACAGCTTCCTCCATACCTGGATGGCAGCAAGTGTGTCCCCATAGTCCTCACTGGCTACCAATGTCATTTTCTCATTGATCCAGGCTTCTTCCTCCTCAACATTTGCTACAAACTGCTGGTACTCCAGAGACTCCTCCAGACGCTGACCCCTGTGTGGAGAAGGTAAAACTCATCAGTGTTTGTTTATGGCTTTTAGATAAGATGAAAACAATGTGCAGAGCCTGAACCCCAAGCACACAATCATTCACACTTCTCTCCTCCAGCAGCGGCCATGACTGCAGCTCCAGGAATTCCTTGGATCACAAAGCCTGCAGCTGCCAAAGGACTGAAGTACCATCTCCCAACAGTTTCTATTCAGAAAAACCTCCTGGTAGTGGATTAAAGCCAGTTGATTTCAAGTCTGCGGTTTCCAACTGGTGTAAGAAAAGGCTAAACACAATATACATCTCAAACAGATACTCATGTTTCTACTGAGGAATATTTTCAATAGTCTTTTAGAGCCTTTCATCAGCAATGTGACCCATACCCTAAACCTCTGAAATTCAGTAAATCTGGTCATTATGTACCTGTTTTAATTAATACTGATTTTACAGACATTCATACCTAGCAGCTGCCAACTGTTTTAACTCTTTCCAGTGATCCACAAACTGAGCCAGTCTCTGCTGTATCTCCTCCTTTCCAATCGTGTTGTCATCTGAAAGTTTCTTGCCCGTGTCCAGAACACCCTGCAGAGAAACACGCAGTTAACAGAACATCACCTGCTCTCCTCATATTTATTCTTTGGGTTCCAGCAAACCTATTGTGGCTTTATCTCTGCCACAAGCAGGAAAGGTGCTGCTTATAGAGACACCTGTCAAGGAGAGGGATTTACCTGGATAGCTGGTTCATGGGCAGCTAATTCTGCTTCCAAGCGCTTGTGTTTCTTCCTCAGGTTCTGCACCCCAGTCAGGTCTCTGCCATAGTCCTCTGAGCTAACCAACAGCTTCTTCTCTCTAAATTCAAGAGAGAATAGAGAAAGAAAGATAAAATTTGAAAATTACTTCTGAATGTCAAACCTGACAAAAAAAACCCCCAAACTTCAGATACAGAACTGCTTGACACAGCATAAAAATCCTGACTGTAAAAACTTGTGTACATATGAGTTATTAGTACATTCAGGATATCATGTGGTGGAAAGAAAGGAGGCGACAAAGGGTCTGTAATTCATCTCTGAAGGACAGAATTTCTGTACTGTTTTCCTTTTAAAAATATAGATGGCCTTTTATAAAGTTTACCTGCTGTTGTCCAATTTTTTGGTTGTTTGTTTTAAAAGAAGTGCTCTAGTTGGAATGATTTCTATCATTATCTCATTTCTTTCCTTCCTCCCTCCCAAGGTACTAACACCAATATGCAAAGAAACTTGCTTAATTACTACAACTGCACAGAACTAAAAAAGTATTTGAAACTGAAAAAAGGTTTGAATTCTTGGTAGGATCTTTCCTAAGGAGACTAGAGTCAAATTTCAGTTATTTGGTTTGAGTCTAAATAGTGTTACTTTTTCTGCTTATTGGGATCCGACCAAAGAAAACTGTAGATAAGAAGCCAAACTTGGGTTTTCCCGGAATGGGAGCAAAGGTGATTTGCTGTAGAGACCCACACTTGTGGAAAGGCAGCTGCAAAGCCACACTACAGGCTGTGAGTGTCACTGGCAGTCAGAACGTGTCCCCAAGCCCAGAACTTCCAGGACACCCACTTGATCCAGGACTCCTCGTCGTCCATGTCGCGGAAGAACTGGTGCAGCCGGTGGGACTCGTTGAGCCTGGCCCGACGAGCGGCTGCCATGCTCTTGATCCTCTGGAAGCGCCCGTTGATGGTCTCCCGTTTATCCTTGACTTGGGAAGTGTCAAAAGCACTGCTGGTCATCAGACTGTCAGCCTGACTGTTCAGGTCCTTCAGCCGGTCCTGGACAGGTGGGGGAGAGAGAGTGGGAATTGCTTGGATCTTATTTCCATGCTTGTTGTGTCAGGATACAAATCAGACCCTGGCTGTACAGTCAGCTTTTAATATTAAGTCTGTGACTGCAGCAGGTATCAAAGTGGTATCCATAGAATTTATGACTATGATTTATCTCCCAAAACTAAAACAGAAAGCAATACCTCATGAGCAGATATATCAGCTTCCAGTAACTGGTGTTTTTTCAGAAGGTTGTTAACGGATGCCAAGTCCTTCCCATAGTCTTCAGATGCCAACAAAGCCTCCACCTGGAGATGGAGAAGGAAAAAAGGAGCGGAGAACAAACTGTGTTATCACAAACTCCTTGAAATTATAATGCTTTAAAACTGTGCAAATTCTCAGTTTTTTCCAGTGTGGATAAACCTTTGCCTTGTCATCTTTTAATACCTAAAAGGTTCCCTGCAAACTTGCTTCTTTTCACCTTACAGTTTAATAACATGGACACATCCACAAGATTTTTATTAGTAATAAAGATTTTTTTTTTTTTAAATAAACCTAGACTTGCTCAAAGGTAGACAATGCTCCACAAACTCTAACATCAGCAAAGGGAATAAAAAAATCAGAAAAACAAATCTTGCAAGTAATTAATTCCCATCTTAATTACCTCTGAAAGCCAAAAGTCGAAGTCCTTGATTCCAGTATTGAAATTCTGTTGTTTATTAGCTTCTTTCAGTTTCTGACTCTTCTCTGCTGATTTCTGCACCAGGAACTGCCACTGGTCAGCCAGGGCAGCCAGACGTGCCTGTGAGAAAATGGAAAGGATAAATAAACACCATAGAGAACGTAAGTTCTGATAAATACAAAGCCAGAATATGGTGCAAGTTTGGCTGTTGATTCCAGATGTATAAATGACAGAGTCACTATTTCATGCTGCCTAAATGTAATTCAGTCCAGCTTTAACATCCTGATCAGAGAATCAGGAAAGCTTCTCATCCCTGAGAACGAAGCACAGTAGAAACCAGGTGGTTGAAATAAAAAAGCTTCTATAAACAAGATTTGTTTCAGAGGGACCTTCTCCTCCCTCAATTAGCCAAACACTGAAAGGAAAAGCTAAGGAAAACTTGTTGTTCCCACCTTCACAGCATCCTCGCTGCCGGCACACGCTCCCCGCTCGATGAGGGAGTTGCCCATGTCGATGACGCCGCGGATCCGGTCGGCGTTGGCGTGGAGCTCGGCCTCGAAGGCCTGGTGCTTCTGGTGTTTGCTCTGCAAGGACAAAACCAAACTGTCAGAGACCAGCAAAGGGCTCCTCAGTTGTTCTCATGGGCTCAGTTGTTGTCAAGAGGTTTGCACACAGGCTGAGCTGAAGAAGTTCTCTCTCAGTGGGAATATTTACTCTGAGTGACCATCAAGCTTTGACCTGGCAAAGCTTCCTCATTTTCAATGCATCCCTTCAAAAAGCAGCAGTTACACATCCCCTCACTGCAGCAGATCATCCTTTCTACTCCTATAGTAACTGCACAAGTTTCTGTTTCCCTTCCTAATCTACAGGTAGTTAAGAGAAATCACTGCTCCAGCCTATCTGCTTTCTGCAGTTTTGATATTAGTCAGTCATACACAATCACTATATATATATCAATAATGAATTAACAGCCAAAAACCTCTATAAAAGCATAACTGAATTATTTGATAAAAATCTTTCTCTGCCAAGTTGAGAGCACCATGAGAACAACAGGAGCCTTGGTGTGGGAGGGAGTGTGCAGCTCTCTCATATATCCATGATCCATCCACCCACCAGGAATATGACAAGAGCACAAAAGTGACAGGACAGAATTTGCAAGTATAAACTGGAAATGTGAGGAACATTGGACATGGGTAGAGAGTGCCCTGAGAGAATGGAATGAAAGGAAATGTTAGATTAAAAATAAAAGAGGGGAAATACTATAGCACTGGCATGAGAAATTCTGCATGAACTGCTTCATTTTGGGAACTGTAAATCCCAAAGGCTGCGATTACAAAAACACATCCTTCAAAGCTACATCTACCAACATGGAAAATTCAATTTAAAAGCTGCCAATTGCATATCTCCATATAATTACCATGACAACAAATCCCTTTTTTTTCAAACAAGCCTTTCTAGTTTAATATAAAATTCTCATTTTTTTTAAGCTAAAAGTAATAGCAATTTAATGTACCACAGCCTGAAGTGATAAATGATTCTTTCCTTTCCTACTCATTAGCTTCCCCTTTCTTTGTTCTGTCTTGTCCTTCCATAGATCCTCATTTTACTCCATTTCTTGAATTCTTACAAGTGCTGTCAGCTTTCCATCTGGTACATATTTTTTTCTGGAGTGTTCTTTCTGTATGATTCCCTTCTATGCTATTCCTACAAGAATTAAGCCATGTAGATCTATCATTTATTGAATCCTCCATCTTCAGCATTCAATTCTACAAACACAAGCCAACAGCACTGGCATTATGTCATGTGTTAAATCATCCCCAGTGATGATCAGATGAGAGGATGAGAGGCCAAACAGCCAAACCTCTGAAAAAGGAGGATAGAACCCCATTTTCCTATGGGCTAACTCCTAAAAAAGCCCAAACTACATCACTAACACACCACAAATTAAACAGATCATGCAGAACACCTGCAAAACAAATACATAAATAAATGATGCTGAATAGGCATTAACAAAAAAGCCACACCCATAACACAGGATCAACAGCTGAACCTGGATGGAGGTCAAGAACTAACAGAAAACGAAGAGATTGCATGAACTGATGGATGGAGCAGCAACCAGAGCTTGGGCTCACACAGAAATGCAAAGAAAATAAATTCACATACCAGGGCTAGTCCAAACTACTTACCAGCAGTTTGGAAAGCTATAAAACAGATTGAGAGAAGTAGTTCAGTTCATTCATACTACTTCATAAACCGATATTAAAACACAAGAGGTAACTATTCCTTATTACTGAAAAATAAATGAGACTTCACATTTTATAACAAAATCAAGATGAGACCCAAGAACTCCATTTCCTTATTTTATTGTCTAGATGCTGGGAGAGAGACAGGACAGTTACTTGGGTTTCCCTGGGTTTCTTTAGGAAACTTGCTGCTGCAGATACCACATATCTTATTAATCATATGCATGAATAATTAATTACACACATGAATAATTACCAAGTCAATTCTATTTTGGGTCTCCTTTCATGCATAATATAACTTTCATTTTCTCCTTGTAAAAAGGAGACCATGTCCAATGTGATGGATCACTGTTATCTCTGAACAAGAATTCCTGAGTGTGGATTTTCAAACCAGAGAAGGCTTTGCAAAGTTAAAACTTGTGTATTGATTTTTGAGCCGAGAACCACATTCACCTGGATGTTTGTGGGATCCTTGTAGGACTCATCACTTGCAGTTTGGAGCTTCTCACTGATCCAGGCTTCTATTTCATCCACATCCCGACTGAACTGCTGGAGTGTCTGAGACTCTCCCAGCTTTGACCTCTTCTCAATCATTTGAGCTTTCAGACGGAGCCACCTGTAGAAATTCAATATATAGGAATGAAACACTAAAACCTTGCATGACATCACCTTCAACAGCTACAGAAGGTCATCAAGGAGCATTTCCTTTCAGCCAGTGCCTGATCCCACCTCCCAGGGCAGCACTGACCTGTCCAGGACCTCGTTGCGCCGGTTGGCGATGACGCCTTTGGCGTAATGATCCGCAGCGATCAGCTGGTCAGCAAAGGACTGCAGCACAGCAATCTTCTCTTCCTGTTAAACACAGAAGCCATAAATTAGAACTGTGGCTCCTTAAGATCAAGTGATGAGCAGGGTCTGCAACAGAATAAGGCTTTTTTTCATCTTTAAATATGCAGTATTGCAAATGTCTCTGAAGGAAGTCCATCTTCCACAGGACTGCAGAGTTCAACTTCAGAACCTGTTCAACCTTTCACCTGTGGCATTTAGGAAAAAAGTATCTTTTGGACTTAGTATCATTCCCCCAATAAATCCAGGCAGCTTTCTGTTACAAGAGACTAGAAATACACCTCTTTGTCAGTTGTAAAACGAAGTAACAAAATAACTTTGACTCAGTGAAAGATTTACACAAGTATTTGCCACTATTTCTACACTATCTGTAGAAGTTGCCTGTAGGCAATAAATCACATCCTGATCTGCATAAGTTGCTTCTAAACCTCTGCAGCAGATCCCACATGGCTGAAAAGTTGGGAGCTGAACTTTAGAAGCCACGCATGGTAAGAACTTCTTTTGTTGATAATCCACATGAGAAAAACTGAACTATTTTCCCCTTACTCCAGCTACACTCCTCACCTGGACATTGATTGCTTTATCAAAATCTTCATGTTTCTTGATGAGTGCCTCCACACTGTCCAAGGAGTCTCCTTTATCCTCTGTGTTCAGGAAAGCCTCCCGGGCAGCCATCCAGTTCTCAGCCTGTTCACAGTCCCGATGGAACAGCTGGGAGAGAAAACTCCAGAGCATGAGCAAGACAGACCAAGAGCACTGCTCAGCACCATGAGAGAATAAACCCTCTTATGGAATGAGGAATTATTTTTCTTTTCCAAACTGCAGCACACACCTGCAGCTCCAGGCACTGGTCCAGCATCATTCTGCGCTGCACCCAGGCCTTCTCCAGGTCTGTCCGTTCTTGGTCCAGAGTGTCCAGTTTCTCCTTGATCTCTGGGCTGGCATAGTGTCCATGGGCCAGGAGTTGTTGTCCAAACTGTTCAAATGCCTGGAAAGTGCCAGCCCTTGCATCTATTTCCGTGCGGTGTTCCTGCAAGGGGCAGAGGTGCCTTGGTCAATAAACAGATGGCAGAGCTGGAAGTTATCTATTTTGGGAACTCTGATTGGAAAGTGTCACAAAAAGAAACATTTGTTGATGTTCATGATACACTTATCTTTCACATACCTGGTGCCTTTCCAATAAAGCTTCAGCTCCAGTCACATCCTTTGCAAGTTCATCTGAGGAGACCAGGCCCCGGATTCCGTTGATCCAAGACATAAGGTCCCTGTGAACACACATTAATAGGGAATTTTTCCATCCCTCCACTGAAATAAGTCAGAACAGGGAAAACAGTCCTTTTATAAACCACCACAGAAATGTTCCTGTGGAACAATAAGCCATATATACCTCACTAATAATAAGCCAGGCAGACAACTGAGGGAGGAGAAGAGCATTTTTACCTGAAGTCACTGAGGAAACGCTGCAGGTCATGAGAATCTCCAAGCTTCTCTTTGCGCTGATCAGCACGTTTTCCCAGACTATTCCAAGCCTGATTCAGCTCAGTACATTTCTCTTGGAGATCTTCAGCAGATTCTGGGTGTGACTGGATCAGACGCTGGGCAGTTTCACCAAGAGAATTCACCTGGAATTAGAGAAAAGGAAATAATGAAGACAGAGAGAAACTTTGCTCTAGTTCAATCCTTTCTGCTGGAGGAAAAGAAAGCTTTTGGGCTTGTCCTCCTCACAAATCTCACCTTGTCTCCCAGAGCTGCCAGGTCTCTCTCAAAGCCTTCGTGCTTTCGCTGCAGAGCCTGAACACTGGCCAGGTCGTGCCCATAGTTGTCTGTATTTAATGCTTGATTCTTCTCCTCTATCCATTCTTTGGTTTCATCAGCATCTCTGATTTGAAGGAAGGGAAGGTAAAAGAGCATTAACACCGAGATCATACCAGGACCTCTGATACCTGCAGGGTGCCAATTTCTAGAGAACCTCATGTAGTTAATGCTTTATTAAATATTTCCCAAAATGACACAAGTAAACTTTGGAAAATAGAAGACTAGTCCAGACCTCCCATACCCACCTCAATTCCATGTTTCCAGTGTTAAAAAGTCTTTTTTTTCCTAGTAAAATATAAAGAATTCCCACTGGACCACCTTCCACTGAACAAGCTGGGGGTTGAAACAGGATTAGAACAAACCACACTATGTTTTAGAGCTCTTAACAGTCAAAAGCATTTGACTGAGTCAAGACTAAATATGATACAAACAACCCACCTGTGGAATCTCTGGACCTCGTGGGCGCTGCCCAACAACTGGCTCCTCTCCTCTGCCAACTGCTGCAGAGACCTCCAGCGCTCGTTCAGCTCCTGAGGAAGAGGAGAGGGAAGTCAAGGCTGGAGTTTCACTGCAGGTGAAAGTTACCACATTCTGCTTCATTCCAGAAGAAAGCACAAATTGAGACAGCCTAATGAAATAATTTAAGGGTTTCTCCTGAGATGTACAACCAAATTATTCGATGTCTATAGTAAGATATTGGTGTAATTTGATAAGCAAATGCTGTTTATGCCAATGCTTCTTTCAGGAAGTTGATTCAAAAGGGTTTAGGAAGCTTAATGAAAGACAAAGACTATGGAAAAGGAGAGTTAAAAACCTTCTCAGCTTTTAAATCAGCTCAGAAAATGTTGTATAATTACCTTGATTGAGTTGAAGGTTGCCACAGTGTGTACCATCAAACGTGCAGACTTGGGGAAAAGGCAGAAATAAAAAAATACAGCATTAAAGTCAACTCTGACCAACCAAAGCCAAAATCAGACTGAGGAAAAACTCCTCAAAAATCAAATTTAAAAAAAATAATAAGAAAGTCAATGTAAGTCAATTACAAAAGCAATTAAGAATAGTTGGTTGCAATGTCTAAGGTATTAATGAACAGAGTAAGAATAGTTTCAAATTTAAAAGTGAGTACTGTCTTGTGTAAACTGAAGCAAACAACAGTTTTAAGGACAAAGAAGAGAAAAATTTCAAGGCAATATTCAATAAGTAAATTAAAAACCCCCAAACTCTCTTAGTCATAGTTTAAGTTACTATGAGACTCTCAGAATTCAATGTACATGTTTAGAATGTGTGCAAAAATTCCTTGACAAATCACCAATTCTTACTGAGATGGCTGTATTTTCCACAGTGCTCTCAAAATATTGCACACTGCTCTGGCTTTCCCACATTCACACAGCTTAAAAGATGTACAAGCAGCTTTAAGTTGAAGAGGGTGGATGTTAAATACAAAACATGGGAATGAAATACTAGGGAAAAGCACAATGTTGGATAATGTAAAAAATATTTAAGACATTTTTGTGCATCAGCAGGTGACAGCAATTCCATTGTAAGCCCCTGATGAATGGAGAAAAGCTTCTTCTAACAATTGCAGAAAATGGGCTGGAGATGACTAATGGAAGACAAATACAGCATATTCCCTACTAAAGGAATATTGACAGAAATGGCTTTGACTGCCAGGAATGAAAACCTTTTTGATGTAGCAAGCAGAAAGAAAAGAACTCATGCAAAGTGAACAGGGATTATTTTAGAACTAGGGGCCATGCAATACCTAAAAATGTTGGTATAAAAACTGGAATCAGTGTTAAGAGTACAAGCTCAAAACAAAAGAGTTTTGCAGCAGAGAGGTAAAAGCAGACTGTTGGCAATTTCTATGGCACAGAAGTGTATGGTCCAAAAAAAGATGATGTGCTGTAGTTTTTGTTTTATTTTCCTGTTGTTGCTGCTAAGTGATGACACCTACCTTCCAGGGAGAGGCTGTCTTAGAATCAGTTTCATCCTGTTTGAAAACGTGAAGAAACAGCTTTAAATATGAAGCAGAATCTAAAACTATCAGAATATATTAAAAAAATCTTTGAAAGGTCTCCATGTTCAACCCTTAACAGAGTAAATATATTTTTACACATATTTATTTGTATCAGTTTGGGTTATCCTGCTTGCTTAGAGTTGTGATGTGGGGCAAGACACCGAGGTAATAAAGGGATCAAAGATAAATAATCTTTGTATGTTCATTTAAGGTGTGAGTTCCAGCATGGGAATGAACCACAATCATGGCTGATTCCACTTGTACATCCCAAACCTGTTACAACTGCCACACCATCCACCTCAGAATTAACACTCACCCTGGGCATCATCCCATAGACTTCCTGCAAAGGAGAAAAGACAAACAGAAACAACTTGTTATTTTCTAACAGAAAGAACATTTTTCCTTGCTTTTGAAAAGGACAGATAGCAGATGTGCTTCCATCCTTCTACAAACTAGTTACCAGCATGTTGTTGAGCCAAAAAGTGCTCACACAACCTAAATGTGTAGCAGGAATGGGAATGTGACTGTTTGACCATCTACACATCACCTTAAGAGCTCAGAAAATAAACAACTTGCTTAAATACTCTGTTGGCAGGGGACAGAATTAGTACAGAAACAGCACACATAAGTAAAAAGCTGGGAAAAAAATAAGTACATTACTAAAAAAGCAAAACAGAAAACCCATAAACCCCCTCCACTCTAAGCTGAGCTCTATTTTCTTTCTCTTTTCCCTTGTAGTTTTTCCTGCAAATAAATAAAGGCTGAATTTCAAATTTATATGCAGGCATTCTTCATGAGGTTTAATATTATTGTGAAGACTTTCCATTCCCCCCCAAAAAAAGAGAAAAGCTCTAGATGGTGCAATTTGCTCTAGCATTATTAAAAAAAAATATATAAGTTAAAGAGTCCTTTTGTGATGGCCACACTACAGAACAGGCATTAGATACCTCTGGTTAGAACATCACTGTCATCAACACCAGAGAGCAAAAACCAACAGCTTGAACCTTGCAATGCCAGGCAAAGACAATAGACCAAAAAAAAAAAGGAATTTTTTTTACTTCTCTAGATCAGATTAAGTCAGAGAAAAAGAGGACCTGTTGCTGTACTGCTTGTACTTCATCTGCCATCAGCCCCTCTGACTCCAGGTCCTTGGCAACCTTGTTTATGTCCTTCAGTCGTGACTCGTTCGCCTTCAGATCCTGCACAGAAAGGGAAACACCAACAGCATTAACATTCACCCAGGGAAAACATGTGGAGCAAGCTGGGTCAGCAGGAGTGCCCAGTGGGAGAACCCTCACAATTCCCATGGGATGGAGTGCCTGGGCCAGGGGATCCTGTGCCAGGCATCAGTGGGGTAAAGAAACACTCTCAGAGTTGTCCATAAAGTTAGTGGACAGTCAGGAATGGAATCTACTCTTGATTTCCAGATACACAACATGGCCAACGTGAAGATCAAATTCATGTTACTGCCTGAATTAGCTAAAAGACAACTTCAAAAGTGATTTTCCTGGGACACTTAAATGCTTCCAGTCAAACATTCACAGAGAGCTTTCTGCAGACCAGAAAGAAAACCTGGCTAAAAATAGCACTGGAGAACTTGCATGTCAATTTTAATTGGTGACACATTTTGATTGCAACCATTAGCTTATCCAGTAACTCCTGTTTGTCTTTTCACCTTTTTCACTAGGTTGGCTCAAACTGTTTGTCAACCAACTTTCAAGCTCTGAACATGAGAACATCCACAGAACTGTTAAATTACTGTCTTTTCCAATGTTTAAGGTCAGGCATCTTTGCAGTTCAGTGCTCAGTATCTTAGCAAAGTGGACAAAATAAATACATCTGCTCAAGCAATTCATTCACAATTCACACAAAGGAAAAGAACACTCCAAACCTTGGGAGGAAACAAATCTGAAAGCCTACCAGCATTTTGAAGCAGAGATTTTACTCTTTTTTTTCATATCTTGGGAAAAAACTCTGCAGATAGAAAACAAAATGCATCTTTCTTTTCAACACAAAGGAAGAGCAATAGCTTAACTGAAGGTCATGCTTTACACAAACTGAAATTCCTCCAAAGCTTGGCAGATTCTATATTGGAATGTGTTGAAATTCTCTGGGAGCTGGGAAGGCTGAAGCAAACTGAAGACACTTGAATGTGAGATTCTCTGTATCCTCACAAAATGAAATAAAAAAATCCTATATACCTTTTTATTCCCAATCAAAGCCATGTTTCCTCCTCAGCTATGAAAAACTGTCATGGATACATGATCAGAAAGCCTGAAGGGAAAGGCCAAAACTAACACACACATTATTATTACAACACACCTTCTGGAAATCATCAAATTTCTTCTGCAGCACCTCCACCTGCTCCAGGTCAGCCCCCACTTCCTCACTGGTGAGAGCTGCCTCCTTCTCATTGATCCACTGCTGCAGCTCATTGGCCTCACGGAACAGCATAAACTTCTTGCAGCTCTTTTCCAACATGCCTTTACGTTTTTCTCCCAGCTCCAGGAGGGAGTGATACCTGGAACAAGCAGGAAAGGGAAGCGAGGCACAGTCAGACTGAACTGAGTAGGATCACTGGGATTTCCCAAGTACTGGTGGCCCCAAAGATGGGGGAGATCCCTCAAGTTCTGCTACAGAACAAGCTACTCGTGCGTGGTTAGGGAAGTGCAGACTGTACATGTTTCTCCTCCACATGGATTGCACACCAAAATGAGATCTTCCACATGCAACACCTCACTGGGAAAATGAAACCCAAATCACAGCTTAGGTCACACACCACCACTGCAGTGCAGGAATGACTCAATAGGCTCTTACTTTCCAAAGAGGTATTTTTTTTCTAGAGTGTGTCAAGTTTGACATCAGGTTATTAACATCCACCAGCCTCCCAGCTCTTGGAAATAAATGTCTTAAGTAGCCGTTTTCCAGTGCAAAATCTGCTGAATGTTTAAAAAAGGTGTGTATCTTTGATAACTGAATGTTTAAACAAAGTGTTATATCTTTGATAACACTGGGAAATCCATGAAACTTATTTCACATACATGTGGAATTCCCAATATCAGTGATATTACTCGTCATTTAAATTAGAGTAAATGTAAAGTGAAACCTCTAAAATGTTTAAATTGGTCTCAACAGGTGATTAAACCTCAAAAGACCAGCCAGTTATTTAAAACCATGAGAAAATTGATGTCTCCTATTTGGTTCCTTGTAACCAACTACACACAGATCGTCCTATAAGACCTTTTCCAAGCTATTGCTGAAAAAGCCAACATCAGTTTTGCAGTCATTGATATTGAACTAGATCTCTCTAGCAATGCAAAATGCCTGTCTTTAAAACAACCTGCATTCAGAAAAGCCACACTCTTAAAACTCATTCTTACTGTTACCCTATTTTAAGTCTCCCGGAAGACGTGATGTTTTAGCTGCATCTGGATGGGTTTTTAATGTCCTGAATCAGTTTGCACATTGGTCTCCTACAGAGATCAACAGCAGCAACAAATTCTCATTATTAAGCCATGAAGAAATCCCTTCTGATGTCATTAAATCAAATAATACAAGACACTGCTGAGATACCTGCAGGGGCCTCAAATGGGAATGTTTTCATTTCCCACCGTGCAGCACACGGCCAAACATGGAGCACTTACACCTCCCAGCTTGAGGAGCTCAGTGCTGGAGCATTTTCCTAACCAGCAGCTCAGAGATGACAAAGCCTGCTGAAGAAAATCCTCAGGATCCCAGGCTGTAATGTCTATACATCAAACTGATAATCAGCTCTCCTTCCATGGAAACAGAGACTTTGTGGTTTCCTGTCTACTGTGGTTTAAGGCCGGATAGAAAGGAACTAAGAATCTCTCATAGTAGGTTTGAATAGAAATTTTCTACCCTGACTTGAGGAAACACTGTTTTGAAGCCTGCCCTGACTGCAGATATTTGCCTCAGCATAGAACTTAGGTATTAAATATTTGCAAAGCTCACGGAGGATCTGGGGCAAAACTCCCCTTAGAAGCAGATCTTACCTCAGAGTTGCTTTGCAACACCTGAGAGTTTTACATAAAACTTTCACTTCTAATTCTCAAGAAAAAATTCTCTATGAAAAGGCAGTCAGGCACAGCCAATGAACAGTTTTGCTTTGGATTTCCCAGCAGCTTCCAAGACCATAATGCAAACTTGATATTTTTTTTCAGGAGACATCAACACAAATTGGAAATTCAAGTTAATGTTGAAATTAAATAAATAAGCCTATATAAACAAACTAATGCTGTTTGACTACCCAGCATGAATGTTACTTTATATGATAAACCATGACAGCCCCACCCTTCCTAAACTCTTAAGACATTCAGATGTGATGTAATAATTGGTGTATGTATTTCATATATATAAACAAAGTAATATATCTATCTGCACCTCAGAGAACGCAAGAGATGCTTTTTAAAGCAAACAGTGTATATATATCATTAAAGCCTCATCTGGTGAGCAAAACCAGCCTGATGGAAAATACCACGAACCAATTTAGCAGCACAGAGGTGCCCAGTGAGATAAGGAGACACAGACCACCACACTCATCTAAACTAATCCACGCTGCGGAAAATCGCTTCCTCCAGGTCTCTTTGGAGCAGCTTTCCCAAAGGAAGGAACAAAAGGGGGGATGAACAGTGACAGGATGGAGACAGCATGGTTTAGAAAGGGCTAATCCTACTCACAGTTCTTCGACCTGTTTCATACGCAGAGATACACTGCCGACCTCCTTAGTTATGAGAGTCCTGCACAGACAGGGAGCACAGCAAACGCATGCGAAAAATTAGTCAGATTAACAAAAATAATGAAAGCAGCAGCTCCATCCATGGCTTGGCTGTGGTAGGAGATGGGTAAGAGGTCACATTTAAATGGAGAAAATTAGGTGTCGTCCAGAAGCAAACGAAGCAAATCAGACCAGGAGTACGACTGATGCAAGGAAACCTCAGCAGTACAGTTGGGCTCTCTCTATAAGGTCTCCTCATTTCCTGATGGATTGCAAACTAAAAGGTGGTCCCCTCTCCTTGGCTCTAAAATAAGGCACTCTCTTCTAGTTATTAAAAGCAGCATGAAAAAGCCATGGAGGAAATTATTAAAATCTGATCAATGTGCCACAATTTTCCGGCATCTTTTCTTTGCACTGGTAAAAGTTTTTTTGTTTTGGGTTGGTGTTTTTTTGTGTGATTTTATTTTTTTTCGTTCTAGAGCTAAAGCTAATAATTATTGTATGTCACTGTAATAACTGGTGACTCAAAACAACTGAGTGGGAAGAAATTCTCACACAGAATGTCAGTGCAGCTGTGCAAACAGATGGGAGTATGCAGAAAACTTTCAGCTTTGGCTTCCAAGTGGTTTGATAAGATGAACCAGGAGCTCTCAGCTATCACCCACAGCCCTTGCTGGAACTAATCTACAACTAACATGTGCTTTAGGAGGTCATTACCAAGCAGCCTTGCAGCTTTCTGTTTGCAATGGCATGTTGCTCTTTTAGAAGAAGAAAAAAAAAGTTGAATAAAAAAGAAGAGGGGGCACATTTTAGCTCTGTAACAGCAACAAATAATGGCATCACATTCCAGGAAAAAATGAGCCAGCAGCAAAGTAATCCCAGCTCCTAAGGAGGTCACCTCTAGAGGCAGCCCTATATAGGGAGAGCACTGTACTTCATGGAACCAAATTTAAGAAAGCTTTTCAAAACAGATCACACATTAAGAAGTGACAACTACAAATACAAGAGCTGCTTAGGACATATATAAACTCACAAACAAGTTTAAGTAGTTAGGTACAACATCAGAAGGAACACATAAAATACTGAAGTCAGACAGTAAGTTGAGCTCTAGTGTCAAGAGTTTTACAGTTAAAAATGGGAAAAGCAATGAGAAAATCTAGAGTAAGGATAAAAAAACTGAATCTGGTGCCTCTGGTAAAGGAACCCCTCGTTTCTTAGCGTAAGAAGCATTAACCTAAGCTTCTGGCATCTGTGAGGCAAAGGCCAAGCCAGCTAATGCTGGTGGTGTCTTATCAGTTAGATCTTACTGGTTGTCGATTTGCTCCTGGCGCAGTGCGATGCTGCCCTGCTCCTCCAGCAGGTTCTCTCGGGATGCAGACTGGGCAGGGTCCAGCTTTTTCACGTAGGCAGCTGGAACAAACCCCTGACGGTCATTGACTTCAACCTTCCACCAGTCCTGGCAGGGGAAAAAACCCAAAGGAACCTCCCTGTGAGATTGTCACCAAGCACAAAGGGCAACTGAATTAACACGAGGAAGCCAGTGATGCTCCCAACAGTTTGCTCTTAATGGAGATCATTTCAAACAAACTGTGTCTTAAAGACATCGAGCTCTTACTCCCACATCTCACCAAAAATTCCTCCACAGTAGGGAATTAAGTTTTCTCACAGACACGTGCCCTACAGCCTATGCTGTTTATCTGACTTGGAAAAGTTGGCAGCTGTAGAGGAGTCATGGGAATGAAATAGGGAGGTTCAGCTGAAGTGCTGAATGGGGACATGGGCTAAATGTGACAATTCTTCAGCTTCTTTTAATGTTCTTAGTAAAAACCAAACAAAACCAAGACGCGCTTTGCAGAACAAACACCACCAAGGGAGCCAGGCAGGTCCAAAGCAGGAGGGAAGAGCTCACCTTGTTGGTGCTGTTGAGTAGAGTCAGGATATCTCCCTTCTTCATAGTCACCTCCCGAGGACTCTTCTCCTGGTAATCATAGAGTGCCAGAACGAGCTCTTTGCCAGTCTCATCATCTGTGGGAGCAACTTGTTGCTAAAAGAGAAGGAGCACAAGAAAAATGAATTTGTTCCATGTTCATTACAATGCATTGTCCTAAGATAGACTTCAGTCTTTATTAACGCTACTGTAGTATCCTAAATTTATTCTTGTTGAAACAAATGCAGATGGACTCAGTTTAAGTGCTGCCTGGGCTCAAACCTTGAAAACCACCACATTATACTGTTTTATTCCAAAGCAAGACAACTGTCTGTCATTATTCTAAAACCAGACTGCTAAGTTTTTTTGAGAAAATCAAGTAGAGTCTTCAATAAGCTCTCAAACCCAACAATTGTTATTATGCTTTGTCTTTACCTTTTGCTGACCCACGAATTTTAGCAACATGATTGGCATCTTTCCTTACCCTGCAAGACTGGGCCTGTTCCCTCAGTGCCTGGATGCTGCTGCCATAAGCAGAGAGATCAGACATCAAAGCCTCATGTTTCTTCAGAAGAGCCTGAAAATGATACAAACAACATGTACACCTTGCCATTTCACAAACACTACCCTGCCTAAAATACACACTTTGGCTCCCTACACAGGGAATGGGGGGTTTTCAGAGCTGCCAACCTCGTGACTCTCATGAGAATAATCACTTCTATTTATTCACTGGGGAGATAGTGGCCCAACTGCTTCTGGTGCTTTGCCTTTGCCTTATCTCAGCAACATTCTTTTGTTCTGACCAGAAATAACTCCATTTCCACAGTGATATGTGGTAAGCTTGAAAGTGTGTCTTTAAACTGCACTTCATGGGGATGAAATGTCAGCACTGCCTGGGATGTAGTGTTTGACTGCAGAATGATACCAGTAAAGCAGCTCCAGACAAAAAAATTACTTCCAGACTAATGAACTACTGAAAACCAGACTCACACTGAAATGCTCGTTACACGAGGAATTTGCTGATATTATTCTCATTATACTTAAACAAAACCCTGTAAGAGAGTGAATAGAGATGTAAAGCTTCCTTGCAATTGGTTTAATATACTGAAGAGCAAAATTTCATGTGCAGTAAAAAGTGAAACACAGGAAATACTGTCATCCTTTGACATCAGCTTGATGCGAGAATCCTCTGTCCTGTTTGTTAAGAGTCTTGAGATTAGCAGAGTTCATTTTTTTATCCACTAGACAAATCCTTGCTGTGTTTATGCAAAATTCATTGAAACAACAATCTCAAATACCTCAGCAGAGTCTTCATCTTTTCCATAGTCTGTACTGCCTACAATGGGCTCCTTTTCCCTCATCCAGGATTCCGCCTCATTAGCATCAGCAAAGTACTGCTGAGCCTGCAGGGAATCCTCCAGGTCCTGGCGCCGCTGAGACGCTTTGGCTTTCAGAGAGTCCCACTTCTGGTTCAGCTCATTCAGTTTGATTTTCACATCCTCAGCTGCAAAGTGTCCTGTGTAACAGAAGGAGAGGGAGCTGAAGGACTTCAGGAGGTAAAACTAATACACACCAAAAGGTTACTTGCACTTCTTCAAAGTCACAGAAATGAAACCAGTTTAAACCCACATAGCCTGTTCTGAGTAATGAAAGCACAACCGAGCTGGTCCTTTTGCCTCAGGCTGGAAAACACTGTCAGTCAAACTGTACTGGGATATTTGAATTGTTAGGAACAAAACAAGACACATCATAACATTTCTACTCAATGATGACACAGGAAAGGACATCTCTTTCCAATGGCAGCAGACAAATCTTATTTCAGATCTGCACTCTGAATCCCAGAACCAGGGAATATTTTTTTGTATTTTGGTGTAAGAACACTCAGTTAGCAATAAAGGTGCCTATTTATTTAAAAGCAGGAATGACTCTTACTGTTTTTGTGAAGGATCCTCTCTCACATTATGATTATGTATCTCTGATAGAAGACTTTAATAGATTTAAAACCAGAGACTAAATATGACAGGAACAGAGTAGATGGAGATCTGTGAAAATTGTGACTGGTTCCCATCAAGGAACCTATTTTGACTTTCAGGTGAAAGAAGGACTAGCAGGTACCTGTTTGCTGTCTGGATAAAAACAGGCAATAATTCTTAATAGTACTGGGGCAGAGAATTAAAAATTGCTGAGACATACCCTCTTCCACCATAGCATTTCCCTTCTGTGTGACTGCTTTAATGCGGGGCTCGTGGCCTGCAATTTCTGCCTGCAAAGCCTGGTGCTTCTTTAGCAGATTCTGGACACCAATTAAGTCCTTGCCTGAAAGATATAAAAATAATTAAGCAGTTAAATCAGAGTCGGCAAATCAAACTAAAATTTCAAGGCAGCTGCAACCAGTGCTAAGCAAACCTGCAGAGGAAGAACTACCACAGTGAAGACAGAGAACTAGGAAAACTAATTGAACCACTGGAATAGCAGAAGTACCATAACAGTTAAAAGAATAAATATGCACATTAATTACAATAAATATGTCAGAAATTTCCAGGGATATTCAATAAAGAGACAAGTTCTGACACGTAAGTTCCAGTGACACCAGGATGGACCAACCTCTGTTTGTTGAAGCTGCAATAGGCTCTTTCTCCCTAATCCAGGTCTCCTCATCCTCAATGTCACGGAAAAGCTGCTGCAGGCGAAGGGAATCTGCAAGTTTTTGCTTTCGAGCCACCATGGGATCCTTCAGAGCTTCATAACGAGCCACTAAAGCTTCTTGTTTCTTCTTGATATTGTCAGCATCGAAGTGCCCGGCCTCCTGGAACTGGCGTGCCTGGATGGTAATGCCGTCTATCCGATCCTGAAACGAACCCAGCAATGGCATTATGGCAGAATTTCCATAAAATGGCTGCAGAGACTGAGAACATTTTCAGGTCTAAGCTAATAAGTTATGCTGTGGTAAAAGAAGAGAAGCTCAGCTGCACAGTGCAATCATTTTGGTAATAATTATATTCTATATAATATTAAGCACATTAGATAAATGTAATTGGGTTTGATCTGTCATTTTTTTCTTGAAATTGCATTAACTTTACAGATGTGGCCCTCTACACAAACTGCTTTTCAGTTGGTAACAACTGATCATTCCAGTTGTGGGAATCCAGATTTTGTTGACTTTCTTGCTGTGGGTTTAATTTTCCTAAAGATGGTTTGCAAACTGTCCATTTGCAAAAATGAATTCAGAGGAATCACTTGCTGTGAAGTTCTTTATTTAAAAGCTGTTCTCCCTCCGTGTCCTAGAGCTACATGAAAACAAACTGAACAAGAATGAGCTACCTACAAGTGTACAGTTTAGAGGGTAATTATTTCCTACACAGAGCACAGCACAACCTTTTAAATTGGTGTTCACAACAAAAAACAAAGCTTATTTTTATCAGTCATGAAGATCTTATTCTTAGAGACATACAGGTTCTTATGTTTTAGTTCAAAATTATTTTTGGTAAGAGAACTATAAAGCCCAAAGCTATAAAAATTATAAAGATACAGACATGCAAAGGTCTGAGTGAACAGATCTGAAAGGGCAGGAATTAAAACTATTTCCCTTACCTGATGGGCAGCAACATCTGCCTCCAGCAGGGCATGTTTCTTCTGAAGATTCTGAACATTAGTGAGATCTTTCCCATAATCATCAGAGGCCAAGTGTCCTTCTACTTCATAGAGCCACAGCTCAATGTCCTCCACGTTGCGATTGAACTGCTGCTGTTGATTGGCCTCACGCAGTTTGATACCTGACAGAGACAGCAGCAAGAGGAAAACAGGGCAAGGTTACTTCAGTTTTCCACTTCATTTATCTCACTTCCTGGCTAAACTCTCTAGAAAACTACCCATTTTCTTCTGAGCAAGGGGTACCTTTGAGCTCAGTGGCCTCCAGAAGTTTCTTCCACAAGCTGATCACTTCGTTCATGCGCGCGGCCACTTCGTCCGACGCGTAGTGTTTGACATCGATCAGCTTCTGCCCCGCCTTCTCCAGGGCATCGATACGGCTCTGGTTAGCAGAAAGCTCTGCTTCAAAAGCCTGATGCTTCTGAACTTTACCTTGCAAGTTGGATGGGTCCTACAGACGAAGAAATAGGATGTTTCAATACAAAAATCAGCATCTGAAGGTCTCTAAAGAATTGTTAAAATTAGAACTACATTCATGTACATGTTACCAGAGAATTTGGTGCAAGAAATATACCTTAAATCAGAACACTTAAGCTATTGGATAAGCATGATTACAGTAGGATGGGAAAATCCCCCTTGGGGTCAGGGAGAAATTACCATTCCCCCTGTTGCCGTTAATACCACGGACTATCAGCAACATTTTGGCTGACACCACTTCGTCTCATTAGACTGATTACATTAAGCCTTAAAATATTCCACCATCCATCCCCGTGTTTACCTTGTAGGCCTCATCAGTGGCAGTTTTCATCTTTTCATTAACCCAGCTCTTCAGCTCGTCAGAGTCTCGGAAGAACTGCTGCAGATGGAAGGAGTCGGCCAGCTGGGCGCGGCGGTACATGGCTCGTTCGTGGAGGGCATTTCGGCGGCTCAGCAGCTGAGAAAAGGAAAAGGAAAAAGGGTTTTAAATCCCCCAGGCTTGTAAGAACCACCACTGTATCCACCCTCTTGGGAGAGCTATGCAGACTTATCCTATATTGAAGTCACACCATGTAAAATAATAAAGCAGGACATGATTAAAGTCCATAGCCCAAATCTGTTTTGGATACTTACAGCATCTCTGCGTGTAGCAACATCATCCATGGCATAGTGGTTGTTCTGAATCAGCTTAGTAGCAAACTCGTCTAATGCCTAAAGAGAAAACAGGTTTCCATTTATTTGGTGTAACAGAAATTGTGCAAGTCTGCTTGGTACATCAATTCCCAGAAGTGTATCCCAGTAAAACCGGCAGAAAGCCATTAAGAGAGCTATTGTCACACCCTTTGCTATCTGTACCGTCATCTTCCTTGTGGAAGAGTGCAGGTTTTTGACAAATCTTCACCCACACATGTGCTGGTATGATAAGCACCAGGTTACCCAGCTCTCTGAGGTAGCAATTGAGCCCTATCCAAACTTTTATACTATTTCCCATTTTAGAGACAATACATGTCATTTAGAGCTAATACATCCCACATAACAATGGGTCATTCTGTGAAGCAAACCCCATCCTTGTCATCCTCCAGCAATGTCTCCTCCCCAGTCAATAAATTGTCTTGTTTTACTTCTTGCCCATTCAGTGATGACCTAATGTAAATGTCTTACTGTGATTTTCTCCTCTTGGGCACTTAGGGATTTCTCAAAGTCTTCATGCTTCTTTAGAAGAGCCTCCACACTGTCCAGAGAATCACCAAGGTCTTCATTCAGCAGAAATGCCTGAAATAAGGAAACAAACACATTTTTATGTCTCCATACTCAACTGCTCTAAGTGGACTCAAGCACAGCCAGTCGTATTTCCTGCCATATGTTATTACCAAAAAGTAAAGGATGATATGCTGGGATTGAATACACTCTACATTTCTAACAGGCAAAGGTTCTGAGTATTTCTTTTTAGCTTCTTATTCAACCAGCATTTTACAAGAGTTAACACACACAAAAGCCATCTCATAGTTTCAGTATTAGATGGAAACAGTCATTGCAGCATCTCAGGCAGTCAGATAAATAACTCTGCACAGCACTGGTGCACATTTAGTGGAAACTCTGCTACTAGTTAATTGTTTAAGTCTAGAAGATTTCACCAGAAATTAAAATCGACCATATCTCAAGAGTTCAAAGATTTGCACTCACTTCTTGTTTGCTCATCCAGTTGTCAACTTGTTCAGTGTCTCTGTAGAAGAGCTGCAGGTCCATGCACTGCTCGTACTGCTGCCTGCGGAGCTCCCACAGCTCCAGCAAGGCTGACCTTTCATCTGACAGGATGGTCAGCTAATGGATAGGAAAGAGGAATACATAACAATTTTATTTAACAGTCTGTTTAATTTAACAGTTGTGACTCAAAAAAGTGGTTAACGCTGGACTGAAAACAACATGCTGTGTAAACACTCAAATCTTTTAAATTAAGGGACATGGAAGAAAGGCAGAATTCCTTTATGAGCTCTTGCTCTCAACTCACCTTTTCTTTCACTTCATCAGAAGCATAGTGTCCAGCAGCAAGCAAAGCCTGGCCAGACTCATCAGCAGATTTGAAGCTGTCTTCATGGGCATCAATTTCTCCCTATGAAAAGAGATGTGAAGAAGCTGTTACCAAAATTTATCTTGAAATCGAGTGTCAGAATATGAAAACTGCTATTGAAAATAACACAAAGACAACAGTCTGGACTCCTGAATGCTAAACATTTGACTATCTTTAAATACATTAACCTGAAAACTAGAGTGAAATGTACTACCTTACAATGCAGATAAGGTAGGCATAAATTCCTAAATTAAAATGAAACTAAAGGTTGATTTGAGCTGCACTCTTTCCGCTTACTTCTAGCAATTCCTCCTGATGGAGAATTAAAACAGTTGTTAGACCAACTGGCTGCTATCAGGTCTATTCTTTATAAAATATTATAACAACAATTCTTAAATACTTAGTAATTAGTCTATATTTGCTATCTAGAAACAAAGTAAAAGTATTAAATCAGGACACAGTCCTGTATTAGCTGCATGATCAAAGCACTGCAGAGCTCCAACCCCAGTAGCTGTGACTCAGAGGCTGTGTCAGACACAGAAAGCAGCTGTTGAGGGCTGGGCTGAGTAACCACTCTACCTTATGTTCCTGATGTCTGTCTAGAAGGGCTTCTGCTCCAGCCACGTCATTGGCAAGTTCATCAGCATTTATCAGAGCCTTCATCTCAGTCACCCAGCTGGTGAGGTCTCGGAAATCCGCAAGGAATCGCTGCAGCCTTCGGAAAAGCAAAGGAAAAAATGGTCAGGAATAATCTGCTTGCTTAGCTTCTCCCTCCTTACCCCAAAGGAAGGGTTACAAACATAAAAGCTGTTCCTCAGATGCAAATAAAAAAACACCACCAAAACGCACTCAGAATATTAAATAACTAAACATGCTTTCAGTGGAAAAAAGCCTTTTGAAGTCAAGAAAATGCTGGGTTCTAAATCCATGTCTTAAAGACATATTTTGCATATAACTTATATTGTAAGTAAAGCAAATATTCCTAACTACAAGCTGAAGACAATAGAAATCAAAATATGGTTCTCAAGCTGAGTGTTTCAAGATAACCCACAGGGCTGCTTCTGTCACAGACATAACTGTGTGTGGAGGAGGGAACTGGCAGAGAGTTTCAACTGCACAAGCCTCAGCCTTAAAATAAGCAAACAAACTCTCAAATTCCTTTCAGCGTGCCTCCAGTTGTTGCCTTTGGCATGTGCTTAACACTTATCAGCAGAAGTCATCAGTTTCTGTTTCCCCTCTACATTTGCTGTTAATTGATCTGAAGAGATTACAGCAGGGAAGGTAAAGGCAAAGATTATTTATGTGGATCTCCACTGCCATAAATCCCACATCACGGGAGGGAACCAAGGGCAGAAAAACAAAACCAGAAAGGACGTAAACTAATCGCCATATGTGGATGTTTCTTTTTCATATGGTTTCTCAACACAGACAACCAGGCTGGTATAGAAACAAGACTGGATGAAGAGAAATCGCACATCAGCAAAGCAACTATCACAGAAACAGGGACTTCACTTAGTCTAGGACAATACATCAAACATCACACTTCAGAGAGACTCAGAAGGACTCCATAGTGAACAGCTTTGCAGTACAAAAACCCAGCACAACTAAAATGTAGTCAGATACTTCAAAACACAGATGGGGAAAAAAGCAAATGTCCTAAAACATTACAGTGTCTGTTTTTATAACTGAATCCACATCCAAAGACTGACCAAGAGCTGTAGGTATTTATTTATCATATATTTATTTTACTACAAGAAGTCAGTGTAAAATACAATTTGGTGAACTGTTTCTGAAAACACCATAATCACCCCAATATTCTGCAAACACCATCCCTTTTCTCTCCCAGGAGCCTTCTGTGAAGTGTGAACAAGCAGAAGGGAACACTGTGCTGCTGGGATGACCCACCTGTAGGAGTCATTGAGGCGGCCGTGCCTCTCTGCCGCCAGCGTCCGGATCTGCTCCCAGTTGGCAATGAGCTCCTCCCGCTTCACTTGGATTTGGGAAGCATTGATTGGGTGAGACTGCTGCAAACGGTCAGCTTCTGCACACAGGGCCTTCACCTACAGCCAGGCACAAACTGTGAGTTTCCAGCCCTCTACAGGCAGGTTAACTTAGTTAAATTGTATGTAAAATGAGTCTCAGGGTACCTTGTCCTCCAGAGCCGCCAGATCTCTCTCCAGGCCCTCGTGCTTGCGCAGCAAAGCCTGCACGCTGGCCAAGTCTCTGCCAAAATCATCTGAGGCCATCAACTGCCCTTTCTCCTTAATCCAGCTGATTGTTTCATCCACATCCCTTCAAAACAAAGCACAGATTGAAAGCAGTCTATCTTGTATGGAAAAGGGGAGAAAGCAGGATGTGTTCCTGTATGTGTGCCAGATGTACTGGCATAAAAACCATATTTATAAACATTGCAGCCAACTACAAACATACTTTATAAAAAACCCAACCAAGAACAAACAAAGAAATAGACTTTTGCATCTCAAGAAATTTTGAAGAGTATTAACAGGCCACTCTTCAGATGGTGTCACCAGATGCAAACAAGGAATTACAGCATCATCACTGAGTAGGTTCATTTCCCACTCTGGACCCTTCTTTGACTTAATTACAGCAAATCTCAAAATGCTGTAGATAGAGATGAAAATAGAAAGACATTCCTCAAAAACCCCCAGAATAACTGGGCTGCTATCCATCTGACAAAAAATACATCCCTTTTCAGGTTCATCTAGGGCAGAACTGGGTGAAAAAGCCCTCAGAGGAAAGGGAAGCAGAACTTCCATTAGCCGGAATGAACAAACTGCCAAGTGCTGAAAAGCTACATCACAATAATTATTCTAAAGTAATTCTAGAACAACAAGGCTTTCATTCAACAAGTCACGCAGAAGAGAAAAGCAAAACCTTAACAGACAGTAGCTCTTCTCATCCTGTGTGCAGCTGAATGCATCACTGAACAGCCATCACTCCAGCACATCCAAGTTCATACCTGTTGAAGCGCTGAACTTCAGCTGCCCCGAAGAGTTTCCCCTGCCTCTGGAGGGCAAGCCCCTTAAGACGCTGCCAGCTTGCATTTACTTCATCCTGTTTGGACTTTATCAGTTCCTCTTCAGGGTGTTGTTCCTGGCAAGCAAAGACAATTGTTGTTTTCATATGTTTTGTGGTTTTACATCCATTGACAAACCCTTGAAACGCCGCTGGTTTTCAAGAGATCAATTTATAATGACTGTCCTTTGCAGATGATCACTCAATTCAATAGTTTCCCTGAAATTTCACTGTGCAAACATTCAATACCCCTGTAGTGGTTTCCCTATATACTAATTAGTCTGTGGGAACAGGGCTGTGAACAGCATCTTTTTTTTTTCTGGAATGCAATACTTCTGCCCTGTCTCTATCCTTGATCAAGCCCCAGATGTCATATCAGAAGAGATATTAAACCTGCTTGTCCAAGGGAAATACATTTAACCCCAAATACGACAGTTTCTCTTACTAATCACTACTCTCCACATTTTCTGCAGTGTTCCCAGCTGGGGCAGATCTGCCACCAAACCAGGGGGAAAGAGGAAGCTGCAGCCAAAAGCTTGCTGTTATACCTGACTTGCCAAGAGGTTTTCAACACACACACATTTTACCTGGATAAGTTTGCCAGCAAACTGGTTCACTTCATTTACTCTTTCCTCATGAGCTGCAAGGTCTGTCTGGAACTCTTCAAACTTCTTTTGCAGAACCTCAACATGCTCTAAGTCCTGTCCAAGCTCTTCTGAGGTCACTATTGCTTCCTAGCACATTGGAAAAAAAAAAAAGTTAATTTCAGTATATCCTATGGGAAATCACTACTGAAAATTAGGAAGCAAACTGTCCTAATTTTCAATAGGTCAAAGACAATCACAGTGGTTAAAGTCAGATTTAAAACTCCATTTCCCCACCCCAACACTTATGTGTTATTGCAGAGAATATGCAAGATCACTAAAGGAATTATATTTTCATCTTCCTTGGTCATATTAGTTTTTCAAGTACAAATTCATTACACACAAGTGATTTGAATTTGTTCACATTTCATAGTGTTTATGGGCATTTGCTGCAGGCTCCTGCTGCAAGATTTCTGTATGAAAAGTGCACTGTCATATTCAGAAACAGTTACAGAGATTTTACTGTTTGAACCCACAGTGACACAAAACAGCAAACCATCATTAAGAAAACCCATATGATTATTATGTGGCTTTCTTTTCCCCTTGATAGTGTGGTTTGTGGTCTGTTTTCCTCAGAGTTCAAAGAGTCAAGAGCCAACAGTTCTCCTGCAGCTCATGTCCTTACACATTATCTTTGTGTATACAAAGATATTCCCATCATTAAGTAACTACCTGCACACTGATGGGTGCTTGGGTTGGCTCCTTTCTATAACAGATCAATTAGAACATTTATTAAAGAAACATTTGCTTATATGTGTTGTAGATTTCCTTTACAGGAAAACTGAAGTTTATTCAGGTCTCCTCAAAGAAAACAAAGAATTGGCCACATTAACCATGCTCTCCAACACACAGGCTTCCTCTTACTCTAAGATAGAGAACTAATATTAGTTTGCACACCTACTGCTGATGCAATATGAGTAACTAAATAAAGTGTACAGGTGCCTTTCCAAGCTCCCTGTCACCACCTGGCCTCCAGTGACTCCGTGCTGACAGAAACTTTCCACACAAACACATCAGACTGCCCACCAAGGACACAGTAAAGGCAGGTAATTATATACCTTGTCATTGATCCAGTCCATGACATCTTCACATTCCCGGAGGAACTGCACCAGCTTCTGTGCCTGTAATAATTTGACCCCCTTCTCTCTCATCTTTTCCATCAGTAATTCCCATAGTCGGTGCAGCTCCTGCAGTCGAGTCTAAAACAACAGGATGTGGTTATTAAAATCCTGTATCAGAGATTAGATTTAGTCCCCTCCTGACCTTAACAGTAGATTTATTCTTTTTCTGAAGTTGTACAACCTAAACCTTATTTTAGGCAAAGGGCGGACAAACCTCACAACAATTTTGCTTCCAGTCATTAGTTTTCAAATGATGTAAAGTGTTGTGACAACACAAAATCAGAAGTTACTGAACTAAATATTTACATATTAATTAACGAGTTATGTTTACATAACTATGAGGTAAACAATGAGATAAAAGTTTGATTTAAATTCTGCGCTTATATGAAGTAAGACCAAAAATTTGCTGCTCTCCCTTTCAAATGTTCAGTCGTTTACATGGAAGTCAATTCCCAATAAGTGAATCTCATCTTCCTTCAGGAATTTATTTTTATCTAAGACAACACATTTTGTTGTCAAATTTGTGCCATTTTACTGTATTTTAACCACTTTTCTCTACACTAATCAGTTAATTTATTTAGCCAACATTGTTAAGTACTTCAATACTGACATCCCAGGAGTAATCACTAGTTTTAATATTGAATCTCTGGCTGAACTCGATGTTTCAAAACTGTTGGGAGCCACTATAATTTTTACAGACAATGAAAAGAAAAACCACACTCCCACACAGGCACACAGGTTGCAAAACAGGAAAGTATCTGCTCCACCCATCATCTACCACGCTTTGCTCATCGAGAACCTGAAACTTGAAAGTCATTCAAGAGAAGCTTTTGAACCTCCTGGGCGGAGGTTCCACTAAATCCACTCAGAAAGTTCAATTAAGGAGCTTTAAAGGGAGGAAAGAGCTCTTAGCACTGCCCCAAAGGATGGTGCAAACTGTCAGCCAAGGGAGGAAGGAGACATTGCAAACACAGGTTGCACAGCACAGTCACAAGTGTCACCTACTCGGATGTGGGACCCCACTTGGGTGGCCGTGACTATCGGGCGCTGGGCCGTCCGGTAGGGCGTGAAGGACTGAATTAAAGGCAAGTTATCACCCCAAACAACACAAACAACAGCACAGTTTTTGGCTTTTTTCCTATTTGTGGGTAAGGATTATACAATCACAGTGAGGTTTCTAAAATAAGCGCTACCTCAGGGGTTTTTTACTATATAACCTGATAAAAAAAAAATCTGCTTTTCTTAGGTTCATATAACTACTAATTAAGTTTGATAATCACTACAAAAATATCACAAAGTTGTAACAGCTCTCATCGAGATCATACAAAGGAAAAAGCTTTCAACAATAATTTTAAACAAATGCATTAAAAAAAACCCCACATGACTGACACTGAAATGAGGCCCAGAAATAGCAGATTTAAAGTGAGAACACAAAGAGATTTGAATGTGTGGCCAGTACAACTTTACCAGAAGGCAAAGACCACTAGAGACCTGATCTGAGCCCGAGCACACAGATCAGGATGGTTGAAGTTTACTGGTTTGGTTGCTTGTGTTACTTATTATTGCAGAAAATTAAAATGTTAAATATAAGCAAAAAAATGAGTGGTATTCATGCCTGACATCAGGCTTTGTGAATTTGATTTTGGGAAGAACCACAAGTATAATTCATCATTTGCCTCGTGGCTTTCAAAACATCTTTGAATAGGTCACCTCAGAACTTGATCCAAGAAAAGCCATGAGCTGGGTGCTCATGAAAGAGAAAAACACCTCTAAGCTTTCCAAATATAAATTCTCTGTAGGATTCTAAAAAGCATTTTGGAATACATAGTTATCTGTGCAATCTGGACAAAGTGCTTCATGAAAAACCTGTAAGAGGGGAGAAGGAAATGTTTCAAAACTCACTCGTATGGTTTCAGATGCAAAATGGCTTTCATTAATCATCTGATTTCCAGTCTCATCCAGTTTAATGATAGCTCCTGAATTGGCCTGCACCTCAGCTTCAAAGGCCTGGTGCTTCTGCAGCTTCCCCTACAAGGAAAACACCAAAGAACGTGACAGACTTGAACAGCCTCCTCCACATTCCCCAGCATCAGGGTCTTTAGTGTATTTTAGGCATATTCAGTACTGACAAGCAAACAATAAAACACCACAGTTGAATTCAGTTGTATCACGTGTTTCACCCCAATTTCGGTTGCTTAATTCTTGTGTTTGCTCTTTTACACCACAATGTTCAAACCCCTGAGAACCCCTCAGCTAATTCCACCCACACAAGCCTGTTTTCTACAAATATCCTTTTTTTTGGTGGAAACAATAACCAATAATTCACAAAGTTAAGGTGTCCAACAAATTCTAGGATTAAACAAAGCTGGTTTTACGCTACATTACAAGGAGTAATTTTTTCTATGCTGATGTAGCATCTAATCCATTATTAGAAATATTCCAATTATATCAGCAAAGAAACCAGGCTTTTGAAGAACATTTGCAAGGTCATGGGTATTTGCATCCATCTGACTTTGCTCTCAGCTCAAGTTTCATTTCTGTGTTCGTTCTATCTCAGCTGACCTGGAACACCCTAAAATTAATAGCACAGGAAACAGAAAATGGCAGGAGGACTTGCCTGCAGATTGCTTGGGTCTTTGTAGTTTTCATCAGATGCTATCTGCAGTTTCTCTTGGATCCATTTTTCAAGCTCGTCTGCATCCCGCTGGAAAAACTGGAATCGATAGGAATCTTCGAGTTTTTGGCGCCTTAGAGAAGAGAGTTCCTTGAACCTGTGGTAACGGTCCAAAACCTGCTGACGCCTTTCTTGGATGTCTTCTGCAGTTTCCAACACTTTGACACCGCTTGGATCCATTTTCTGAAAGGCAAAGAATAAAATTAACATTATGTTTGTCCTGTAAAACATGGGGAGGGCAGGAAGAGATCCATGCAAGAACAGCTGCTTTTTTAAAATCATGTGGATCACTTACAGGCTTACTCTGTGTGTGCAGGCATGTGTACAAAATGTAATTATTATACATATACATGAAACCACCCTGCTAGAAGAAAATAATGGGAAAGGAATATTTACAGAGGCATTTAACATCTACTTACTTTGGACAAATATAGCTGCAGTCATAGAAAGACTGTGTTGTTTCAAACATGCAAGTGTGGGATACAAGTGTTCAAAATGTGGGTTTGTGCACATGTATGTGTGGATACAAACATAAAAATATTTCTTGTCCAACACAGAAAATCTGGAATCATTTTATTGAAAATACTCAATAATAGAAAGAATTTTAGTGTTATTTGAACAACAGCTAACTGGCCCCCATGTATCTGTATATATTTTACGTGCACATACACACATCTCTGATGCATCTCCTCTTTGTTCTCTCATAAAAAGTTACAAACCCATCCTGCCACTCTCCACATAACCTTTCAAAAGCCAGTAAGAGGCTTCATAGATCTGACTTTAGACAACTCAAAGGCCATTTGTTTAACTATTGATCTCCCTCCAAGTGAAAATCCTTCTACATTGCTTTATACACTAAAATCTAATATTCTTACCACAGGCAGCAAAGACCTGACTACTGCTCTGCTTTAGCTCCTTTCTATTAAAATTGGGATAATCTTGCATTTTCAGCTCCTAAACTTTCAAAAAAGCAATTTGATTTCCAACAAGAGATCTGGGCACTGGAATAGAACTGTAATGCAAATTTAAAAAGTAGAACTATTACTGTCATTGGAATTTGGATATTTACCCACTTATTTGACAACTAACTCTGCAAATCAAGAGGTTGCTGCAACAAACACTCTGTGCTTGAACAATTTTGCAATTAATGTCTCAATGTACAAGTATTTACATGTATGACTCAATGCTTTTATCATCAGTTCTGTACCCACCAAGTTAAAGATACTTCTCATCAATCCTATCAGAGACAGGGAAGAAACCCAGACTAAGAACTGCAGACTAAAAGACCTGGGCAATCTGTTAAAACACACCATTAAATATTCAATTGTTATTTACTCATTAGTTAGTGCATGCTTTAATTAGACAAGTGTCTTGCACAACTGCATGGAAAACTCCACAGGTTGGAAAGTGATCTACACAGCCATGTTTCCCGTTCGGTTTCTGAGCACTTGTAAAGGGAACAACTGATAGAAAGGAACACATGGGGGCGAATCCACACATTCCTGAGCTCCCTTCCAAGGTCCCCACCCTGCCAGGGCACAGCCGTGTCCGCAGCCCTCGGGAACTCCGAGCCCCAACTGCACTGCGGCACTTTCGGGAAGGAAAGAAAACTCAGCTTTGCTTCTTCTTCCCCTCGTTATTGTCAAAGGAGGGCAAGGAAAAAAAACAACCCCACTCTCTGCAGCCTGTGTTACATAAATGAGGTCCAGGTTTCCTCTGGCAGCAGTACCAAAATCTCCACCTGATTAGTGTATCTGAGTATTAAAAGCTCAAACCCCTGAACACAACTCAGGCTCAAGCACAGATCTGGTTCCCTGGGAAAGCAGCTGTTTGTTCCAGCATTCTTTCAACAACCTTTTTCCTCCAGGAAAGGAAGTTATTGCTAAAAACTTCCTTTCCTGCCCTGTCACGCTGTGTTTGAATCCCAACAACACTTGTTTTACAGTGCATCGTGTTCAGGAATAACACAGTGGCAGTTGGTCCAATTTACTGCACGGCTGGAACCCGTCTCTGCTGATCCTGGTTTTGGGCAGTGCTGGGAGAAAATTAAATCCTAGTTAGTCTCCAACTGCACAGTCATGCCCTGTACAATGCAATTCAACTTGTATTTCAGTATTAGAAATAACCTCCACAGAAAAAGTGATTTGAAATCACTTTAAATTATTAATTTAGGCAACTATTTGAATTATTTAAATTATCATTTAAAATATTCTTATGTTTTTAAAAACCAAATAGGAGACCTGTAATTCAGCCTGGGAGCTGGTTTGCCTCTCACCACACAAGCCAGGCAATCTGGCTCCTCTTTTTGCTGGAATTGGTTAAAAGAAAGACTCCTTTTGTAGCTACAGTAAGTCGAGCGAGTCAATTGTAAAAGAAGTGCTTTGGTGTAGCAATAATGGACTGTTCTTCCTGCAGCACCAGCGACGTCAGCAGTGTCTGTGCTGCCAGAGCCAGCAGCAGTCACCAGGGGCTGGGAACTCCAAAGTCATGGATGCTGCAGAACAATGCAGGCTCCAACTGCAGCACCCCCTGGAATACCAAACACCCCTCCAAGATGTTTCCTTGGCTCAACGACACCGTTTGAAGGCATCTCGGATACACCTCTGCACCCCTCACAGGAATCCCACCAACAGGAACTGTGCTTTGTGTTTTTAACGTCAAAAACACTGGGATGTGACAGTGCCTGGGCTGACCCCAGATAAGGAGCGTCATTCCGGCCCCTCCCAGTGCTGCCTGTGCCACATGATAAGGTCGGGCAGAGAGAACCTTCCAGAAGAACCTCGGCCTTCCGGACAGCCCCAGAGAGCGGATCTGAACTCCACATCCTCATGGCACTTGCATTTCTTACTTAAGACTGACTTCAGGTCAGCTTATGTCTAACTAAAATAATCAGAAATGGTTCTTCTCACTCTACTGTTGTGGTATTTGTTTGTTTTTTTAAAAAAAGCCAACAAAAAGAAGTAGGAAATTTAAAAACAAAACAAAAAAGATCCCCAAGCAAACTCATTACTCTCATCCTTCCATCTAAAATGAGTTGCCTTCCCCAGTCAATAGGATAAAACTTGCATGGGAACACAAAACTGCAGGTATTTTACAGCCACTGCAGTGCAACAATGCTGATGTCAGCAACACCATTCAAGTTTGGGGACAGAGACGGAGGTGGGTTCAACAGGAATTACGGCGGTGCCACCAGGGCAGTCATACAGCAGAGCTGTCAGCATTTCCCTTACCAAAACATGTTTTCAGGGATTTAAACACACAAAGGTAACGTGCATTCAGCACTAGGCAGAAGATCTTGGTGTGTTTTCAAAAGCAATGACACAAAGCTTAAAAATTTAAACTCGTTTGCTTGAAAAACCACTCAGATATCAATATATAAAGATCATTGTCTTAAGGAGTGGTAAAATAATAACTTTCTCTTAAGACAAGTCCTGATGTTACATGTATTTATTTTAGATGAGCTCTGTTACCTGTATTCAGTTTATATGAGCTCAGTAGTAGCTGTAACAGGAGTATTTTCCCTATCAAACCACTCCCTGCTTCCCAAGTCCGAACACGTGAGCAGCTCGATGAAATTTGTTCATGTTCATCGATATCACACCCCCTCAACCTTGTCCAAGGAAGATTTAACTGCTATCAGCTACTCCCCCCCTGGAGATCAAGAACAGATTGCTGATCTTCCTTCTTCAAACAAAAAATGAATGTGAAACGGATATGAAAATAACCTTCAAAAGGACAGAGGGAAAAAACCCCCAATATTATTCCCAGCTTTCATTCTCCCATTCACAGCTCCCTGGAAACACAAGGGAAGAAGCCACTACGTGTGTCTCAAACACAAAACCACCACGACTGCCTGGTTTAGGGAAAGTCCACCTTGTAACTGCAGGTAAATCAAAGAGAATCCTGTTGAAAACATGCACAGCTCCTGCAAAGGGAGTCTGAGCATGCTGTGTTACAAAGAAGGGACTAAAGGACATCATATCCTACACCAGACAAAATTAATGCCTGGAGTTTTGGTTTGTTGGATTTAAATTTACAAAATAAAAAAGTTTTAAAAGAAGTTCTGTGCAGCAGAACCCTGTGTCCAAATACTCTACTAAGGAAGGTCACTAAAAGCCCCAAACCTCCCCAAATTCCAAGCCAGAAAAATCAGTCAAGTGCTGCAGTACAGGGAAAAAAAATAAAAAAATCAAGATGTGCTGAAGTTGCTGCTTAATGTTGTAGATTCCTACAGACTCACCACAGCACAGGTAAAATTCAAACATGCCCCAAAATTTAAGTAGGTTTTGCAGAGACACAAGAAACGGTTGCATTAAAAGAAATAAGAAATGTAAATTGTTTCAAACCAAAGACAGCAATTTTGGCTGATTAGAGGGTTTGAGCACAGCCTCAATTATGCACTTTTGAAGTATGAAAACAATTAAAGACCTGTTCATTTTTAGGCATTTAATCTTAAAATCTTGATTCTACTATTCAAATAATTGCCCATCTGAATTTGGTGTCTTTATGTACAATAGGGGTTTTTTTTGGTTCTGTTTTGTTTTAGTATCACCACAGACCTTTGATAGAACTATGCAGGGCTGGCAAGGACTGCACTCTGCTGAGACTCCTGAGAAAGCAAATTACCTTGACTGCATTGCAGAAAAGCAGAGTTTACAGGTAATACAAGATTATATAATTAACCCCAGCGTTTTCCACCCCCATTTGTTATCTTTTCATTGTCCTTTGAATTGCAGTATAAACATTTACATCACTACCACTTCCAAATAAAACATAGTTGCTTGTGCTCCCCAGCTGAAATCTGGTCCGTGCATCCTATTTATTGTACCAGCACTGAAAATGAAATATCCCAGTGTATAAACAGTTACACCACAATAATTTATAAATTTATAAATCTATAAATTTGTGCAAGTGGATGAACAGGAACCAAAGCCAACCTCGAATGCACAATGTTCTACACTGTAAAATCTCATCACAGTTGACTGGCAGATGCTACAAAGAAAAAGATTCCGCTCAAGTACCTTTTAAAACAAAAATCTCTTAGAAAATAAACTCACATCAAGACCTGATTGCATTGAACTGTAACACCTCTAAAATGTTCACACATCATGCACCACAGACAGAAATCAAAGTATTAAAGGAAAGGCAGATCAGACTCACACTAAGTGCAAATAAAGCACCTGCTGTGTAGAACAAACTCTCAAACCAGTGTTTTGTTACAAACAGGTCACTGCAATAAAGGCAGGCAAGTGTGGAGGGCACTTCATGCATTATGTGAAATACCTGGACTTTGACTTTACGAAAGGATGACAACATGATGGAGGAATGTAGAGTCTAAAAGGGAGGGGGAAACCGAGATAACGTTCAGCTGATGACCAGCATAAGGATATGGCTCATTTTTTCCCCCCCAGATGCATATTCTGTCACAGTACCTGTTTATTACTTTCCTTCTGCTTCCTAGTCACATAAAACAATTTGGTGTTAATGTCACCCAAGCTATTAGGAAGGACAGACCTTCCCCATGCAGAAAAAGGTTAAATTATCAACAGGAAAACTTAATTAATTTGCTATGTATTAACCTTTACAATTAGCTGGAAACAAAACTGAAAACTACCGTAACCTGAAGGTCAAAACAGAAAGTAAAGCAAGTTATCTGGATGTGGCAAATGATGGTTCTTGCTACAGCATAATCGAGTGTGATTGCTTAATTTAAAGACAAATTCAATCAGGAGGTTTGGAATATAAATACTCACTAAGATGTTTACTTTCAATTACCACAGTTAAAGGCCAAGCAGCAGTTGTGACAAAGGTATTTTTTGAGTTGTAGCTGTTACGTGTATCCAACCAGCGAATTTTCAGCTGGAAATTCCTTGCCTCCCCTAACCCTACATTATCCCCACGGACACTGCAATCCCTCCTTGGAAAACTGCAGCTGTGTGTGTGCCTTTGTGCTGCTGGAGCTGTGCAGGTCTCCAGCTTCCCCTGGATCTGCAGCAGGGATCCAGCAGCTTCCCATTCCAGCTGATCCATGGGCAGCCCTGGGAGCACAACCCAGTCTCCGGCCACGGCATCTGCAGTCTGCTCCACCCCATTTTTCTGCTGCCTACACTCACTCCAGGGACAAATGGAAAAAACAAACCCCCACACCACACAAACATGCAGCAGAGAACAGGGAGGAATTCCTATTATTTCCTCCCATACAGGGAGAGTGATTAGTTGCCCCCCAAAAGCAATGTATTTATGAATAAAACAATTACAACCCCATAAATACATTAAATAGACAAAAAAAAGCCAGCAGAGATACCAAGTTATTTGCATTAAATTACTAAGCTCAGTTATTAATATCATAGTTGAGAAATAGGAATTTCTCACCATGAGGTACAACCGTGTCTCAAGAGATTTAATGCCTCTCCTACCTCACTGCTGTGCAGAAGAAAAATGGGTACAAAATGCTTAAAATGGGTAAAAGACATTCTTTGATATTCACCATTTTTGCTACTGTTGCTACCTCTGTTATTAAAAGAATAAACCAGAAATAGGTTCGCTAACTTCATCAACTACCGGTCTCATAGAAGCATTACATGTAAATCTCATTTTTAAAATAAAATTTCTATTTCAATCCATCCAATATGGACGTTGTAGCTTTTCTTTTTTTCAACAAGAATGGAAATAAATTACTTCTTGTGAACAATGTAACCTGTTATCTTGATTCAAGTATTTTGCACAGCTTAACAATCCCATTATAACAGTTACAGATTCTGCACACAGTGCAGCCAAAACCACCCCATTTTCAACCTTTTGCTCCTTATTTTCTCTGCACAACCCATAAATAAGGACAAATTAAGATTTTATGGAAGAACTCATTGCAAGCTGCATTAAAATGCATAAAAAACCCACAGTGGGATTTAATATTTGCTTTGAACAAATCTGAATCCCTGACCAAGGCCTTTCAGCGAACACAGTCATTGGAATCTTCTGGCACTTCACTGAAAACAAAATGCCAAAAGAAAATGGATTATTTGTTTTCCAGAAAGATACAGAACCATTTCAGGCTGAGCTGGCTTTTTTTGGGTTAGTTTTTCTTTTTTTTTTTTTCCCCTCCCCTGATGTGTTCATTTGCCATCTCCAGACAACTGCTCTTCAAAACCTATTTAAATATGTATGAAAGACTGCTCAGAAGTCACGTACATTTTCCACTGGAGCACGAAGCTGGTTTATGATATAAAGAATCCTGAACAGCCACTATGAGCCCGCTGAAAAAATATACAGTGATAAATGCTTGTTTTTCCTTCAATACCAGGACAAATGATCGCCCTATTGACACATATTTATGACCCAGCAGCGTAGATTTGTATCATTATAAGCAGGTAGGGTGCATACGGGCAACAAATTGAGAAAGAATTGACTTGGATTTATTTAAATTACGTACAAAAAATGATTTATCAAGGCAGGGACAAATCCTGACTCTTTCAAGAAGGAAGCCGTAGACCTTGCCCTATATATCACAGTGACACATATATGGAAGGAGCAGAGGTTGGGAGGGTTCCTGTAAAATGCCCCATCCCTGCCAGCTCTGCCGAGACCCCCCCGGTCCCCGCGGAACGGGCTCTGCACCATCCCCGGCCCTTCCATCGCTCTTCCCTCCTCCTCGCCCATCCCCTGACCTTGGACAGGGCTGGGCTGCCCAGGAAGCCATTGCTGTGCAAGGATTCCCGGCGCCGGGGGCTCCATCCCCGGGGATCGCTGCCCGGGGAAGGCTGGGCTGTGCCCGCGGGGGGCCGGGCGGGCACGGCGGGGGCTGCGATCCACGGCCGGGGACAGCATTTTCCGCCTGTTTATCCCTGCCCAGGGCGCTGAATGGGATTCCAGCCGCGGGTCGCGCTGCCCAGGGCGGCTGCGGCCGCTCCCTGGAAAGGAAAGCGTTCCCTGGAAGCGAAGGGCTCCCTGCCCGCCCCCGCCCTTCCCTGAGCTCCGCTCCTTCTCGGGCAGAGCCCCGGCCCGGCGATAAAACACCGCCCGGCAGCAGCCGCGGCCGAGAGCGGCCTCAGCCTCGCCTGCCGCGCCCGCACACCTGTACCCGGCGGTGCGTGCGGGGCTCGGTGAGCCCGAGCGGGCTGCGCTCCCGACCCCCCCGCCCGCCCCTCGCCTCAGCCCCTCACCGGGCCGGTGGGTGCGCACGGACGATCCTCCCGCTCCGCGCCCTCCGCCACGGACCGCGCGCGCCGCCCGCGCCTGCCCTTTTATAGCGCGGCCGGAGGTGACGTCAGCGCCGCAGAGCGGCCCTGCCCGGCCGGCGGAAAGAGCCGAAGGGCTTCGGGAAGAGTCGGGGACGGGGCGGGGGAGGCCACGCCCAGGCGGATAACGGCGGAGGGAGCCGAGGGGATCCGGAAAATACCGAGGTGCTCGCAAAGAGCCGAAGGAGGGGGTCCGGAAAGAGCCGATCAGATCCGGAAAGAGCCGAGCGGCGGGACGGGGTGCGGAGGGCGTTTGTCCCTCTCAGTCCCCTGCAGGGACCGACCTCGGGCACCGCAAAAATACAAAACAACGCCGGGAATCGGCTAAAATGCCCGCGCAGGGTGGCGGCAGAGCGGTCTCCACCCCCTTCTCCGCAGCCAGGATCAGGTTGGGGCTCAGAGATTTCGAGGCTCTGCAGCCCAGTGATGGAGGCAGGTCACCTGTGCAGCACCGGGACAGACTAAAACAGCAGCAGCCTATTTTACATTATTTATATGCAACTTTACATATATTTATTTTTCTATATTTATATCTATATACAGATATATAGATGGAAATATATTTTTAATGGTGGCTGGTTGAAGCAGCATGCAGTGTCACCCAGCAGCCTGTCAAGGACACAGCATCAAAAGGCTGCGAGTACCTGTCAAGGGAAAGCTATTTCTGAAAACCTGATGCATAAATTCAATGGAAAATGAGCCTTTAGCATTAAATTGATGTTTAAAATAGACATGTCAAAGTTCTGTCCCAAAATAATTAAATAATTAGAGATGAGAGGGCTGGTGAGGCAGCAAGAACGTTAGAGGTTGGAAGTGGTGAGTGGGTTTGATGGCTGTGTGAGTTAATAACACTTTATTTGAGTGAAGCACTTCACTGGAGAAGCACAGGCAGTTGTGGTGACATCCCATTGCATCCATGGGAACTCCTGTCTCCAAGCAGGAGTCTGACTCACAGCAACTTTGATGCATCTCGGCCCGAAGGCACAGTATTTCCACATCTGAGATGCTCTCCTTTGTCATATTTGATATAAATATGCATGGAAAAATAGCATGAATATATGCATATGACCTCATTTGCACTGTATCTTCATTACACCAGCTGGCCAACATCCAAACCTGCTAAAATGACAAAAACAAGTCAAACATTCAGCTCAAGCAGCAGATGCAACCCTAAGCTACATCTAAAAATAAATATTGATTCTTTGGAAGCACACACATTATTCAATTAGAAGTTCTTGTTAGTATTTCTGAAACAGTAAAGAGCATCCAGAGGCAGAAAAGGATACCATGTTTGTTCTTTAGAAAAATATATACTTTTATTCGTGCCACAAATGATAAAAACCCCTAGCAGCTGTCAGCAAAGAAGAAGAAAAGTGTTGTATTTTATATATACATCATCAAATCCCTCCTTGGGTTTGGCACAGGCAGACAATTGCTTCTAATAGACAGGACCAATTAATGTCTTGGCAAAGTGAGCCTCCACCATGATTGTGGATATGCAATATATAATTAAAACATCCCCACTCAGTATAAAAAAGCCTTGTACATTTTCAAGTACACTAATAAAAGTTGCATTGCTTCTATTATCTGGAAAAAAGGACAGCAGAAGGATATTTCCAGTTTCCCAGAACAATCACAGGTAACAATCATCTTAAGAACTGAAGAGTCAGTTTACAAAAATACATAAACCAAATACAAAGTTAACTTATTTATCAGTCCATTTTAAAGCCAAGGTTACAGTTTTAAAGGCCTGAATTCCAAAGCACATATTACAACCTTCTATCAGAAATTTCAAGAGCTATACAAAAATCACATTCAGCTTCTCATATGGCCTCAACTCCGTTTCTACAGCTTTAAACTGCAGTGCCTCCAGGAAAAACAAAACCCAATCTGCTAAAAGTAACATTTTTAACTTGAAACAGTATATTGCCAGAGTTCACAAAGCTGTGAGGTATTTTCACTTCCATGAACAGAACAGCACTGTGCCATTTTTAAGTCCAGGAGCCATCAGGACACTGTATTTAAAGCATCTTCCACGTGTTTTAAACATATGAAGGAAAAGTCTTTCATTGCAAATGATTTATTATACAAGAACTTATAAAAATCTAATGCATAGAAAGACTTCCAAGTCTACAGCAAATCAGTATTTAACAACATAAATCTTCATGAATTAAAAATTAAGAGGTTGATAAAATATTTTCTTCTCATTCTTCTCTACTGTGTCCAGAGGCCCCCACACAAGAAACACTGACCTGTTGGAACAAGTCCAAAGGAAAGACACTGAGTCAATCCCAGGGTTGGAGCCAGGCTGTTCTGGAGACAGGCTGGGAGTGCAGCCTGGAGAAGAAAAAGCTCCAGGGAGACCTTAGAGCCCCTTTCAGTCTTTAAAGGGGCTTCAAGAGAGCTGGAGAGGGACTTTGGACCTGGGATAGTGGAAGATGTCCCTGCCCAGGGGGCAGGGGGGTGAAAGAAGATGAGCTTTAATGTCCCATCCAAACCAAACCATTCCAGGATTCTGTGCACAAAACACATTTTGCCTTTGGGTGTGAACAGGAATCCAGGTCTGAAAGCACTGACATCCAGGGGACAGGAAATGCAGACCGATTTATGTTCTCCAAAAGGAAGGTGTCAGAATGCCCTTTGGTAGTGGAATTTCCTTCTCCTGTAGACATTTCTAGTGGAGACAGAATGACAAATAACAAAGGATAAATGTATATCTTAATTTGGCATCTCTTCTCAGGAATTCTGATGGCTCTTACTGCACACATTCAAAGCACTGCTAATAAAATGTACCAGAATTAATTTTGAAATGGAAGTACCAACTCCAAAACTGTCATACTTTAATATCATAATCTAAGCCAACATTCACAAAGCAATTTAAAGTATCAAGTATTTTACAGTTCTGCAATCTTTATTGAAAAAATATTGATAAAATATGCAGAACACAATGCAAAACAAATGCTACAGAGAAAGGTTCAAAGAGTCACTTCCTCATGTATCTAATCAGGACAACTGCTCAAAGCAAGCAACCACTGATAAGGAATAGCTGTGACAGAAATGACTCAGCAGAATCCTCCTCAACCTGTACATCTCCTCTCACTGAACTTGCCTTACAGTCAAAATACATTTTCACTGAGAAAAATTAGATGGGAGGTAAGAAAGTAGCAAGATGTTTGACATCATGACTATCACCAAGATAATTCAGTAATTTAGAAGTTACAAAGGATGGGTTAGATCACAGTGACTGGACTATCAGCTGTGCTGCAAGCAGTGCCAGCCCTGCTATCCAAACGATGCACGTGCCCAACAGAGGGAAATCAAAACCCCAAACCAAAACATTTGATAACTAAACAAACAAAGGAAACCAACCCAAAACTGCTTTACCTGCACAAAACTCTTCAAACGTGATAAACAGCCCATCTGGCCAGCGCTGGTCACGGCTTCAATTCTGCAGAAACAACAAACAGCACGTTTCAAACCCTCTTTAGAAAGATGGGTTTGATTCACAAGTGGGTGTGGGAGTAGATGGCAGAGATTGGAAAAGATGGAGGAGTCATTTAACAGCAAGCACTGACATTCCTAACCCTATATCATACCTTGGGATATAGGATTTCTGGATGAAGAACATTGTTTTCCAGAACTGAATGCTGTACTGCTTCACCAGAGCGCTGCCACACACCTGTGGGACAGAAAGGAACACAGAGCAAGTCACAGAATTGGATTTCAGAACTGCAATGAAGCTGTTCCATATCAACCACCTAATATTTTATCCAGACATGTAAAGAAATACACCAACAATCAAAAAAGCAAATCTTCTAAATGCAGTTACTGCTACCACAATTACCTTTAATTTTGGCTCTTATTTAGCACAGGTCTATATTGAAAGTTATAAGATTAATATCCATCAGGCTCTGACCTTTTCAGCTTGAAAAACCCATCCTGTTTTATGAACTGATTTGGCTGGAAGGGCCACAGGACCTCATTACAATGAACAAACCGATGCCAGGTACTTAGCAGAACTGATTCTTACAGGACCATGCAACTCCTTCCAAAATATCAGGAACCTTAAATGGAATCAAATACAACAACCGAAGTTGTGTGTATAAAACCATCAGCTTTTAAATCATTCAGCTCCAAAGCCGTATTTGCAAGAAGGTGGAAATATTGAATCTCACCTCAGCAATCCCTAAAATGTCACCAGTTTAGATCTCTTTAACTACCAACAGCAATCCACACCACTAACCTCCAGAAAATCCAAGAGGAGCATCGCCGTCACATCTGCCAGAGGTTCCAGATTCAACATCTGTGCAAGCCAGCGCCACCCATAGCTCAGACCATGAGGATGTGCCTATAAAGCAACAAAGAAGCTACTCAGCACTTGCTTTACCTCTTGCAAAACACTATTATCAAAACAGGCAGTTTCCTGATTTAGTTTTTTCTTTATAAAAGTTATTTTACAATAGTCTGACATAAAATCTGATCACTGTGAAAATACAAAGAAAGGAAGTTAAAATCCACACTACGAGTTACTTGGCATTGCTTTCTTCATTTTGACCATCTCCCTTCAAACCCATCCTGAGCTGGTTTAAGTTCAGCACACCTTCACTACAAAACAAGCCTCCAAAACATTTTAACAGACTCTTGGGATAGTAACAAGGTTCTAATTATAATGCCACCCACGTACCCCTTGCTTGTTTCCATAAGGCCACCGGAGCTGAATGATGGCAGCGTAGAGACGAATCATTCCCGACATCCTTTTGAGAAAATGATCTTGTTCTTCCACCTTGGAATCATGAACTTCATATCCAAGCATCCTGAAGTATGAGAAAATATTCCAATATTAGTACAGCAAAACACATTCACTTGGGTCCCTGCAGCTCTCAGCTTACTTCAAGTCAACTGTACTGAGAACAGGGATTCTCTAAAACCACACAAGAATTACTGCAAAGGCCAGTGATAAATTTACCTCTGATACTCCTCCATGGAAGTGCCCTCTTTCCGAGCAGGGTAAAATGGCACAGCATACGGGCACTTTTTGTGCAGATGAGCTAAAAAGATGTCTCCGACTCGAGGGTGCAATTCCCAGATTCCTGAGAGCACCACAGCAATTGGGAAGGCTGAATCGTGGTGAAAGGATACTTCTCCTTCTCCATGTTTCTGGAGGGGGGAAAGGGAAAGTCAGTCCCCACCCCTTCAAGTCATTTCTCAGGCAAAAAAAATTCCTTTTGGTTTTGTAATTAATCTCTACGAAAGGATCCTAATGTTTCCATGGCTATGAAGCCAAGGATAGAAAAGCTGATGAAGCCCCACGTCCTCAGCTCCCACAGAGGATGACAATAAACTCTGGCTCAGAAGAGAAAAAAGGGATTAGCAAACACAGGCCCAAAGTGCAGGTTGCACAGACACCCTCACTCCAAACAATCATTTTTCAAATGTTTACAAGTCAGTCACGGTTTTACTTCATGGGCTGATTTTTGCATATGTTTTCCCTGCAGGGATAAAAGCTTCAAACAGTCCAAATTTAGGAAATAAAGAGAAAAATACTGCTAACTTCACTTAAACTATGACACTTCATTTCTTGGGAGGTGCAGAACACAGCAGGGACTGAAGTTTGTCTCGAGCCTTCATGTTGTTTTTTTTGTCCCCAAAATTCTGTCAAGACACAAGGTTTGAGCCTATCTACAGTTTTGTGATGGATCATAAATTAACTATCAAACTGTTCTCCACTAACATTGTACCTACCTAGTTCAGAATATATAAGACTATGTATATGAATATATAAGCTAATAATATTATGAAAATAAATAAGAATATATAAGCCTGAAATGGAAAGTTTTTTCTCCTAGAAGAGATAAAATAAGGGATGGGGCAGGAAGAGAAACTAAGTTCTTTCATTTTTTTACTACACACAAACTAAACACCTAGTGATTTTGTTCTTCACAGCTGACAGAGTTCAGTGTCTAAAAGCATCTCCTAGAGCACTGACTGCCTGTGCCACCCCCATGAAGAGATCTCCTCACCACAAATTTCTCTGCCAGTTTGTAATAAACAAACTCCAGCCCCTGTGGATGCTGAGTCACCGACACCGTCTGCCCTTCAGTGTGAACAGCCTTCCCAGACAGGAGGTTATTGATCTTGTCAAACACCTCTCTCAGCTTAGAGCCTGCAAATACATAAGGAATGTATGGAGATAGATTAGGAAACAACAGACAAGTCTTACCCAGACCACATCTAGTTGACAAACACCAGATACACATCCTGAAAGGCGCCTCAAACAGCACCTCTGCTCCATCTGACTGACCAAACTTAATCCTGATGGAACAAGATGCCTCTGAGGGAAGCAACAGAGCTCCAAAACACAAGTAAATGCTGCTGCACAGACTTGGACTGTACACAGGCCAGCTTTCTGCTGCAGGGATAATTATAGCAACACTCGGCGTGTTGTGTCCTGCTAAAACCTTTACAGCAAAAGGAATTTCAGTGGGATTGAGCTCTTGGGCGTTTTCCTGACCTGATATGCTGGAGATTTGGCTCACAGGGATTGTAGCTGCTTTCTGCAGATTTGTTTTTATCTTCTTCACCTGCAGAACAAACAAACAACTTTAAAATCCTTTCCAGACAAGTACATTACTATGATAGTTTGGATGAACAGACTGGTAAGAGAGGCTGCTGCATCAGAATTTTTAATTTTTTTTTTTAAAATGAAAGCTGTCCTACCTATTTCCCCTTGAAACTAAGATAATCTCTCTTTAACACTATTAATAATTTGTTCCTACCTCAGTGTTGCCTTTGCAGTTTCCAATTTCACTGAAAGAAGCAACACACTGCTCAGCAGCATCTTGAAGCTGCTGGTACCACTGCATGATACTTTCTTCTGTTTTAACTTGAAGTCCTGCAATTAAAAAGAAAAAAAAAAACAAAACAAAAAAGACAATGACTAAGAAAGACCTAAGAAAACTTTTTTTAAAACAATGCAAGGAACAGAACTGCATGAATGCTTTTTTCCCCCAGAACTTACTTTAGAAAGTTACGTTCATAAACGAACTAAAAGTTTGCAAACCATAGAGTTCTCCAGCTTAGTAGCTTAGGATACCTGAACTTAACTTACAGTCCAGAAGAGTCATTTCAGTGGCCTGGCCTTGTATGTTCTGTCATATCATGCATGAGCCATCTACACTCACAAGAAGACATGATGCTCCTCTCTAATTTTCCAGTACATGCCATACTGTCCAGAAAGAAGAGGTTTTGCTCCAGCTAACACAGTCATTTTATGCTGCAGCAGTTCAATTTCAGAAGTTTTCTGCCAGCAGCCCTACACCCACTCTGACAGTTGTGCTAAAAGTAAAGGCTATGGGAAGGTGTGTTTCCACAACACAAACATTGCAGAGCAGTTATTTAACCCAATGGTAAAAGACTGAAAAGAGGAAAAGGAGGCAAAGAAATAAAGATTAAAAAAAAAGCCTCACCAACCTTCCTTCTGCTGCTTTCCCCCTGACTGCTGTGCAGGGGCAGGAGTCTGAGTCTTCATCTGCTCTTTCTTCTCTAATTCCTTTTGCTTTTGTCTCTCTTCCTCTTCATCTTTCCTCCTTTTTTCTTCCAGGGCTGTAGTGATTTCCTGCTGCATGCTGGATATCAACCCCCGCATCTCCTGCAGGGCTCGCTCAGTGTTGGCCACATCTGCTTGAGTAGGGAAACCTCTCTGACAAAAGCAGAGGAGGTAACACAGCATTAACCACTGTCTGTGGAACAACTGCAAGGGCAAGGAGCCTTTGAAACATTAGCTTTTACATAACCTGGGAGCCAACTACACATTTCATCCCCATCTCACAACATTTGTAAATAATGTCAGTCCATGACTAGATCTCATAAGGTCTTGGACAACAAAAATTATTAACACACTTGGACAACTGTAAGTGAACTCCAGTGAAAATCCTTGACAGCTTTCTCTGCAGAAAGCCAGCTGTGACAAACTGGAACAAAGAATTGGCCTTATTAGTATTTTATTTGTCAAGGTTTGTATCCCACCCTAGAGAGAAAAAATGTCAAGGAAACCCAGTTACTGCAAAAGGCTTTTGAACATAGGAGAATCATAAGATGGTTCATGAATTGTTAAATCCTGAACATTTCACTGTCTCAAAAAGGAACATTACAGCACCAAGACTTTACAGTCATTTAATTTGACTCTTTCTCCTGCAGAAGTCCTCATGCATTTTTATAAGCCACTTTCAAGAGAACAGCTGAAGTGCCACAGAAAAGAACTCCCCTTTGAAATTAGATGCTTTATAGGGTGAATCTAAAAACATTGCTGTGACATCTTATTTAACGGCCTCCTGACAAGCTGCTTTTGAAGACAACTGCAGGAAAGTTTATGAAGGAACAACCAAAGTTAAGCACAACTGCAGAGCCTGTACCTCGCTCGTGGTGCGGATGAGCCCCGACACCAGCCCACAGATCTGGTTTCCACGATTGCTGTAGGCAGACAGGTCGATTCTGGGCAAGTCTTTGTGCCTGTAGTTGGGATCAATCTGCTGGTTGAGCTGCAGCAGCTCCTCCTGGATGGAATAAAGGCGACGCAATCTCTCCTGCCCCTCTTCCTTGCGCAAACGCTCCAGCTCTTCCTGGCGCTGCCTCTGCTGCTCCGCCTCACGCAGTTTGAGGTTCAGTATCTGGGGAGAAAAAGACACAAGAGTCACAAAATACTTCAGGAACTCCAGCTTTACAGATCTTTCCTGGTTTCATGACTCCAGCCTTGCAGGGCCTTCCTGCTCTTACACCACATGTGCTTTTACTGCGTTTCCACACCGCAGCAGGTGCCCAAGTCAGCACCAGAAAATCCATCCTCACACCAGGGTGCCATGGAAATACAAATAAATCAATTGGTCTTTCCAGTTCCCAGCCCCAGTAGTCATGGTCTTGTACGAAAGACAATGCTTAAAAGCCTCAGACCTTTGCTCTGTGTCGGTGTTCTTCCTTCAACTTCTCTTGCTGCCCCTGAGCTTCCTTTGAGCTACAAGACACATCAAGACAGAAAAACTGTATTCAAGATAAGCACCAGAAAAAATACAAATATACAACAATTTACTCTTAAAATAAGCTAAAGGAACTTCAACTGTCACAAATACTGTCTTTTTCTAACCACTGAAACCCCAATGGTAACCAGAGATCTACTCTGACAACCTGTAACAGGACAGTTAACTCAAGAAAAGCAGCAGGTGAAATTTTCAACTACAGGGGACCAGCACAGAACTGTCAGGCACAAGAATTAATCCTCACTTTGTTTAAATGCTAGACAATTTTAAGGATACCAGAGCTAATCTCACCTCTTCTCCATTACTTCTTGAAGCTCTTGGAACTCCTGATGCCGCTTCAGCTCCCGCAGCTCATCGAAGCGCTTCAGCTGTTCGCTGGCCTGGGCATAGGCTGCCCTCACCATCTGCTCCTGCTCCTCCTGCCTCTGCCTCAGCCTCTCCTGCATTACAGAAGGGCCAGAATTGCAGAATTTGAACACAGGAAAATACAAACTAAATTGCCCAGAGTGGACCAACATTTAGGATAACTTACTGGCCCTGCGCTGTTACATCCGGCTATGGAGCTCTGCTGGGATTCACACACACCCTCAACCTTCTTCAACTTACCTTTGCTTTCAACCTGTGTATCTCCTCATACATCCGAATGCAGCCTTCGACTTTTGCAACTTTGGATGAGAGAACTGACGGAGACACTTCCTGATCCATTTCCAGTGGACTGGGATGATCATTTCCCTGCGTGGTCATAGTAAAAGCAAAGTCAGTGACCAAGCACAAGATCAACAACTCACAGAGGAAAACAGGTAAATCGAGTCCTCATAACTATTATTTGTTGAGAAAACAGACAAAGGGGTCAAAGAATGCATGTTTATAGAGCAGTTACGTATCCCAGTAGTGCAGCCACATCGTTGTGACTATTCTCCAGTATGTTCATGAGGTTGGGATGATTACTTTTTCAATCACTAAGACTGGAAGCAGAGATACCAAGAGACTCCAGGACATTCACAAAGGCCAATCAGGACATTCACCTGGAAACCCTAGACAAACCCTCCATGTTCTCTTAACACCCAGGAAAAATGTTACACTGGGAGAAGTCAAGGCGGGTTTATACTTTGAATCATTCTTCAGGAGGAATCTTCAAACTCTCTCTTAATGCCACAAGAAGTTAAAACTAAGCATCTTTTCCCCATAAAACAGAGCACAAAACAGCCTTAATCAGTTTATGGCAGCAAGTCAGCACGTTTTTTCTCACAGCTGCTCCATAAGCGTATGGATCATAATCAGAGGGGTACCTTGGTCTCACTCGGCTCCGCGGATGAAGGTGGTGAAGAGCTCCTGTGGCTGCCAGGAGGGACCCTCTCCGCGGATGCCCGTTTTGAGAGGGGGGTGGATTGTTTGGGCGAAGAAGTCCCGGAGGGTGTGATTTCTGGGGCTAACTGCCCACTAATGCTGTCCAGCACCCAGCCGCAGTACGGGGAGAGCTCAACGGGAGCCACACACCCTTCCAAGGCAGCCTGGAGAGAAAACAACCGCCGTGAGCGCGAAGCACGCCGAGACAGCAATAAAACTTTTAACACACCACGAGCACATTCGCACCGTCACCAGGCGCTTTATCACCGCAGCTCAGTACCCCACTAACCCCTTTCTCATGGCGTTTTCCCCAACACTCTTCCCGAGCTCCCCTACTTTTCAGGACGCCCGAACCCCCTCGGGTCAGCCCCGCTCCCTGACCGCGCGCTCCGGGGATGTTTCAAGCCCTCACCTCATCCTCCTGCCAGTGGCGGCAGTAGCTCAGCTGGCCCTTGCTGGAGAGCCGCAGAGCCTCCAGAGTGTCGAAGCGGAGCTGCCACGACTCCATGGCGCGTGTGTAGCCCGGCCCGGGGGTCCCTCACGGCCCCGGGGGTCCCTCACGGCCCCGGGGGTCCCTCACGGCCCCGGGGGTCCCTCACGGCCCGGGGGTCCCTCACGGCCCCGGGGGTCCCTCACGGCCCCGGGGGTCCCTCACGGCCCGGGGGTCCCTCACGGCCCCGGGTCCCCTCACGGCCCGTCCGGGCCCGCCCCGCCTCTTCCGGGCCTTGTACTGGGCGGGAAGGAACGGCGGGCGCCCCCTGGCGGACAGGCGGGGCTATGCCGGGCGCCACAGCCGCGGGTTCGAGTCCCGCTCCCGGCGCCTCCCGTGAGGGACGAGCCCAGGGAACGAACCGGTAAACACGCACAGATTCACCGATTTACCACTTATTTTGTGTATTCCTGTTTATCCCAGGAGCAGGAAGAGGGCTCCACCCGCGAGCCACAGAAACACTTAGGAATCCACTTGCCTGCACCGACAGCCCGCACAACGTATTTGCTTTTCCAAAGTCAGACCCCAGACGCAGCGCACAAAGAGCAAACCCCCGCCGTGAAAATCTATTAAATCAGTTAAAATCTAGTTTATTGTTTTACCACAGCACCTTTGGGATTTTTAAACTGTTAAACACACAATTACAGATCAAGCAAAAAAATGATTCACTTAGAAAAGTCTTATGACAAAACAGTGCCAATGACCACATCACATTGCACATAAATAGGACACAAAAGAGACAAATAAAAACAAGGTTTATTTTTGCCCCCATAAGAACCATTTAGTGGAAACAACAGGGCACTAGAGAGCACATGGATTTTAGAGATTTGACACACCAAAGACCTGATTTTCCAGGAGAAGGTTCAGGCGAATCTGATGAAGTTGAGTATCTGCAGCTGCTCCTTAATTGGCTTAAAACCAAGTCAGGGTTTCATGCACATCCTGAACTTGAGTGGCATTCCCACCAAGACCAAAACGGAAGACACTGAGGTTAAACCACAATCTTTCCTTCAAATTCAGATTGTTTTGGCTTTGTTGTTGGGGATTCTGTGATAATCAGGATCAGAAAATCAGTGAGAGGAGCAAAGCAACATTAGCATCACACTCAGAAATAAAGGTAAGTATCAAGGAGTATATAAAAATCAAGTTTAAAAAACCAAACCAAAATAATTATTTCTGGTATAAAACTGTTACAAACACTGTAGTTGTGCAGGAGATAATCTCTTGTGCATGTGGAGCCCAGGCACCTCAGTTATTTTCAGCTTCACACCTCTGGTGGGTGGAACCTCTCCCACCAGCCCATCATCCAATGTATCAATTCAGTGTTCAATAGTTTAAAAAACTGATTAAAAAAACCCCACAAACAAAATTCCCCACATCATCCCCACATGATCTTCCCAACAGAGAAACCGAATGAAAAGTGAAGCACAAAAAGAGCTCTTACAAAAATTGACATGCTCATCAAATCTCTGACAGGTTTCAAGAGCTGAAAGCATCAGTTCCTTACAGGATGAAAACGATCTTTTCCATCTTATGCAAAACGACCTGATTTTGGGGCTCAGTTTATGGTGTAACACCAACCTCCAACGCCAAACCAGTATTGCTGATACCCCACGTTTTGGTCAGGTGCCACCATCATTTTATTGTCTCATGCTGCTAGGAAAAGGTCTCCTGACAGTGACCCTGGAATACCATCCTGATTTCAATATGGCTTTGAAACAACATTCCTTCTGTGCTTGGAAGAGGTGCAAGGGGAGCGTTGCCCTCAGACAGGAGAGTGAGAGCGGCTGGGGAAGCTCAGCACGGCACCTTCCCTAAAAACATTGTCATAGGAAGACTTGAGGAACTGCACATAGTTCTGCATGCTCCGGTTGGTGCTCTCCGACTGCTCCAGCCGATCCTTCAGGTCCTGGAGGCGGCTTTCGTACCGGCGCTGGGCCTACACAGGGGAGCACAAAGCACAGCCTGAGAGACAGCAACATCCACCCTGCTCACATTAAACTGCTCCCCCAAAGTGCTCAGGAGAGCCAGAATTAGCACAGCAGGAGATGGCATTGCCATAGATGGAGCTGTGATATTTATAATTTGTTCTGCTCATTTCCAACTCCATTCAGCAACCCGCTGATAAAAACAGGAGAAAACGTGGCTCATCAGTCGGGCTTTTACAGCTGTAGTTATGGGGAATTAAACACACTCTTTTCTGAAAGGCAACATGACCCAATCCATGAGCCAACTCAATTCCAAGTAAAACTCAAGCAATTAAGCAGGGTAAGGAGGAATCACAAAAGATTCCCAGGCCTTCTTCCAGAGGAAATCCTTTCCTCTAGAAGAGAAATTGCATTCTCTCTCAGATAACTAAAATGAAGTTGAAATCTGTCCACGATATCTGGTGCAAATCTCCTTTGAACATAAGGGAGGTCTGATTCTTCTCTTGCACACACATAACTTCACATCAGGTTCATTCAGGTCATTGTACTCTCATTTGCCCATCACTTATTGCACACTCCTGAATCAGTGGCACAGCAGGCGTGTCCTGTCACACATCTGTCACGGACATGCACACCAGCACGTCACATTCAGGCACAGCTCTGCATAACCTCTGCAGCACATCCAGAGGACTTGGTTTATGGACTCCAAGTGGCTGCCAGGACACCATCAGCACACCAAGAGTATCCCCCACAGGTCACTCACATCCTCTTTGCTCCGACGCAGCTGGTTCAGCTCTGTTTTAGTCCTGCTCAGCTGGGTCTCCAAATCCAACAGCTTGGACTGGGCTGCTCTCTCTCTCGAGATTGCTCGTTCTCGAGTTTGTTCCACCTACATACAACAATAACTGTTAAAGAGTTGGCTATGGAACAATGTTTTTGCCTACCCCATTGCCCACGAAAGCTGTATAAAGCTTAACTGACACATTCTCATACACAATCAGCAGCTCAGCTTTGTGCTTTTCTCTCCTGTTGCAAACTGAGTTCAGTTTTTCAACATTTTAAGTGCTGACAAACAGCACCAGCACATTATTTGTATTTCACTGAACATGGTGATTCTAATGGCTTTGGTTATAAGCTGAGCAGATAGTTTCAGCATTCTCACTGTTCCCCTTTCACAGCCTGGTGAATTCCCAAACAGGAGGAATTACTCACTTGTTTTTTGGCATCATCAATGGCCATCTCCAGCTGCCGTGCCAAGGAGCTGCACTCCCGGGTCTTCTCCTCTAACCGCAGCTGGCACTGGTGGATCGACTCCTCACGCTTTGCTATGACCTGAAGGAATTCTATGTTCTGGGCACTCGTGGTCTCTAGTTTTCTAGTTTAAGACAATAAGGGAAGGAAACCTATTCATTTTAAATGGAGTGTGTTTCACTTTTTGTCAGGTCCTGACTCCTCTGGTAACAGATTCCATTCCCCATATAGAGGTGAGAGCCCCAGGAAACGCTTCTTCAGTCCTCAAATCAAAACTTCTAAGACTGAAGGACCTGCAGAGTACCCACATACCTGCATTGTCTCAGACATTGTCACTAAAAGGTATTTATAAACATGGGTCAAAATACTGTAATATGTAGTAAGCTCAAAATTGCCAGACTAGATTGGACAAGGAGCTGCTTTCTCTTCTCTAAGCCATCATCCTGTCTAACAACATTCACAACACATGCTGCTGCAAAAACACATAACTCTCAGTGGACAGCTACTGATTAGAGATCCTTGTGGGATAAGCAAATGCACAGAATCCTGGAGGCATGTGAGGAACCAGAACAAGACTGAAGGTGTTTCAATCCCCTGTAAAAACAATGGAAATGAAAGGTTAAAAATGCAAGAGAGCCTAATATCTCTAACCTTTCTAGCTCCTCCACCTTCAAGGTGAGTTGCTTTTTCTCCTCCTGGGCAGACTGATATCTCTCTCTTGTCATCTCCATTTTGTCCCCCTGGAGCTCAATCTAAAAATTACAGGAATTAATTACTTCACAGAGTAGTCACTACACACACATGACCAACCACCTAAAACATATGAGCCCTCAGAAGGAAACATGCTCAATTCATTATTTCTGGAGGGCTTCAGAAGAGGAACACTGGACAGAAAAGCACTAAACATCCATTTTGCTGGTGCTTCCAGTTAAAGTCTGGAAAGGTATAGGAAAACTCTTCCATAAGATAAGCCAGGCCTGTAAATTCCTGCAAGCACAGCCAAGCACACACACATGAACAGCAGTCATAAACATGCCAGCAGTCCACAAAGGCATCAGAGCCCGAAACAGCAGGAAGGTTTATAATTCCAAACCAAGCAGACTAAAGTGCTCAGACAGAGATCATGGGCTGTGTCTTGAGGCACAGCTGTAGAAATCATCCCTGTCTGAAATTGTCCTGCAATACCTACAGTCTTCCTGGGGACAACAAACAGGGACTGGGAAAACCACGTGAAATCAGAGTGAGAAAACAAGGTTGGGACAGCACCATCAGCAGCAAACTATGGGAGGAAAAGCTGACAAGATGATGGATGTAAAAGAAGCAAGCACTGGCATTAGCAAGTGCTGTCACTGCTGCTATTCATGTGTCCCAATAAGACGCTGCACCAGGGCACGAGAAACCTTTCAAATCTTAAGGAATGCTACCAGCAAAGCCACTAACTTCTTGCACAGAGACATGGCACACACCTTTATTTTGCAGTGCACGTTTAATCTTTTCAAAAAGAGACGAGAAGAGAGACGAAGTTTGAACCTTGCTGTGATTAGAAATTCATCTTGGTTTCAGAGTTGAGGTTTGCACTGGTATGGGCACTTTCTGCCAGTCCCTTACCATCTGCCGGAGATCTGCAATCATGGCACACAGATCCGTGTTCTTCTTCTCGTAACTCTGGAGCTGCTCGTGACACTGTGCCAGCTGTGTCTCCGTGTACTTCAGGATCTCAGGCAGCTTCTCCAGTTCAGCAAGCTGGCTCTGGAACTTCTTCCGTGTCTGTAACCAAAGAAGAAAACATGAGGAACTTTCCAGTGTTCCCAAGGTCAAGACTAGAAAATTTCTCAATGTCAATGAAGCTTTGTTAGTCTGCAACCGCGATGACACTGGATATTTGGCCAGTGATGCAGTTCAAAGCCTCAGGTCTCCTCCTACTCCAAAAGACTTTCACTCAGGATTTGGCATTCCCTATGGATGGTGTGAGAATGAGTATTTTAGATACTGGGCTTCAATTTTACTAGAAGCACAAGGTCTTTTTTTTGAAGCCAGCTGTGTCACATCAGACCATGGTGTAACCTACCCAGTTCACTGTTTTAAACCACTATTTCTGCAGCAAAGGGCACACTGAATAATTTAAACATGTCTGAAGAAGGTCATATAGTGAAAAGGAAGCTGCTAAATGTTCAGTCTGCAAAAATTATTGAAGAAGTCCTGAGAAAAACTAATGGAAAAGGCAAACTCCAAATAAGCCTTTTATTTCCTATTCACAGCTGTTTTTCACTACATTCAGAACACTAAGATCCATGAATGTCTATAACATGACTTTAGAGGAATAGTTACCAGTTCAAGCTCCTGGTTCATTTCGTCCCTTATTGCCTTTTTCTCTTTTTCAGCTCTCTCCAGTCTCGCTGCCAGTTCATTCGCTTCCTCTCGGGCCTTCAATGCCTGGACATTCAAAAAACCCCACAGATTTTATCTGTCACATATAGTTACATAAAACTATATATACAGTTATATGTTTTATATATATATATATGTTTATATGTTTTATATATATTTATAAATGCCTTGAGTAACTAAAACTGCTTGATTTGGATGGTTAAGGAATTATAGAATAGCCCCAGTGGAGGAAGAAATCCCCTTTGTGCAAGGGCTGCAGGTTCTGAGGCCATGCCCACCTGTGCTTTGTAGGATTCAATCATCCCCTCGTAATTCCTGATAGAGCTCTGGAGCTGCTGCACTTCCATCTGTGCTTGGTTCACCTTGTCCTCCATCGGGCCAAGAGCAGCCTGAAAAAAAACAAACATTTTCCACTGAGTGCTTGGAAGTACCTGCCACATGAGCTGTCTTATGTTGTCTAGACTAAGAAAATAGACTTCTGTCCATGCAAATTGCTAAAACTTTCCAGACTTCAGTGGATTGCCAAATTTACATCAGCAGAGCACAGGGGTTTGACATGGATGTGCAACCTTTCCATTTCCAGTACCTGTGCAACTTGGATTAGGAGCAAATTATTTGTATAAATTCCAAGCTACAAAAGAAGAATTATGTAGGTCATCCAAAAGATCACCAGCGGTAAGGGACAAAGAGGAGAAATATGCCATTTGTTTTGTTCTGGAGATTACCATTGTCTTCGTTTGTTCCCTGGTCATCAGCACAAAGATGTAAGGACAAGATTTAAGATCCCAGCTGGAAGAAACAGTACTTGGACTGCAGATACTCCTAGCCAAAATGTGGAAGAAACCCAGGTCTCCCACACTGTGCACTTCCTTTGGCTCCTCCCAGAACACCTGCCCTGTCATACTCAGGTTATACGAAACTGGTTTGAAATCGAATAGGAGCAATGGGTGCAATTCAACTCTGTCCTCAGCAGCCAAGCAAGCTGTTACAATTTCTCCTTCTTTTCCTCCCAGCATTCGATCTCCAAACCCTCAGAGTCACTGACCTTTAGTCTTTCATTATCCTTCCTTAAAGAATTGGCCTCTCCAGCCTGTTGATGCAGTTTATCCATCAAAGCTTGTCTGTCGTCCCGCATTTTTTCCTCCAGCTTTGCCAGTTGTTCCGTCAAATCTGCAACACGGCTGCCACACAGAGAAGAAAATTAATCCTTAGGTGACAAGAATAAGACTCTTAACTCTTGAAAACTAGTTTCAGAAACATGGCTTTTCCCTATCCTTTCATCTTCCTGCTCCAGTCGTGTATGCACATTTCCTATTACACTGTTCTACTACCTCAATCTTTTTATATTTTCTAGAAATTAACTGCAGTTGTCCCCCTGGAGCTCAAAGAATTGTCTCAAAGATACACAGGATAAAGAGGTGCCTCTCTCATCTCACATCTACCTACTTTTTCCTGCAGCAACAACTGTACTGCAGTGATACTAACACATTTATTTACCTTCACAGCAAAATTTGCATGAACTATACTGCTTATCTCTTTTAATATCTTCCATTCAAGTTTCTCAAACAGATCTTAGAAGAAAAATAACCTTAAGTCTTTCAAAGCATTACAAAATGGCAAAGGAACAGAGTTTTAAGGCTCAGCAAACCCTTAATGAGTCTGCCTTTGCTGTGGCAAGTCAGCAGCAGAACTCCCATCTCTCTCCACCTCTCCAAACTCTACTCTAGCCCTTAGGCAGTGCTGGTTTTGCTTGGTTATTTACAAGCCATCCAATTAAATTAGTCATTTCAATGCTATTATTCAATTGAATGCAATTAAATTATCCTTGAACTTTGAGCTCATGCCCCCTCATGCTTCTTTCCCCACACTGATTTCATTCTAACCTGTTCAGTCCAACAACTTCCATTTCAAGTTCAGCCTTGTCCTTTACTGCTTTGTTGCAGCGACTCCTCCAGGACTCGAGATTGGACCGGGCCTCAGCAATACAGTTGTCCTGTCAGACGTGGGAAATCCATGAGGAAAAGAGCACAAAAACCTCCCTGGGTGTGGGATATGCAGGCAATACACAGAGCTGTCCTTAACTTTGGACATGCAGGGACAGCTGAGCAAACTGGATTTGTTCTAAACTTGGCATAAATGGGCCAAGGCATCAAGACAGAAATAAATCTCATTAGTTGGAAGCAGAGAATCTCCCCAGGGCTGCTATCAGAAGTCAAGAATTTAGAAGCACGACCTGAAAGGAGGCTTCTCCCCCTGATTTAGAGGTACCTTTTCTGCCAGCTGGGCAGTGAGTTTCTGCACATACTCCTCACTCCGCTCCGCCCTCTCCTTCTGTGCACGGACAGCTTTCTTCAGGGCCTCCTTATCACCATCTCCCTTCTGCCTCAGCTCTTTCAGCTGTTCCATGACAAGTTCCAAATCTGCCTTAAGCTGAGCTTCATTGCGCTCCAGATTCTGCGGGGGGAACAAAACACACCACATGGAATTACACCTGCAAAGCCAAAGCAGCTACTGATTTCCTAGGAATGGTGGTGAGAGCCAGGCACAAACCCCCAGCCTTCAGCCTGGAGGTATCTGCAATCAGGTTTCACCTACACAATCCTGTCCTAATGCTGAGAGATGGCAGTATAATGTCTTCCTTTTATGACAAGACTCTTCCCTTCTTTCATAAGCTGCTCCCTAAAATACTGATTTCCTCTCCTGACCAAAATAAATACTGGTCTAACAGTCTTTAGATCTACCTGAGAACACTCTTTTTATTAATTGAAATGTTTGCATATAATAATGTTGCTTTATGCAGCTATTACTTAAAATAGATTTAGGCTCCTCTAAACCATTAACACATTTATGCTCCTCATATCATCCCAACGCCAACAGATATGTTAAATATAAAACTCTGAACAAAATAAACCAGAGGAACTTTCTCCTCCTCGTTAATACTGTAGAAAACATGCATGAGTGTTAACAAATTGAAACTCATGGCACAGCATTTTTCCCAGAAAGCAAATTAAATAGTTTTCAATTTGTCTTGATGCTTGACTAAACCAAAATCATCCTTTAAATAACTACACAGTAATTAACTCAGGACAAAGAAAATCTAATTAACGCACATAGACCTTAAGGCTGAGATTTTGTCCAATCCCTCAAAGATGAGAAGATTTCTCTTTTCTGATTTCATTTGAAAACGATGTTGTGTGTTAATGGCACAAACATCACCAGGCAATACTTCAGTCAATCAGACTCAATGAGATGTTGGTGCTCCTTCCCTGGTCACTCAATTCAGCTCAGGAGAGTAAAGGAATCACCAGGAGCAGGTGGACATACCCGGAGCTGTGTAGTCAGACGGTTGTTCTCAGCTTCTTTGCTTCGCAGCTGGGCTTGAAAATGGGCTTTCACAGTCTCCAAAGTTTTGGAGAGTTCAGCTACTTTCCTTGCCTGATCCTAGATAAGAAGGAACAAGACACACCTAACAGAAGGAATGCTTCACAATATGCAACAGTCTCAGATTTCTTCACTGAATGATCTCCAGCCACCTGCACTTTCCTCAGAGGGACCCTCACAGCTCTCCTAGTCCAACAAAATGGGAAACAAATGACCAGCCATTTATTCTACAACACATGTGGATGACTGGCCTGAAAGATATGGGGGCAAAATATTCTTCATATTTGATCTCTTCCATTGCACTCCCCTTTTACTTCCTAACCAGAGGAACAGACTGGGATTTGTCATTGGGAATCAACAGGACTTTAAACAGAATGGCAATTCACAGCCCAAGCCCAAAGGGAATTCTACATATCCATCCTTGTGACAGGTGTCTTATTATTAGAATATGGAGCCCACAACTGTGTGGGAGTTGGCATCTGTCTGTCTAGTTTTATAAGCAAGCTAGTCATCTGATCTCTTAAAAAGTAAGTCTGCAAACACAATCCCATATTTTGGATTGTCTGTGGTTCTACAGAACTGGAAGGTGGAGAAGAGAGGGATAAACAGAAAAAGGAAACTACCTTTTCTGCCTGTATCTGAAGGGTGAGGCTGTCCACTTCTTTTTCTTTCTCCTGAAGTTTGATTTGAAGTTGCTGGAAAAACAAACACCATTCAGATGTTCAGTAACAAACACATTTAGGATGGCAGGTGGAAGGCAAGAGGTGTAACTGCCTCCTTCCCGAGACCCTCTGATCTGTGCCACTGTCTGGTATCCACAACAACAGCATCCTCATCCCCAGAAAAACTGGCTGCATTCCCCTCAAGCAGGAAGCAAAAGAAATACACATATGTATGTGTAACAGGGCACAGGATACCCAGTCAAGAAAGGATCTGACAGGATATACACTCCACAGCCTGAAAAGGGCATTACCTGTGTCTCACAGCAAGTTTTATAACTTCTGGCAATAAATAAACAAGCTCTTGTCTCAGTTCACAGATAAAGAAATGAACAAAAACTGGCACAGGGTCACTCACTCATTCAGTGACAGAAGCTGATACAAAAAGCCATCTCCACTCTAAGCTCCATATTTCAAAGGCAGTGAAAATCTATCCACTTTGAAATGCAGATTGTTAATCAGAGGAGAAATGTAGTAGCTCTGATTATCACCAAAGCTAAAATAATTTTTTATTGATCTAAATGGCACTACTGTAAGATTTGACACAAGACAAAGAATGGCTTGTCATTTTAGATCTCTCTGCTTAATAATTAGAAAGAAAAAAAAAAAAGAGTTTGGTTTCCTTACCATGTTCTCTGCATCTGACTCAGCCAGCCTTTTCAGCAGCACTGCTTGGCGATCCAGGATCTTCTGGGCATCTTTCTACAAAATAAACACACAAGAAAAATTGTTAACTGAAAAAATTTTATGCAGATTCTTTAAATGGAATTGGGCAAATCAACCATTTCCTCCCAGCTGCAGCAGTAATTCTTAGAAGATATCCAGAAGCATCAAATATGCTAAATATTTCGTGTATCATTATCCATGTCAGAAAGCTTTTCCACTTCATCAAAGGTTAAAATACAAAGCATGATGGTCATGTGAGATCTTTCTGAATTCTCCCACTACTCAGGGAAAGTCATGTGGAAGAATTCAGACCTTTCATACAGCCTCACTGGTGGCTGAGGTAACTGTTACCATCAGCCTGCTTTTGCTGAAATGGAATATAAACCACAGAAAGAATAGCAATTTCATTTCTGCATTGCTCTTACAAGCAATATAGAGAAGTTCTGTACAAGCAGCACAGAATCGTGTACAATTTCTCTGTTATTGCTCTCAGAGCCTACCAAAATAATGTTCTGAATATCCTTAGGCTCCCATTAGCTGAGGCCACATCAAGCCCTCATTCTCCAGGCAATGCAAGTGCAGCAGAAACATTTGAGACCAGCAGGATCAGCAGACACAGCTGGATCCAGAGGAGGCAGAGCTGGCAGCACAGCAGTACCTGAACCTTTAAATACAAAAACTCAGAGGCTCTAACATCCTCACAGGAGATGAAGTATGATAAAGAAAAAAGCAAACAAAAAACCCCTATTCAACGTTTATAGGATGACAGGGTCAACAGCAGGGCTGGAAAAAAAAAGAATTAAAAAGCTTTCAAACTCAAAATTCCCTTTCAGGCAGGAGACAGCAGAGCCTGTGATGAGCCAGGTTCTCACCTCCCGGTTCTGCTGCTCTGCCAGGAGCTCTCGGAGTGTCCGGTTGGTTTCTTCAAAGGTGCTCAATTTCTGGAGCAGAAGCTCTTTTTGTCTCGTCAGAGCACTAATGTCTGTGCTGCTCATGTGTTTCTCCTGGAGGAAAAACAAACAAAAACCCAAATAAACAAACAAAACAAACAGTCAAAACATAACCAAAACCTAAAAGCCCCAAACAAACAAACCCCACAAAAACAAACAAAGGGAAATAAAATAAATATTTACATGGAATAAATGTATTAAGCCAATACCATCAGGAGCAGTGCAACAGTCAGGGTGCTGCAAGTAAACACCCCACTTCCAAACCAAACTAGCAAACACCTGAAGGATGTTAAATCCCTCCACTTTTTCTTACATTTTGCTTCATCGTTACATTAAGACAACTGTATAACAGGACAACGTAGCAAAGGCAAGAAAAAGGACGACACCTACAATGTTGAGTCTCCCAATGGTATTTTTCAGGGCATGGATCTGCCTGGCAGCTGCTGCTCCGTCCCTTTCCGCATCACTCAGCTTGGACATCAAACACTCCTTCTCCTGCTGCAAGCACTCTTTCTGTAGCCTGCAAGGAGAATTCAGCCATCAGAGAAACAAGAAGCTTTGGCAGCTGTACCAGCCACTGTTGACATACAGTTGATGGGTTAAAACTCATAAAAACCTCCAAATCAGAGGATAAAAGCTCTAAACACAAACTACTTAAGATTTACCCTCTTTCAGTGTGGAAGTTGTTCTGAAAGAAGGCAGTAAGAAGACACCAGGAGCTTCCTAGGATCACAGCCATGAAACAGGAATTTTTTTTGAGGGGACAAATCAGGCTTATACCAAAGCCTGCACACATTGCCAAACCCAAATCACAATGCTGTGGTTTTCCTGGGCACTTGGGCCACATGAGAAATAAGACTCCAAAGGGCCAAAAATGAAACAGAAAAGCACACCAGGATATACAGCTCAAAGTTTTCAGCCAGGGCTTGTAATCTCAGAAGCATTCACAGAGTTTTCTGAAAAAGGAATACGCAGTATTAACTTCCAAGGGATCTTTCTTAAGGAAAAAATAAAACTAACTCTCTTAAAACACTAGTGTCCCCCTGGAGACACAAACTTCCCTAATTTTTTAAATACAAAGCAGGTGAAAAAATGTTACACTTTCAGACCTTCAGGGTCAGCAAGAAGAAACCTCCATGGTTCAGTCCTCTCAGGGTCTGTCACTCCTGTCTCTGTATGATTTTCATAAAGGTCAAAATTCTGCTCTAGTTTTCAGGTCCATGTTTATAAATTTATTTTTCTACCTGAGGTTCAAACAGAATCTCTTAACCTTCAAAATACTAACTGCAGAGCTAGGATGACCCTCCAACAGGCCATACAAGCCAACTGCTCTCAGGTTCCTCTCAGAGTGGATTTTTGCATTCCAAAATTCATGCTAGAGCTCTTCTCTGCAGCTACTGCAATCTGGAGTTCCCTTTCTCAAAGGTGACAAAATATCCGAGTGCATCAGTTCAGCAGCAGCAGCAGCTGCGACCTCAGATCATGTCAGCAATAAAGGGAGGTGCCCTGTGAATGCCACAAGTGCAGGAACAGCGAGAACAGCAGCTTTCTTACAGAGTCAGGTCCTTCTCCTCCTTTATGCGCTCGATGTTGCGCCTGAGCCGCGTGTTCTCGTGTTCTGTTTCCACCAGTTCCTGCGTGACCTCGTTCAGTTCTTCCTTCTGCTCCTCCAGGAGACGCTTTGTCATTTGCTCCTGTTCCTCCATTTTCTGCAGCTTGACCTGAAGACATTGAAATAAAACTTAAACCAGGTGCTTTTGAAGCCATACACAGAATCCACATCCCAAATAATGAACCTTTTAGATTCAATGAACTTATGGAAAGTATAAAAAAAAATACAAGTATCTTCTCCCAGGTAAAAAGTGACAGGACAAGAGGAAACGGCCTCAAATTGTGCCAGGGGAGGTTCAGGTTGGACATCAGGAGGAATTTCTTCACTGAAAGAGTTGTCAGGCATTGGAAGGGGCTGCCCAGGGAGGTGGTGGAGTTCCCATCCCTGGAGGTGTTCAAGAAGCAACTGGATGTGGCACTGAGTGCTCTGGTCTGGTTGACAAGGTGTGATCAGTCAAAGGCTGGACTCAATGATCTTGGAGGTCTTTTCCAACCTTAACGATTCTATTGATTTTTGTTTTACAATTATGCAAGTAATTCCACTAAATTCTGCAGTATAAATAAAATGGAAAATGCTTGATGTAAGAATCTACTTGTCTCAAATCCTATTCTTGGGATTTCTTGTTCACTGATTTGAACTTCACATAGTTTTGAGTAAAATAATAACCCAAGATTTGCTACCTTCAGTGTTAACTTCAAGTTTAAAATGCAGTTTGCCCCCACCATGACACATCTTATGAGAGCTGGGAACATCTCCTACCCATTTTTTAAGTGGCACAAGTACATAAGAGCCTATTTATCTGGAAAACACGTCACTGGGTTGCACATTTTGAAATGGGATCAGAAGAAACAATCTTGTTGAACAAGGGGATTCTTTGACAATAAAAGATCAACACATCATATTTTTCCCTTTCTGGAGTGACCAGTTTGCAGATTTTGGGCGGGCTTGGGCAAAAGAGAGATTATTTGGAAACTAAAGCACAGTTATTATTAAATGAAGAATGTTTTGAAATGTTTCATAGTGCAGCTTAGGACATTTCTCACTAGGACAGCTCGGCTCTTCTAAACGATTCAGATGGATTTTTGGTTTTAAAACAAGCTACCAACAGCCTGGGAGCCTTCCACTGAACCAAGACTTGACTCTAACCTCCCCTTGTCAAAGCATCAGCTACACAGCCAAGTCAGCAGGTCTTTACACTGTCTCCTCACCTCTTTCTTCAGCGTTCCCACCATGTTCATCAGGCTGTCTATCTTCTTTTCATACTTGTTCATTTTGGAGCAACCGGCATCATCGTCGTCCGTGGAGAGGTCGCTGAGGCGCAGCACTGACTGCATCCTCTCGGAATCTGGTGTAACTTCAAGGCGTTGACTTGACTCCTGGCAGAAAATAAAGAGTATCATTTTTGTAGTCAAACATTATAAATAGTATTTAAGAGAGTATTTTAAATAGTATTCTAAAACTAACTTTGCCAAAACCAAAGACCAGGTCGCATCACTGCAGCGAGGGTAGTAAAACAAAAAAACATTTATAAACGGCTCTTCCACTTCCATGTGGGAAAGGTCAGAAATGCAGAAAGAGTACAACAGAGAAAGAAGAAAAACTAATCAAAGTTCAAATCCTCATCTAAGACATGCCAGGAATACAACAGGCAAAACCATCAAGCCATAAGAAAGAAAATATTACACAAGGCTACACATATGCTCTGTGCTTTTGAGGAGACTTGAGACCAGCAGGCCCTCACTGAGACTCCACATGAGATTTGAAGGGCACTAATAAAATTACAAAAAGGAAACAAATGTGTCTGTCTTCTAGAGCCAGAAAGGCGTGATATGGCCACAGGCTGGTAATTAATTCCCAGGTTTTCTATATTAAAAAGTGAAAAAGATTTACAGAAGACACTTCAAAGAGCTGGTAGGTGACAGCAGCCTTCTTTCAGATCTGCCCAGCTCTCTCGCTACACAACTGCTCTCTTCAACCTCGGATGAACCTGAAAGTTTGTTTTGAAGAGCAAAACCAGCTGTACCTCCCATTTCAAGGTGGTATCACGGGCACGTGCTTTGCCTGGGGGCATCCACGGGGCCTTAGTTTTCACCCGGACGGCTCGCACACCATCCCCTTTTCTCGATTTCTGTTTTTGCTAAAGAAGGAGAAAAGAAAATAAATTACAGACTTTTAAAGAACAATTCACAGTTTTTAGCGCTGCAAAACCCAATGAAAGGGCATTCACATAAAAATATCAATAGTGTTTCACAGGATGCATCAGGTGAGATGAGGCAGCAGCCACCAGAGGAAGCTGATATCGGTCAGAAGGAAAGGTTACTGTGCACTCAGCTGAGAGTATGGCTGGAAGCAGCACATGAGAGATCCCTGGGAGATCCCTTCTCCATCCCAGATTTATCTCACAAAATAGCAGCTGTATCATTTGACACCATGATTGATTATGGAAAGCCCCTGAATTGTTTTCCCCACTCCCCAGTCAACTACCAGACCAACATTTATTTGTATTGAACTCGAGCTGCTCTGATTGAAGCAAAATTAAAGTGGTTTTGCACAATTCTAACCTTAGAGAAAAATCAGGCATTCTAAACCTTCCCTACAGGCAATTAATTAACAGGAGTCAGAGATTTCACTGTCACTTCATCCCATTATGAAATTTGCCACTAGCAACAAACACAAAATAAATAGAGGACTTAGAGCAGGATGTCTGCAGGTAAAGATGAATGAGATAGCAACTTCCAGCATCTTTTTAGAACAACTTTCCATAAATACCCAGCTACAAAGGAGAATATGGGACAGCTGGAACCTCAACTTCAGTACTGCCTTCTGCCTCCTGTGGATAAGGATGGGAAAAAATTCTCTTTGCTGCAGAGCTTAGTGGGCAGAGAAGGTGCTTAATGCTAGAAGATGGTTTGAGTCCAGACTCTTTTTCCAAGCACCTTTATGTGAATACGATCAAGATGCTATTTGAAATGCCTAAGTATTACCTCTCCCCAAACCTTTCCTACAAAAATAGGAACACAGCCAAAGAAATAACATTATCAGGACACAGATCCAGGAAATAAAAGGAAAACAAACATCCTCCAAACTATATCACATTGGAAACAACACTCCTCACAGCAACATGGAAAGTAACAATACCTTCTCTATCATACTGAAATCATCTCAAACACAGAAAATATGTCACAGCAAATTCACCACTGGATATTAATTCAAGTGTTACAGTTCTAACACAACAGCAAAACAGACCTGAAAGACTTTGGGATGCTTCTAGGGCCATTCACCTTCCTCTTTGCAGCCCTCACAAACAACCAGGTACACACTCCTACCTGGCATTTTGCAGGTGTGGTTTTCTGCCCCTTTTTAATATGGACATGGACAGGGGTGTTTTCATCCACATGGACGTGCAAAGGGGGAGATGAGGAACGGTTCTTCATGGCTCTTCTCCCACAAACGGGAAAGGGAAATACAATGAAGGGAAACCTGTGAATAAGGAAACTGGAAATAACAACATTTCCCTCTGTGCCAGAGAGGAACAACAGCCAGCCTTGGTTAACATTTGAGCTTTCTTTCAGTAGCATCTGCCATTTTGAACTGCACACTACTTTTCTGCAAAGCCAGGAATAACACAAACAATTCCTCTGCTTCAAGTATTTTCTGCTTTTAACCTGGTTATTGAAGAGCAAACACAGCTGGATTGATAGCAGGTGTCCATAAGAGTCATTGGAGTTCAAGGTCTTAAAGCAAGCAAGCAAATCAAGGGTTCCCACAAGCAACAAAACCTGATTACAGAGAGAAATTCAAAGGGGGGAGGAGAATAAATTTAACAATTAAGAAAAATCAACAGGAAACCATCAGACCACTCCATCCTAGAACTCTGAACCTCTAAACTCCTTCATATGTGCTTAAGTGTCTTTTTGAAGCAAAAAATTCTTAAAAGCCTTTGGGTCACAGCATTACTTTAATCTCCAGAAAACACCTTAACCAATACCTGACACAACACAGAAAAGCCTAAAGACACAAGGTTCAAGTCATCATCTCAGAGCCCAATGCCTCAGTTGATGTAATGGCATAATGCAATTGCAAATCTTACACAAACCCACCGGCAGCACTAATCTGATTTTGGCAGAAAGGATTTTGTCAGCCCAGGTAAAGTTACTTACAGTCACTCTCAAGCTTTTGAGTTTTTTGGACACTGTGTTTGGTCCAGAGGTTGTAGTCGATTCCTCATTGAGGGATGAGACACACCTGATACAGAAATAATAAAATGACTAAGAGGAAAAGATACCAATTTCTGAACATCCTCTTCCTTAACACACAGGCTTAAACACATCAAATGTATGAGCCCAAACAGCAAAAGTTGGTGTGTCCTGGCTTCCTCTGACAAACATGGGATGAGGGAAGGACCGAGGCTCTAACTCCTCATGCACTCATGATGAAAATTGATTTAAACAATGAAAACGTTTTGTACCATTACATGATGGCGTTACTTCGTTACAAACCTCCAAATTCTAACTGCAATTTTTAAGGGACACAGCAGTACTTCCCTTAATTCAGGAACAGGAAGAGACAGCTTTCAGAAAGAACGGGATTCCCCAGCTTCCAGCTATGAACAACTCCAAACACCGCCGAGTGTTTGAATCATCTCTTCTTTTTTTTTTTGTCCATGGAAGGGCTGAACCCTCCGCAGGCCCAGCACTGATAGAGCTTTTGAATCACCGCGAGCGAAACCCAGACGCTGTCACCGCGCCCGCCTGGCAACAGGGCTCACTCCAGAGTTTAATTCCTCCTGCCGGCTCTGGAGCCTTTCCAAGGGACCTGCGGCTCCCCCGGGCTGGCAGGGGCGCGGTGCGGGGAGCGCTCAGCGCTCTGAGGGCAGGGCAGGCCGCAGGGGAAGCTCCCAACGCCCGCCCGCCCCGCCCGCCGTTACACGGAGCCCCCACGGCTCCCGCAGCCGCTCCCGGGCGGGAGGGACCCCCGCAAGGCAGGCGGGAAGGGACGATTCCCAGGGCTCCCCGAGGGAACACCCACAGGGAGAGGGGACACCCGCGGGGAGGGGGGGAGCCCGCCCGCGGCGCTCACCAGGTGGCCCCGCGCGGGGTCCGCAGCCACCTCAGCTCGCCGTCGGCGGCGGGGGAGCGGCGGGAGGCGGCGGCGCGGCCATGGAGCGAGGTCTGGGGCGGGTGCCCGCACCAGGGGCAGGAGGCGCGGCCGCAGGGCCCGGGCCGCCGCCGCCGCCGCGCCGCCCGCGGCTCCACCATTGGGCGATTCGAACGGGCCTGAGCGGCGGTAACCGCCCCCCCCGGTAACCGCCCGCCGCTCCCAGCGCGCCGCACGAGCGGCCCGAGCGGCCGCCGCGGCCCCGGGAGCCTCTTGGGGGGCCCGACCCGGCCCGGCCCCGCCGCGGCGTCCTGCGTAACGCCCGCTCATCCCTGCGGGCGTGGGGATGGCTGAAAACGGGATGAAACACTGGGTTCTTAAGGGGATTTTTTTCGGGTTGCCTTCGAGATGAGTTTTACTGACTTAAAGGTACAGTTCTGGTGTGTGCCCCACCCCACAACATGGAATTCTTGGAGCAAGTGCGGAGGGAACCACGGAGTTAAGAAGAGGATTGGAGCTGGGGCTGCTCAGCCTGGAGAAGAGAAGGTTTTGTGGAGACCTCACAGCAACTTTCCAGTATGTGAACGGGCTACAAGGAAGTTGGAGAGGAACTTTTCATCAGGAACTGGAGTGACAGGACAGGGAGCAATGGGCACAAATGGAAAGAGGGAACATTTATGTTACATATTAGGAAGAAATTCTTTACTTGGGAGGGTGGTGAGACACTGGAACAGATTGCTGAGGGAGGCTGTGGATGCCCCAACCCTGACAGTGTTCAAAGCCAGGTTAGTAAGGCCTTGAATAACCTAGTCTAGTAGATGTCCCTGCCCATGGCAGGGGTAAACTGGATCCGTTCCAATCCCTCAGCATTCTGTGAAAGGTGATACAAAATCCTGAAACAACCTGTATTTCATGGATCAGTATATTAGCATGATGGATATTCATCTCGAGAACACTGATGTCATGCAGCACAGCGAGGAGAAGCAGCGTCAGCTGAACTCCTGGCGCTTCAGATTCTCATCCAACATCAAATGCTCTTCTTCCCTCTTGGGTTTACAGACAGACATCAAAATTATCAAAGGGTTTCTTCAACCTCCTGTCTACGCACATTCAATATAATTTTTTAAAAGAACATTGTCTGTTGATATCATGGAACACAAGTTTAAGTACAGAATAAAGAAATACAGTCATAGAGCAGCCACACAGCTGTTTTTACTGTAAACATTTTCTTTTTTCCCCTCTATGTCAGATCATAACTGAATTTGGAACTAGTCTTACACTCAGCAAAAAAACCCAAACCTCTATCACCACCACTGTCATACCAAATAAAGGTGCACCCCTCAACCCCACACTGTGCAGGCAGCTGTATTACAGACCACCTTCAGCTGCACCTGAAATATCACAGCAAATCAGATTCCCTGAAACCTGCCTGTTCTGGAGAAACAACTTGATCAAGGTGATAATTAAGGATCCCGAAGTTTTGGGCTGTGCAATGTGCAACTCACTTTCAAACCTGCATCACCTCTTACTATGACAAACATCAGGTTCTGCAGCTGGAGAGGAACTTTAACAAGAGCATGGAGGGACAGGACAAGGGGGAATGGCTTTGCACTGACAGAGAGCAGGGTTAGATGGGATATTGGGAATTCTTCCCTGTGAGGGTGGTGAGACCCTGGCACAGGTTGCCCAGAGGAGCTGTGGCTGCCCCATCCCTGGAAGTGTCCGAGGCCAGGTTGGAGGGGGCTTGGAGCACCGTGGGCTAGTGGAAAGTGTTCCTGCCCATGGCAGGGCATTGGAACAAGATGGTGTTTAAGGTCCCTTCCAACCCAAACCATTCTATGACTCTCCCCAGCACAGCTCAGCACACTTGATATTGCACGGGGACAGCTCCTAATTTGATTGCTACAACAGCAAATCCTTTATTACTTTTGCATGGCAGAAACATCTGGAGATCCCTTGGCCATGCAGATGGCTCCTAATCCTTCTTTTCCTAAAACAAGAACAAACTGATTTTCAGTGGTACTCCAGAGAGATTTCACACAAGACAAGTCTTTCCAATAACTGCTCTGCATTAGTGATTTCAGTGCAGGGTGTGCTCTTCAGGTGTAAGGGGTAAGGTAAGAACTCAGATCTCACAGAGGGCACAGAATAAAGCCAACCTTTATCCTTGCAGACCGTACAGAGTCACGTCCTGAGAGAACCGTTTACATGGAAGAGTGAAAGCACACACCCTGCCAAGTGCAGCATTGCTGCTGTCACAGGAAGGGGGCCTTCCCCAGTGCCCAGGATTCCTCCAGTTCCCTCTGGGCATACATGATTCTATTGCAGGAAAAACTGTCACTTAAAAACTAGAATCCAGTATGTCAGTAAGGAAAACACTTCACATGACATGGATGAGTAGTGGAAGACAAGCTGCTCAGACCTACCACATCTGACATGGCTGTCACACCATCCAAGAGCATCTTGCTTTTACAGTAAACTGCTCCAAGGATGGCTTGTGCCTAAAAGAAGCCTATTTGCTGCATTCTTCAATTTAGACCTTCTTCTTTCCAGCAGCATCCAAGATCCCTTCCTTTCACCTGTCCCCATCTTTCTACATAGACCCAGCTGGACCCTTCTCTCACTGTGACTTGATTTTCTGAACGGGGTGGTCTCTGTGCCCTCCTGTCAGTCTTTAGGTGTGACCAGTCCTTTCAACTCTAAAAATAAAAGCCATTTCTTCTGAAGTTTTCACCATGCAAGTAGTTCAGAGAGGCAGCTGCAGCTGCATCAGATTGCAACTCCAGTTTTTTCAATGACTTCTTCCATGCGCTGGTACCAAGGCTGAATCTTGGTGTGAGCCATCATGTCATCAAAGGCTTCCAGCCCTTCCATGACCCGGAGGACCCCGTACACAGCCTGTGATAGAGCAGAAATATTACAACACTGAAAGAGCAGTGGAAAATGGCTCAGAATACAAGTATCTCAACAGCCAAGCTAGTAAGGCTCTTGCCCTGTCCTGCCATTTACTCCACCACTCTGATTAGCAAGGAAGAGTGAACGGCAGAAAGGTAGTTAAGAACATGCACAATTTCCATGAGGAAACAGTAATGGAAGATCAGGATCTATGTGCAGTTATGGGGCAAAAGTTAATCCCATCTTTGCATCAAGCCCTGGCATAAAAGGCTTCACTTTTGTATTCTCTGTATTCCCTAGAGAGCTGCTGGTGCAGGGAATGAATCCTCTCTGCACACTGCACTGGTGTCTGCAGAGGACTCCCCAGCAGCACTGAGAGCAGTAACACCTGTGAGGTTTAATCACCAGCATCCACGAGCCACAGCAGTGTTCTGGCTGTGACCTGCTTTTATTGTGTTTCCACCTGATCAGGTGGTAACATCCACCTGCACAAACAGAATTGCAGGTTCTATATTTAGGAAGATTTCTCTGGAGGAAAACAACAAATCTGTCCTATGTAAAGCAATAGGCAAAAACTCCATGTGGGAACTGTATTAGTGCACAAAGGACATGGACAATGTATGTCATGTAGCTCAACTTCTCTGCCTGTATTTGTATTAACCATTTCCCCCAGACGGGCAGCAGGATGATTTGTGACAGTAACTGCAGGGATGAGCCCCTTACCAGGTCAGCAAGGTTTGGCTGGTTCCCACCCATGAACAGTCGGTGTTTTCCAACAGCTTTTACCCACTCATTTACTGCTTCGTACAAATCTTCTCGGACATCGTCTCGAAGGTTGTGTCTGGACAAGGACAAGAACCAGTTTGAAGACACGTTGGTTTCTTTCTTTAAGCTTTTATCATCTCTCACCTTATGGGCTGGTCTTTGCTTGGTAATTAGGGAGGTACTTCAAAGTGAAAGGGACAGTCAATAACTAAATAGCAGATGAGTAGATGGGTTCAGTACCTCCAGTTAAAGAAGTACAGCTGTTACTCACATGGGATTAAGTGGTTCAGCTTAAAAACTCTGAGGCTCTGCCCTTCTGACAGCCGGGGTTCACAGCTAAGGAGGTTAAGGAGCTATTCCTTCTCTTGTGTGACTGGTGCTCAGTGATACCAACCTTTTCTTCAGCCTCTTGCTCACGAAGAACATGGCAACAGCCCCCACGTACTTGGCAAAGAGCCCTTCCAAGGTGCCGAACTTCCCCTCCCGGACAATGTAATCAAAAGATGCCAAGGCTTCCTTGGGGGTTCGGTAAACGTTGGGGGAGATGAGGTGAACAAGCCAATCATCTGCCCATTTTCTCCACTTCATCTCTTCCCTGCAAGCAGCCAAAAGAAAGAAATTTTTTCAGTGAGTGAGGTACAGATTGCAGGGCTACAGGAGGCAGGATCACAGTGGCATTAGCCACAGATCCTGCCAAGGACAAACATGTCAAAAACTCCTGGCCAGCCTGGTGCTCTGGTGACCTCTCTGAAATGCACTCAGCATCGTTACCTTTGGCAAGGCTCCTTCAATCTCAAATTAAATTTAAGGCTAAGATAGAGCACTAGATTCTCCTCCCAATATGAGAAATAAAGCAGAAGGGGAAACTATCCTTCCATAGCATTCCCTTGGGCCATAAAGGAAAGGCCAAGAAGAAAACTGTAAGCAGCTGAAGGCCAATGTGACTGTGGTGGTGGTAACTAGGCCATCTAACAGCATTGTTTCATATTATCTAACACACAAACCCACTCCAGCTACTGAGGCTTTAATAGGGGTGTGACAGATCTTGTCAGCCCTGAGTACATATGGAGGGGGCTGTGACCCTACTTAGAGAGCCCAGAAACGTAAAAGCACTTACACTCTCACTTCTTTGACAGGATAAACTCTCTTTGTCTCCTTCTCATCCAGCATGAGCCAGTATTTATTCTCATACTCCATCACCTCCTTGCCTTTCTCAGTCACAGTTTTCACAGGAGGATAAAAGGACACAATCTCTTCCAAGCTATTCCTTCTGTGGACAGAAACACAGTTAGCACTGATCTGGCTGCTACAAATAAAGGAGCAAGAGCAAAGGACAGATTGAAAGATACACACTATAAAATGCATTATTCTAAAAATAAGTGCACAAGGTTCCAGATTCTACTAGAAAAAAGTTTTGAAAGGAGACTGGAACAGCTACTTGCATATAACTATTATTAGTGAATATATCTTTATATCAGAACAGAATTTTTGCAGGCATAGAGCTGCCTACAATTCTCAAGTGGACCTAAAGGACAGGCCACAGGAATAGCAAATTCCATTTCATTATAGATATAATAATTGGTTAATTGTAAGCTCAGTTCCAGAACTAACACTAGTCCATATTTAAGTAGGTTTTGTACAAACAGAATCTCACAGGTAAAAAAGTATTTCTGAAAGGCTTTGCTTTACACTACACACAACACAACACATACAGGCACCATCCACTTTGTCACAGCCAGGCTCAGGTCAGCTGGGCCAAACACCCAGAGCTTCAGAGCCCAAGGTCAGTAAGAGACTTATGGCTTTAGTTTTCTAAATCTCTAGTTCACCAAGGCCCTTCAGGCTGAACTCATCTCTCATCACCCTGTTTTCCTACCTGGAAATAAGATAGGTCTTTATTGCACTGATGATAACCGAGGAGTCGTTCAATTGCTGAAACACAAAATGAAAACAACCTTTTAAAAGAAGCTGGTGAAATGGAAAATGAAATTCTTCACAACCTTTTCCCTTGTAGGCTAAGGCTCCAAGTTAGTACTGCAGGGCCTTTCCCCCCCAAGCATTTCCAGAGGAGTCCCTGCACATCTCAAGACATCTGTGATTGTTTCAGAATATCACCTCAAATCTGGCTTTAATTCTGACCACAGAGGACCTCAGGGCTGGGCACACATGTAGTACTAGTGGGGTTTGGATTTAGGCTCTTGGCAGGAAGGAAGAAAAGCAACACTAACACAAAAAAAAAAGCCAACTGATTCTTCAGTATTCTTGAGCTCTCGTTCTTTTCCTACGAGTTACAAGCAGTTCCTGTTACCTCTGGTACAAAGATATGTCCTGCAGAAGGGTTGGAAGGGTTGACAGAAGCCACATAATCACTGCATTAGAGTCACTACACAAACTAAATGCCTTGTAAGACAGACCAACAAAATAATATGGCCAAGTCATAGGAAAACAGGAAGCAAGAAATAAATCTTTGGCTCTTGAGAGGATAAAAGATGATCTAAAGATTACACTGCATGTGATAAACCACAGAGACATAACAGCCTTCAAACTACTATTTGGGGGAAAATCAAGCTTTCAAGACAGGAAGACTTACCAGAGGGCTCCCAGCATTGGCTAGCAGGATGGGCACCTTTCTGTAGGAAGAGAATTTGATCTCTTTCCTCATTATTGGGTTCACTTCCACAGTTTCATAGGGCAGTCCATGATAATCAAGAAAAGCTCGGACTTTGCTGCAGAAAGGACATGTTTTGTACTGGTAGAGAGTGAGCTGCAGGCTCCCTGAAGGCAGCTGGGGAAGAAAGGGACAAGAAGGTTCCATTTTCTACCAAAAATATATTACCTTCCTTCCACCCTTATTTTTTTTCATGAAGTCACAGCCACTAAGATTCAGTTTCAATATATGATCATCAGAGTATCTTGGCTATCAGATGCTTTCTTTAAATGGCATCACAAACAATCACTGCCCATTAGGACCAAATAACTGTTTCTCGAAACATCCATTTAACCTGCCGTAAACTCCTACTCACAGCCCAAAAAACCAGAAGTTAAATCCAGACAGTTTAACCCTCCATAGTTTCTAATCTGTAGAAAAGCATTCTATAGAAAAAACCCCAACCGTTTGTAACAGTATTTAAATAAATACAAAGAAACACCAGCCAATCCTTCCCCCACAACACCCTCTGTTGAGGCCACAGGGTGGGGAGGGCAGAGTTTGCTGCTGATTTTAAGCACGTGCCTGCCCAAGCTCGGATTCCCAGGATTAACCAACAACTGGGACAAGGCAGGGAGAGCCCAGGACAGCGGGACATCACCTGAGGGATGTTTCCCAACGCTGCTACACCTCAGCAACCTGCCAGGCCGTGCCAGTCATTCCTCACACATTATAAAACAACTGCGGCCACCCCACTTTGCTTCTCATCTACAGTTTAGCAGGTTACACAACCCTTAGCGCTGCGAAAAGGCAACAAGAGACAAAGCTGCTGCACATCCCCAGCAGGCCCTCACTGACAGCCTCTCCTACCACTCAAGGAATGCGCTGCCAGGGCCTCCCTTACACAATTTTAAGCTCTTTCCTCACTCAAACCGGGATGAACCGCTACGGCCCTCTCCGAACCGCTGTCCCCAGAGGATCTCGCAGGGCTCGGGGAGGGTTAAGCGGAGCCGGCTCCGGCGTTACCTCAGCGGCCGAGTGCTCCCGCAGGCGCTGCCGAGCCGCCAGGCAGAGCCCGGCGCCGCCGCCCAGCGCGAAGGCAGCGCCCAGCACCAGCCGCCCGCCGCCGCCTGCCCGTCCCGCCGCGGCGCCGAAGGCTCGTCCCGGGGCCCGGAGCCGCCAGGCCGGCGGCAGCAACAACGCTCCGGCCCGCCAGGCACGGCCGGCACCCGCCATCTTCGGCTGAGGGCGGGCGGAGAGCGGCCGCCCCGCCCCGGCCATGGCGGCCCCGCCCTCGGTGTGGCGGCCCCGGTCATGGTGGCACCGCGGCCCGCTGAGGGGACACCCCAGACAGGGAACACCTCACACAGGAACACCTCACACAGGAACACCTCACAGGGGACACCCCGCACAAGGACACACCACACGGGGACGCCGCACACAGGTCACCCCCACAGTGGCACACACCTCACGGGACACCCCACACGGCCCTGTGCTCCCGCAGTTATCATATCTGGCAAAGCACCAAAACCTAAAGCGAAAATAAAATAATTAGTGGAAAGGCTGAGGGAGTTGTGTCTGTTCAGCCTTAAGAAGAGACCACGTTAATGTGTATAAATATCTAAAGAGGGGCACAGAGAAGGTGGACAGCGTTCTGCTCAGTGCCAGCCACAAGGACAAGGCAAGAAGCAGAAACTGATGCACGGAAAGTTCCACCTGAATACGAGGAAAAACTTCACTGTGCAGTGACAGGGCACTGGAACAGGGACGAGAGAGGGTGTGGAGTCTCCGCCACTGGGGATATTCCAGACCTGTCTGGATGCAATCCTGTGCTGTGTGCTGTGGGATGACCCTGCTTGGGCAGGGAGGTGGGACCAGGTGACTCACTGTGGTCCCTTCCAACCTGACCCAGGCTGTGATTCTCTGGGAACATGTCCTGCCTGGTGGGGCTGCAGCTTCTGACTGGCACACACACACACTGTGAGCCCACATCATCTGTTTTATTAACAGCAGTTACGTCCATTAATTACACTAATATTCAATTCCCCTACTTGGGGTGCAACACAGGCCCAACTCAGCAGCACAGCAGGGTTACCCCACGGAAAGGAGAGGTGGCTGTGATGTTAAATGAGAACATAACTTTTTTTTTCATCTTTGTCCCAAATACCCACTTATTAATGGAGTTCTTGATCTCAGAAGCGCTGCTCGAATCAATCCTCTAATTGCAGGTTATTTTCATCCCAGTGACATCTCTCCCAGGGATGAAAACACCACACAGCCATTAAGACCTTCTCAAGCTGACTGAGGTGTGGCTGATTCTGGGCCAAAGACAGGCAAGGGCAAAGTGAACTGTACTTGTTCCTTCAGGGAAGAGCACCCTGAAGGTGACCTGGGGACGGTTCAAGCCGCTCAGCGGGTGAAGCAGCAGAGCCGTCGCTGGGGCTGCCCCAGAACCCGCGGGACGGTCCCGCACGGGCAGGATGCAGGTCTATCCATAGAGCATCCCTTGTCCTGAGAAAGAAACGCTGGGCGCTGACGGCGGCCTCTAAGTGGGAAAACCTGCGGGGGGCTGAGGACATCGGGGGAGGGACAAAGAGACAGCCTAGCACTGGGATTTCTGGGGAAAGACCCCGAGGAACGTGGTGCGCGGTGCTGCCCCCCTGGGCCGCCCCCCTGCCCAGCGCTACTCTCCGCGCCCGCCCGCGCAGCTCCCGGCCCGCGGCCCGCGCCGCTAACCGCAGGCTTTACCGCGCCGCCGGCCGGCGTCACGCGCGCGGCGCCGCGCCCTCCCATTGGCCGCGGGCCCTGCGCGCGCACGGGGCGCGCTGTGCGGGCGGCGCCGAGGCGCGGGCGCGGCGGGATGGCGGGACCCAACGGGGAGCCGCACGTGGTGGGCGGCGGCGGCCCCGGCGACGACGACGAGGACGGCGGGGACACCTTCGGGGAGGAAGGTGCGTGCGTGGGGGCGAGCGAGGCCGCCGCCACGGTGGGGAGCCCCGGCGGGGCACGGTCTGGCCTGGCCTGGCCCGGCCCCGTGGGCTGCGGCTGGCAGAGCGCAGGAGCGCCCAGGTGTGCCCAGGTGTCCTACTGGGAGCGGTGCCCGACGCCCTGGGTGTGCCCGCTGCACAGCAGTGAGAGGCTGCAGGGGTTGGTTCTTGCCCAGCCGTGGGGCCCTGAGCTCTTCCGTGCTGCCCCTGAGGTGATTGGGGTTTTTTTGTCGTGCAGAGGTGATCTGTGCCTTTGCTGCCGCAGGGGGTGCGGGTGTTCAAGGAGAAAGAGAATGTTCAGGTTGTGAGAGCACTGGGCAGGTCGCGTAGGCAGATCTGGGAGAAATAGTCATGCGTGGAAAAAGGGAACTTAACGCAGATAGCTTGGTAAATTCCACCTTGGAGTGTTTCTACACTGCCTGGGTCTGAAATTTCTGATGCTGCCCTGTCCAGTTAGAACCAGCTGATGGAGGAAGTAAGACCACAGCAGAGCTGTAATGCCGACATAGAGGTCACTCTTAAAACTGGAACTCTTTCCCAGTAAGCACTTTGCTACCCTTCTGTTGAAGGTGGTGAAGAGTTGGGTTCTGCTGTTTCCCAAAACATCGTTCAGTTTCCAGATTTGGCCCACACAGGTGGATTTCAGAGTTCTCTGGGATCCACCTGCAGTGACAGAAGGATCATTTCTGCCCTGAAGCACCCCAAGAGTGGTCACTGCTTTGCATCATCAGAGTGATTTACGTTTCACACTTTCTGAAGAGCTCAGAGACACATTGGCTGTGACGGAGAAAGTCACTAAATTGGATTTACATCAAGTCTAATTAGGTTGTTTAGCTTGTGATCAGCTGATTTCTGTGCAGTAGCTGGTCAGAGAGGGCTGCAGCTATTTCCTGGTCCTGGAGCTGTGGAACACTTCCTTGATCTCAAATAGAAACCTTATTTTTGTCAGCTGTCCTTGTAAGAATACAGAGGAGTTAATGCAATTGCCATACCCTGGTCAGTGCTTTCATTAGGGAATGTGGTTATGTTTCCACAAAAATCCACCAAGCTTGCAACTAACGGAAGACAATCTATTTACAGCTTATTTTTAAATAGTTAAATTTTTTCACAAATTGTATGCCCTTCTCTTGAGCTTTAGGCACTGAGAAAATTAGGCTCCTAATTTCAGTGATTACAGACTTCTTGCCACGCTCAGGAATATCACTTGTCACAAGTAGCTACAGTGTCTGCTTGGGATGTGCTCACCAGTTCACTGGAACATGGTACATCACACTGAAGTAGAGCTCTGACTCATGGACATTCTCACACACCTTGAAGCAGGGTTTGAAAAACAGTGCTAATTGGCACCTTTTTAGAAGCCTGTGTTTGTGGGATTGGTTTGGAAATGTAAGGCCAAACTTTCATAAACAAGCTCAAATGCAAAGTTATCCAAAGAATTAAGGCTGTAACACTCTGTGAACAGCTTGAAATTGGTGTAAGGAGGACAATTATTTTTTATATAATGAAACTTTTCCTTAGCTATTAATATTGCAAATGACTGCAACGTTTAAATATTCACAGTTCTTTTAGAGCTGCTGGGAATGGCAGGGCCTGGGCCCAGTGTGCTGGTGCACCAGGGAACTTTTAATCAGTAGGTAAAAATAGAAGTAATTATTTTCCTCTACAACTTCAGCAACTCACATGAATTCAGTACCCAATAGAATACAAAAAAAAATTTACTCCATCAAAACTACTTCTGAAAATGCCCATCAATACCTGATGCAGTAAATACAAATATAAAAGGTACCAGCCTAACATGACACTTGAAAAATGAAGGGCAGAAATCAACAGTTTAATTTCTGTTGGGTTGTACTGTTCCAAGTGCCTGCTGGTTTATTATTTATAATCAGCTAATGGAAGTTGGCAGCTGATTTCCAGCACTGATCCGGATTTTTTCTGAAATACAAGCACTCATTTCAAAGAAACATTCCATGCCCACGGGTCACAGCTCCACAACAGCCTCCCTGCACTCACCCAGCCCTTGTGGCATCAGAAAGGAACATGGGACTGGCTCCATGTGGGGTCCCTGTAACCCCCTGGGGTTCCTGAGTAACCTCAGCAGAGGTTTATCTTGTCCGGTTTTTTAGTTTGTTATTCTTTAGGATTGTGTGAATATTGCTTGGAGCAATGCAAAAGCAGGTGTTTCGTGCAGTAGCACAGCACTCTTCAGCTGATTAACAGTGTTAACACTGTGAAATGCCCTTGTACCAAGGCAAACTGCTGCACTTGAAACTAATGCTGTGAATAAGAAACTCTGTCTGGGGAACCAACTGACAGTGAGTCTGGGTTTAATGTGAAGTACCCAAAGCCTTAATGGTGCATGAAAATCCTGTGGTTGAACTTGGTGCCTCACACTTACCTCCCTTTGGAAGTAACAGTGCCACTACCAGCACCTTTGGGCTCATCCCTGCTCCTGCCACAGCCAGGTTTTGTCAGCCTTACCCCAGCCAGGCCCTTGGTGAGGCACATCCCAGCCTGGGAGACTTTCACAGATAATTCACAGAAAGTAAACACTGTGCACGGTCCCAAAATGCCTGCACCATCAGGAAAGATGATGCCAAAGGCAGGTAGAAAGGCTGACTTGTCCTTGGGATTTCTGTGGTACTGCTGCAGTCAGCACGGAGCCCGTGGTCAGGTGTTGGTGTGTGAGATCCAGGGCTGGCAGGTGTGCCCACAGTGGCTCTGGACTGCCCAGGTACCTCCCCTTAGATCTTGTTACCAGTGCTCCAGCCTCCCACTGGCCGTGTTTGATCAGGGAACACAACCCCTGCAGGATTCAGTTGTATTTTACTTCACCCACCCAGGGCCAGATGAGGCACGGCCCAAACGCTGTGGGCGTGTTGTGCCAGAGCTCTCGCTGCCTGCGCTGCCTGCAGTGACAACATACTTACACTGTTCAGTCTCTCATTTCCCTTCCTTTTAGAATATGCAGCAATAAACTCCATGCTGGACCAGATCAACTCCTGCTTGGATCACCTGGAGGAGAAGAATGATTATCTGCACACCTGCCTGAAGGAACTGCTGGAGTCCAACCGCCAGGCCCGGCTGGAGTTCCAGCAGCAGAACAAGCAGCTGAACATGGGAGCTGATGGACAGGAACCCCAGCCTTCTGCCTAGTGTCTGACCACAGACTCCCAGCTGGTGTTGCTGAGGGACTTTTACTGCTCACCAATTTAATGTAAAACTTGAATAGAAGAGGTGCCTCGTGCCTGTTACTTGTTCCTTCCCGTGGTTGTGTCCTGCCATTCAGCTCCATGTTCTGTTTTCCTTTAGCTGTGAGAGGTGCAAAGCACAAGGGTGGGTGTAGGAGAGCTGCTGCTTTCTGCTCCCTGGCACTCACACTTGGTTAAAGCTGGTTGTAGGAAATCTGATGCCATGCAGGCAGTTTGCAAGCAGGCCCTCTTCACAAAGAGGAGAAATGATCTTTGCTCTCTTGTACTGTTAAATCCCAGCAAGGAGTGTTATGGCTTTAGCCTCTTCCCTCAGAGAAAGCACAGTAGGCAGAGGTTGTCCTGACTCCAGGCTTGTCCCATGTGTAATTCTGGTGACAGCCTTGGGGAGGGAGGCCCTAGGCCAGCTCCTGCCTGGAAACTACAACTTGTCCCTTAGTCACATTAACTCTGATGTACCGGATGTTGGCACATGGTCCCAAACCACTGGATGTTTCCATTCCCTGCCAAGCAGATAAGACCACCTACCAGAGGGATGTTTTTGCTGTTATAACTGGGAGCTGCCCAGCTTCTCCAGCTGTTGTTCCAGACTCCAGTGTGGAGAGAGGCAGAGCAGCCTGGTTAGTCCCCACCACAGCATCAGCTACAGAGAGCAGAGATGAGCCTGCCTGCCCTGAGATGTGAGCAGAGCCCTGCCTGGACATCCTGACAAGGCATGAGCCGTCTGGTCTAACTTGTGATCTTGTCAGGATGGCCTGGGGCCAGCCCTTTGAAGCAAGTCTTACTGTTCTACTTATGTAATGTTAAAGGAGTTTTTTTGGAAAGTTAAAGAGGTTATTTATAAGAAATCTGTTTTATTAAAATCGGTTTGAAACAAAATTTGTTCCTGAGAGTCTCCACTCTGAGAACAGACTAGATTAGGCCTTGTAGTACTAAGAAAGGACCAAGGTGCACATTCTTGCCTAGCTTAGGACACAGTGCTTGTTCAAGAGTGTGTCTTTGAAAGGAAAGTGTTCTGAGAAGCAAAACTGAACATACAGCCTCCCAAGAGAGAAATTTCTCTGCCTGGAAAGGAAATGACAGGGACTACAAAGAATTCTTAAGTCTGCATCCATCTACTCCATGAACTTTACCCCCTATGGAAATCACATTACCATCTTCTTTCAGGTTCAGCAGTCCAAGCCTCAGTCCTTCCACATAATTAATTGCTGTATCCCAACTGTACAAGTAATAACCAACACCATCCTGTATTAGACACGCTAAAGCCAGGCTTATTTATTCTTAAAATAAAAACAGCAGTAAAGTTGAAGGTTTTGCTCTATTAAAAGACTCAGAAAATAAACATTTCCAGCAAATATCATATGTAAAGGGCTCTCCTTTAAGGCCACTCTATCTGCGTTTGCGCCTAGAAGAGCGTCTGCACCCAGAGGCGAGACCGACTGTCTCACCTTCGGCGAGGGAGGAAGGCTCTGCCTCCTGGCCTGCATCTGCTGCCTCATTCTGTCCTAACCCTCCTCCACTCCCTGGATCCTGGTGGTCATCTGTGCCTTCCCTCTGCCTGGCTGCGTTGGCTTCCTCCTCGTATCCCAACAGCTGCCCTGTGGCGCGGCTCTCCTCGGGGAACACGCAGGCGGCACTATTGGCAGTGGACTTGCTCTCTTCCTGTAGATTTTCTTCTTCTACAACCATGATACCACACACATGGTCATTCACGCTGGCCAGACTCTGGCTCTCTGCCCCAGAGGTGGCCAGCTCACCCTTACCCTCCAGAGACCTTGGAGTTTGTTCCTGCAGGGCTGACAGCTCTGTACCCTCCTTGTCTATCCCACAATCATCATTCATCTTCTTGCTGGTATGTGCTGTTGTAGCAAGAGGCTGTTTTGGATCATCCAGCAATTGGGAGCTGGAGCCCTGGGAATGCAAAGGAGCCTCGGGGTAGGCAGTTGTGGCACGATGCCTCGCTGCCTTGTATCTCTGCAAATACAAACAAACCAATGTGAGAGGGAAGCCCAGCGCAGCTCCTGTCACTGCAGCAAAGCAGCAGCTGGTCCAGGAACACCTGTACAAAAACAGTGGTGAGTGGCAGCTCCTGGCCTGGCTGCTGAGGCTTTCAACAGAGAAAGGTCAGCTCCTGTGAGGAAAAGTGATATTAAAAACTGAAGTCCTTCTCACATTACTTAATGCTGAGCGAGTGCATGGCAGACCCGTGGCTCCTGAGACAAAAAATCATGTTCTGGCAACTGTTAATCTCAGTCACACTCAGGACTTTGTAGATGTAACAGTGCAAGTGACAGCTCCTGCTTCTGCTACTGCCAGGACACCTACCCTGGCCACATGAGGCTCTGCACCACCCTCAGCTGCAGGTGAGATTTAATGTTTATCAGCCAAAAAAAGACTTAAGTTGAAAGCTTAATATTTCTTCGCTCTGTTGATACAATCTGCACAGTCAGTGGAACTCGTTGACAGGAAGACTAAAATATCAGCAATGTCTTGTTACAAGGCACTGAGGTTTTCCACAGAATAAAAGGTAACATCAGTAAATTTACTTCTTTGCACTCGCTATCATGATGAACCAGTAGAGGTCTGTAAAGAGATTAAAATGGCTACTAGCCATGTTCTAGACCAGATTTCAGGAAAACAGCAACTCTCTCTAGCTAACACACAGCAGGAACCTGGCCTTTAACACTCAGAGCTTGAGCTAAAGGAACAAACCAAAGCTCCCTCTTTTCCACAGCAGTTCCCTCCACAATCAACTCCCTTTCAGCTGTATCCTAAAAGGTTCCTTGAACTGGCACAGGCCATTACACCTGACAGTTTAAGGAAACAATTTTGAGCCCAATGGCTTTCACCAGTCTGCAATGTGGAATTATAGCCCATCAGACAGGCAGCTTTACACTGTAATTCAGTTTATCGCTGCAGGCTTGTTCTTTCTCTGCCCTCAAATGGTGGAAAATGCACAATATCATATTGTATTGGAACTAGAACAGTTGAGTCAATGTTGTACCCAACCTAAAAAAGGTACAAGCATGCAAATTCATGTTCAGTGATGCTGTGAACTGCCCCAACAGCAGAAAATTCTTTGCTTTGAAACCCTCTGCTAAGCTACTCTGCTGAGAATACCCCAATATACAACAACAGTGACAAAGATTTAACTCAGACTGTAAAAACTCTGAGGCACCCAGGCAGCCAAGAACAGTAGTTATCTGGTTGCAGGTATTTAAGGTTAAACTCTTCTCATAAAAAATCCCTCCAGGTCACTCTGGCATCCATTTGAAGAGCATCTGATTTCAGCTCTAAGTGGGCCAAAAGAGTGACATAAGTGACTGCTGCTGCAGTTTCACTCAAAGCTGATCTAAAACAAGCCAAGAAAACTTCAAGGCTGGTTCCTTCACTCCTGAAATGAATAGCTGCAGGAGTGGGAGAGGATGAGCAACCATGAAGGAACAGCTGTGGTCTCCTGCCATCCCAAATTCACTGCTCTCAGTGCTGGCTTCTGCAGCACCCCACCTCTTGCTGGAGGCAGTGAGGGCTGACTAGGAACAGTTTCTTCTGTCTGAAGACTAGAAGAAAAACATGAAGTTTTGGGGGTTCAGGGATAGATGTGTGTGTTTGGGATTTTCTTAGACACTATTAAAAAAGCTTGTAGGGAAAACCATCAGCTTTTGGGAGCAGAGTGTGGGTGCAGGCAGAGGACAAAGGCGGTGTGGAAGCCTCTCTCCTTGCCGAAGTCAGCAAATACTGCTCTCCCACACAGGCAGGGCCCAGGCAGTGGTCACAGGAGAGGGCAGAGACTATGCAAGCCTTGTGTACCCTCCACAAGGTACTAATCCAGGCCCCTCACCCCCTGGCAAGTCAACAAGGACAGAACGATGGAGGCAGATTCCAGGCCAGCCCAGTAGGAAAAGCTTTAGATACAAAAGCAGCGAGGGGCAATAGGGCTTCTTTAGGTGGAGCCAGAAAAACAAAGGAACAGCATCAGTTGGCAGAGCTTTGTGCTAAGGAGTTTCTAGGAAAGGGTAGTAGACAGACAGACAGACAGACAGACAGACAGACTTCCTCTTGCAGGCTGACCCTGGGGACAAATGGACTCCCACAGCTTGTAGATTCCATTACATAGTCTGTAATGTTAAATTTCCAGACTTCTGAAGCTGAGTATCTCATTTTACCAGGCCTCTTCATGGATGAATTGCACCCACAATTTTGGCTAAAGGAGCTGTTCCTGCAGGATCACAGGAGAAGATGCACCAGCTTTCTTTACAAGAACAGCCTCTGTCCTTTGTTCTTACCCACCTTGACCCATCTGTCTCTGGTCTAACAAGAGGCCTAGACTGAACAACAGACTCCACAGGTTCAGCAAACAGAGCAGACACTCTGAGGAAGATTCCCAGCCAGAAACGGGCAACAAGATGACAGCAGCAGTAGCTGGGAGGCAGGACTGGACAGGTTTTAGATCTACAGGGGTGATGGGAGACAAACACAGAGCACAGCAGGAGAGAACTATGGCACAGTGGACACCAAGGATGATGGAAATGAGCTGGAGACAAGACAGCTAAGGTGGTGGATTTGCTGGAGAGACACGCACGGGGGTAACAAATGCCAGGCCATGCAATCGCCAAAGGGTCTGACCTGAAAGTTCTCAAAATGCATCAGGGACTTGCAGTGTGCGAGCCGGGCAGCGGAGTCGCTATGGTAGAATTTGTGACACAGCCTGCAGAGGTAACCTGCGACGGGGACCAGAAAATCCAGGCCTGCGAAACGGGAGGGGAAGGGAAATCACAGATCACATTGAATGGAACTCAAATAATGAAAGCAGGTTAAAAGGGGAAGGGGAGTGGGGGTAGAAAAGGAAAAGTGGAAAGCTTTGCTTCTGTTAATCAGGGATTTGCAAGATGACTTGCTGAATATCTCGTCTTACCATGGAATGGCTGTGGTTGATATTCAGAGAGAAATCTGGCTGCCAGAGCAAAGAAACTACACGGAGCGTTAAGGGGGGAAAAAGGGAGAAAAGAATACAATGGAAAACTACAGAGAACATGTGATCCAATGTAATGGGATCAAACCAAGCAGAAGACAGCAGGCACGCAAGAGGAACACGCAGAGAACATTCACAGCATGAATCATTATTCCATCTGCCACACGATAGTGGAAGGTTACAGCGATATGGGAGATTGGTGTAAACACAGCTCTCCTTGGGCACAAACCAGCCTCTGCAGAGCTGCCCTCCTCACAACACCAGTGAGGTTAGAGGTTTGAAGTCAGTCACTTACAGCATGGGGACCAGACATAGCCATCTGGAGGCACCACTGCCCACCAGGGCAGCAGCACAGCTGAGGAACTGCTGGGTGCAGCGTGGGGGGTCTGAAGCAGAGGAAACATGCACAGTTTGGGCTCTAGCAGAGAGTTTGATACTGTCAGTGCTGCTCAGTATCTCTGTGCAAGCTGCATTTCTGTTGGAAAGCATTCCAATCAATATGCTTTCCGACTCCATCTTTCCAGAGCATCCCTCATTTGCTACCTACTTTCTTCAGTACTCCTGCCCTACTTGTTCCATGTCCTACCTTAGAAAAGTATCTGGCTCTCATCCTTTCTTCTTCAAAGCAAAAGGCAGCTGACAAACATCAATCACATCCTTATGTTTTATCACACAATAATAAAGCAACACTTGGTCTCTTCTCCAGGCAGCAGTGGCCTGCACCAGTCCAGTGCAGATGCTGGAGCACCGTGGCCCAAAAAGTCATTATATCAGTAAGTAGAGAGCATCGTCTCTTACAGAAATAGCATGTGGCCAGAGAAGGCTCTGTGAGCCTTTGTGCTTAACCCTGCTTGCTTACCATAGGCTGTGTCTGGACAATACTTCTCACTTCCTTCGTAATCCTCCAAAGACACTTCCTTCAGCCCAGTCTGGAAACCAAAAGAACATTAGTGCCTCCTGTATCTATGGCAATTCCCTTCCTGGGCTCTTGCATTTTCTGGAGCAAAACAAGAGGATTAACATACCAGAGTTGCACAGCATCTGGGCAGGGCCAGAAGCAAGCCCCAATGCCAGCAGGCCACTTCACTACAAGGGTTAAAACTCACCCCTTGCACTCCAAGCCTGAAGTAGCTTAGCCATGTCCCTCCTTGGTAACTGGGAAAATATTTATCGAGATAAAGCTCCACACATACACTTGCTATGAGACCCAGCTCTGCTGGGCTATTCAAAGAGACTATGTCAGTGTCTGCTTGTGCTCTTCAACAAGGTGATGTCTGAAGACAGCAGCAGGAGCTGTACAGCACAGCAGAACCCCCCTCCTGCATCCCACACATAATGCCTGATCTCTTTTGCATCATTCTCTGCTCTGGAAGAACCCCAGAGCCCTCACGTTCCTGCTGCAGGGTGCAAAGTTGACCAGACTCTTGAAAGCCTGAGGTCAAGCAGCCAAGACCAACTAAGTCAAAGGATCCCACAGCAGATCCTCAGATAGGTCATTCCTTCTCCTTTTGCATGGCTTACCTGCTTGGCAGCAGAATCCTCATTCTCCATCAGCACTACATCAGGGTCTTCCTCCTCACCAGCTCCCCCCTCCTCCTCCTCCTCTTCCTCATCATCATCTTCAAAACAGCCAACAGCATCCACAGTGATCAACTCCTCTGAATCTTCTGGGCTGCCCAACTCCTTCTCTCCCAGCCTCACCTGTCAGGTATGGAAAAGAAAGATTGGATCAACTCAACCATGGAAGAGCCTAAACCCTGGACAGACTGCATTTGATGAGCAGAAGGGACTGCAAGAGGGGCACAAAGCTATCTCACTTCTAGACACATCTAACTCCTTGTCCCTTTTTCACTCAGTTTCTTTTAAGCTCTAACAACTGAAGCCCAGCAAAAGATGAAAATTAAATCAGGGCTGGAAGAACTGCACATATTCCTTTCAGCCCTGCAATAGTGAGGGTAGCAGCCCCCAGACCTGCACAGCTCTCCACTCAGGCAGTGTTACCTCTTTGGCTTTCTGTTTGTGCTCAGGGGACTTCATGTGCTCCACGAACTTGCGAGGGGTCTTGAAGTGGCGGCTGCAGACAGTGCAGAAAGGACGAAGCGAGCGTTTGGCCAGCTGAGGAAAGAGGCACAGCTCCATGAGTCAAGAGGCACTACTTTGGAGGAATGCAGGTGAATCTTGAGTGAAATGAAGTCAGCCCTGCATCTAAACCAGGGAGACCACAAAGAGAATAGTGTTTTCAGCAGGAAGGACTCCCTAAGTCTTATCCATCATAAGACGGAAAACATGCAGAGCAAAACTAAGTGTGTCTTACAATTTCTCTCCTAGAAGCCAATAAATATGCTGACATGCCTAAATTTTAGCTTGAAAAGGCTGCCCACTATTCAATTGATTAGGTGACTATGCTAAACCATATTTATTGACAAAAGTCAATTACACACTAGAGGTGCTTCGGGCCACACTGACACATGACAACTGGAAGCTCCAGCAATGCCAGTGAGCAGAGGCAGGAGATAACACAGCAGTGCCCTTAGGGAGGATATTACTGGCAGAACTTTATGTGCATCCCTACACTCCAGTCACTTTTCCTTTGCTGCTTGGGAAGCAGGAGCTGCCAGACACTTCCACTCAATCCCCACAAAAGGTCAGTGCAAAGATGAAACCCAGGCTCTGGCTGTTACCTTGTGTTCCTGGGTCCTGCGATGTTTGATGAGATCCCCTGTGAAGTGCACCTGGCACGTGTTACACCACCGCTGCTGGCTCTCTCTGAAGTGACAACAGATATAGCTCTAAGTCACACCTTTTCACATTCTCCATGGAATACTGCAGTTTGCAATCTGTCCTTGGCATTGTTTTCCCCACCGTTCCTGTCTTTATGGCCTTGGATTTATCTTCTCCCCTTCCCACCCATTGCTTTAGCTTGTGCTGACAGAAATGCACCAGATAAAACAAGTTTCCAACCTGATCTACTCTATTAAAAACTACACAGGTCAAAGTCACTTCTGGTAACCTTCAGCAGGATAGTTGCCTGAAGGAGTTAGCCCCGAAACCAGAGGGATTTCATACCTCGCCTAGAACTCAGGGGCACCCTCGAGCAGTGAGGGATTTTAGAACCCATGTAGAGCAACATTCAGTAGTTTTCTAGTGCAGACCAACACTTACCCATCTTTTTCTGCTAGCACCTTCTGCTGCTTCACCATGGGCAGTAGTGAAACAAAACAAACATTGCTCATGTGCTGAATCTCCCCAAGTCTCTGCTGGTGCTGAATTCCAGCCATGTGGGACTGGAAATTCTGAAAGAGAGGTGAGGAGAAAAATCCATTTAAATGTATTCAGTATACAGAAAATAATGGGTATGAGCTATGCTTTCCTTTCTTTTGACTGCTGTTTAACAATGAAATTTTATAAAAGCTTAAGAGCATGGCTGCCTGTGGATCCACCCACACTTCTCTCTCTAGCAGGTTGTTTGCCAGCTCTCAGGAGAGGTTTATTTTATCTGCATGCTTGTCATCATTTTTTATGTTCCTTGTTCCTGAAGCATAAGCCCCTGTTAACAAGTCCCCTGCTGCACCTCCCCATGGCAGCCAGCCACCTAATTCCTACCTCCTGACCACCCTGTCAGACCTGTGCATTTTTACCTGCTGACTGCAGCAGTTGGTCTTGCAGATGTAACAGTAGAATTTAAGGACTGATTCGGGGTTGGGATCAGCTGTGCCCACCTCACAGGCCCAGTGCCCTGGTTTCAGAGCTGTTGTACTGATAGCTCTGCTCTCACTGCTCTGCTGAATAGTCACCTTCAGTGAACCTCCAGAGCTCAACACCTGCCAAAAGAAGGAGTCATGTTTCTCCACTGCAAAACTAAAGGCAACCCCAAGACAAGACATGATGGAGTCAGGAACTCAGACATGGGCAGGATGATATGTTTGATCACATCAACAAACATCCCCAAGTATGGAAGTCTGATTCACACCTGAGGTTAAATCTTTTGTCTGCTCACAGGATAAGGTCCTGGTTTAACATCCAGCATGTGGGCCATGTATTTCATGCAAAAGACTCTCGGGTTGCATCTTTAACACCATCACCTGAATTTTTTTACACCTGCTCTTCAGCAACATGAAAGATGTATTTAGCCATGGCCCTCTATACATATATTTTTAAGTAACTCTTTCAACTTCCCATTTTTCCAGATGAATACTGAAATCTTAACGAGCTCCCCATCCACAGCCAGCAGTAGGTGAGGAACAGGCCAGCAGAGGTACAAAAGCAGCAAGTCAGAGCAGACTGCGCACTAATTGCAGACATATTATGCCTTATTGCCAGGGACAACAGCTTACAGCAGGAGACAGAGCTGCAGACGTGGGTGCCAGCTGGTTCCCAGTGGCAACGGGCTTCTCCAGGATGGAGGGGGAGGTTGTATGTTCTGCACCACCCCTGCGCGGAGCGGTGTCTGCTCACCTCAGGAGCCTTCGGTTCCTCGGAGAATTTCCTCTCTCTAGAGAGATCTTCAGCTGTGTACTCCTTTGCACTGTCTGCACCTAAGAAGGGAGAGTCCTTTTAGCTGCCTTAAATCAGAGCAGCAACAGCAGAAAAAACAAAGCAGCAGGTGAGTGAAGTCAGGGAGCTTTCCTCACAGTGCTGTTGGCCATCAGCCAGTTCACAAACCTTTCTCCAAAGAAATCCCTTATTAGAGAAGGAAATTTCCCATCATTTGCATTTGGCAGGTAACATATTTTGAGGGACTAGAATTTGGATTTGGTTCCTAGATTTTATCCTCCTTTCCCCATCCTGTACGATTGGAGGAGGGACATTTCTGATGAGACCCATGGGATCTACAGAGGCAGTTCCAGCAAGGAGTGCCCTAAAAGTGCAAAAGACAGGGTTCAGCAACTCACCATCAGCTTGGACATGGGCACTCGAGACTCCTGCTTTCTTGCTGTCTGTGGCATCCTCTAACGCAGACTCCTCAGTCACACTTCAAGGATATCAAGAAAATAATCTTATTTGCCATGTTACAGACAAGAGATTCAGGAGGCACACCAAGGCATGGGCTGGGTCTAAGCTACCACACTTTCCACTAAACCCCCAAATCAATAAGCTACTGGAAGTGGTATTTCAGGCAAGAACTTGGCAGAAATAAATAAATAAAAACAATGAAGAGTGGGTGTTCTAGAACAGATTCAGAAACAGCAGCCAAATAATCTGGACAAGAAGGTTATGACTGATTTTTTGGTTAACAGCCCTCTCCTGCAAGAAGCCTGCAGGGAAATAGGTTCATACAAGAAATATTCTTAATGAGAGCTCTTAGAGAGCAGTTCTGTCATGCCTGGTGACTTGGACCGTGCTCCTGGCTGCTCTGTGCACGAAGGAACAGAACTGAAGGAGTTCTCCATGGTGCCTTACAGGGATTTCACCATAACTGCCTGCTCTGATCATACCACTCGTGTTTCATTCCAGAGTCCCTACAGTTCTGCTTGTGGGGGAAGCAAAAACTGTACAAGATGCAAATCAAAAGGGCCTTGCTTTGTTTTATTTGGTATTGGTGATCCGCTAAGGAGAGAAAAAAGCTCCAGAGGGGACTGCTGACAATGACTGTTTGACTTCCAGAGGGCACAAAGTGTACTTTGCAGCCTTCCCCCGTTTTTCCATGAGGACTAACACTTTTCACCATGGCTTGACTATCTGCTCTGAGGGCGGCTCGAATTCCCACCTGCTGGTGTCCTTCTGCCAACAGGGAGCAGCACCTTCTGCACAAGCAAGAGGCAGGTACTGCATCCCGTTATCCAAACACCCCCCCGCATAATTTATCAGATTGATACGTGATAATGTAACTGGGTTACACGGCTATAAATACGCAGCAGGGTTTGGGCAGTGCAAACACGAATCAAACAGGAGTGGCTGGCATTAACATTATTTGTCAAGTGCTGCCAGCAGGCTCAACACTAACTGTACCACACACAGATGGTGCCAGCACTCAGGGCGAGGGTTTGCAGCCTGAACTGCAAATCTAAGGAGCAATCTAAGGGAGCAAAAGCCACCACAAGCATCATCTAAGGAGGAAATGGTATTCTGTGGATACTTGTCATGCCATGCTAGAAGTGGGTGTTCAAGGAGGGTTGGAAGATGACGAGTGCTTTCTGCACTGGAATGAGGATGTTGTTCCAGGTATACAGATGGTACAAAGGAGCAAAGGCAGAAGTGGGAAAAACCTGAAATGAAGAAGGAGGCTGGTATTCCTAGCTAAAGGGAAATGGAACAATGAAGCATGAAACAAGTTTATGACATGGATGGGGAGAATGCCCTTGTCATCTGTGAAGGGCAGTATGAGAACAGTAAACTGTTTTTTTCAGAGATCCATCATCTGTTCATTGGAAGTTAAAAGAAATACTTAAAAAAAAAAAAAAAAAGCTAAGGAATGATCTATTCTAGGTAAATACCAGCCATAATATATGCATCAAATCTGGCAGTCCCTAACTGCTGCTTAGGAAAGGATTTTCCTAATAGCAGGCTTGCTGCAGTGAGAGCTGTCATTCCTCAGACTTGATTCTTTTTTTCAGTGCATGTAACGGGACTTTGATTAATACCCTGCTAAATATTAATGTAATTAAAATTAAATTATCTTTGGCAAACAGATTAACAAAGCACACACTCAAATGTATTCGACCTAGCTTTAATTGAATTTATTCCCTTTCTTGCTAATCAGTCCATAATTCACGGTGGTCCCAGCACACACAATATTTATCACTCTTTAATATTTTACTTTGATGTTTGGATATTACTTTGCTCATGTAATCCTGGAATATTCTCCCCAAAGCTATCCATTAATCTCTAATCTACAGATGGGAAACAGCGAGGTGAAGAAACTTGTCCAAAAGCAGGCGGTGAATTGCTAACAGGGAAGATAAGAGGACCCAGGAGTCCTGACTCATCGTCGTTAACATATGTTGGAGAATTCTCAAATCAATGCCTCCAGAAATCTGCATTCACTCCCTCCTCTTCTCTCTCCACACCAGCTAAGGGTGACAGTTCTGGGAGAGGAGCAGCCCGGTGCAGATGGCACATCCCACTAGATGGCAATGCAGCCCTGTCTGTCCCTCCTGCACCCTCGGGATGCAGGGAGTGCCGGGACAGGCCTGCCATGGCCAGCGTGCCTGCCTGCTGCACATCCCTGGGGATAATAGGATTGCCTTTGTCTATTTTTACCCAACAGACAGAGGTACTGGGAAGACAATCTTTGCAGAAGGGATACAGAACTCAGCACCCATGGATACAGGCTTGGATACTAGGGAGTATTGATTCCCTTTATCATTCCTCAAAATAAACTACCCTCTCCTACACCTACTGTAAACTAACATATTCCAAAGCTTTCCCTCTCTGCTCATTTTGATTTTTGACATTTAGAGAAGAAAATTAAAGAAATATACCAGAATAGAAAAGAACATCTCTGCTTCTTACAAGGATCCTGGCAGGAGAACACACGAGCAAACTCTGCTTTGTTGCATATTTAGATGAACTGCATCTCTGATTTTTCATTCCCATAGTTGGGTCACCCCTTACAGAGACCTTACAGGACTCAGCAAGCATCATGAGATTTTCTGAATTGTTCACAAGCATCTGAAATACCTCTCATATGCTAGACATCAGTCCAGTCCAGTACAGCCCTAATTATCAGCAAATAAAATCAGACAATAATTCTAAGCTCAGGAACTATCTCAATATCCCGTTCAATAAATACCTCTTCAGTCTTTTTGCTGCAGGCTCAGTGTTCAACACAGACTCTGTTGGAGTTCTTGGCTCTGCAGGAACACAGAAGGAAATGTCCTTAGCAAAGCAGACCATGCCACCTCGAGCACGTTCCATAACTGAATGGCAAATGCCATAAGGCTCTGTTAGAGCAAATAAATCTAAACACTTGCTTATTCTGAATTTGAGAACTGCACTGACAAGATTAGATAACGACCTCAGATATTTTTAATTGCAATGTCACTGTGTGAGGTGTCATCAAAACAAAAGAAATCTATGTTTATGTTCACTAAGTGGTTCTCAATCCTGTGTATAAGTGACAAGAGCCCTGATCATGGGAACATTAATATAAGCCAAGGTAGCACATCTACCTGACAGCAACCACTTGATCAGGCAGTTTTCACCACTGCATATACACTGGTCACCACCTCATCATATGCCTGCAGTTTTAGATTGGGCACTCTCCAGTCAGAAATCACATTCCCACATCTGTGTTGTATCCGACATTTAAGACATTCACTGCCAGCAGTGTCTGTTCTGACAAGTGGAGCACAAGGACTCTTTCAACTCATCTTTTCCTCAGCATGCTGGCTGCAACTGGTTCTGCTTTATGTGTTTGGCTCCATGAGATGTTGAGTTCAGCATGGGTAAGGCAATGTGCAAGCTCTAATTTCAAACCAGTTTTCTTTTTCCCCCCCCCCATCTTAAATGGGCTTTGCTGTCAAAGTGACTTCTGAGAGGCTTCCATGCAAGAGAGATGGAGCAGGCTCATAGAAAAAATCAAAAATATCCAGGTAAGAGTGGTACATGAAACACATAGCAGAGGGCTATCACAGGCAGTTTAAGTATTTACAATTAGAAAGAAATGTAGCTGACTAAGCTTAAAATCATCTCCAGCCTTTGCTGCAGGACTAGTCAAGAGAAGTTTATAGTATCTACAAGCAGTTATTTTCCTACAGGCTCCTCCTTACCTGTGGATGGTGAGGAATTGTTCTGCTCTGACCCTGCTTGCATTCCCTCTGGGATTTCCATTTTCTCATCACCTTGTGTCTGAGACGAAGAGCCAGGATCCAGTTCCCGCTTCCTGTCAGGGACCCTCTGGAAGTCCTGCAATGGACAGAGAGTCACTGCCAGCTCTTTGTCCTAAAAACACACCATGTCTAAGGCACCAGAGTTTTACTGTGGAGCAGGAACAGGAATTTCAATATGTGGAAATGGAAAGGAATAGATGGTTTACAAAGGACTGTCCTGCTTCAGACAAGTTTACATGGTCAGACAGAGCGAGGCACTTCAGCTCCACAGGCAGCCCAGGACATCTCCCCAGTGCCTTAAGCAGCTGCTGTAGGAGAACCAGCTGCTTGTAAAGAGCAGGATCTTGTTAGAGGGATTCTGGCAAGAGGTGCATGGGAAGGGAAAAGAATAATCCAAAATAATCCCTCTTCTTTCAACCCTGGAGAAAGGACAGTCCAAGAATGGAAGTGCACCTTATCCACCACATCTTTTTGACAGATTGGGATGAAATATGCAAAAGCTAATCTAAGAGGAGGAAAGTAGCAGTTAATTAACCCAAGAACAATTTTCAGGATACAAAAGAGGTCTTAATGGTGGAGAGTGAAAAAGGTTTTTACAAAACGAAAAAAATTACACATTTTACAAAATCCACAAGAACAAATATGAGCCTGACCTTAAAAAGAAGGAAAACAGCTCAAAGAGGCAGAATGCCCACGGTAGGAGCAGGTCATTTGGGAACAAAAAACTGCTTTAGAAGAGCAAAGCACTCAGCCAGGATTTCTTCTGTTGTAATTACTTTGAAGCTGGTACTTCTAAAGGCTCCTTTTATATCTCAGGTTTAAACAGTTCTGCTACAAGGAATTCTCTCTCTTGGGCAAGTGGTGACATGAAACCTTTGCATCATAAATGTAAATATGGACCACGAAAGCCTTCGGGATGGAATTACTTCTGCGTTTCTGTGTCAGCAGCACAGTGCAAAACATCATTTTCTTTGTAAGTCTCTCTCCCCTCTCCTTTGTACTCCACCTACAACAATGTCAACAGCTGCAAGTACAAAAGGAGCACAAATCTCTCCAGCAGCTGGAAACCACAAGCTCACCTTGTGAAAGGTCCGGTTCTGCCGCTGGAAGGGGAGGCTGGGGAAGCCCAGGCGAGTTGGCTTTAAGGAGACCCCAACAGGTGGTGGTCCCAGGAGGGAATGTCTTGTAGCCTGAGGGAAGAACTGCTGCAGCGCTGGCGCTGTCATGTTAAATCCACGCAGGTTTCCTAGAGAGGCAAACACAGAGCGTGTCACCACCCTGAGCCGGGCAAAGGGAAAATATTCCATCTGTACGAGCAGCAGGCAGAGAGGGGAAGGGCTCCTCTGCCCTGTCCTCTGCTGGGCACTGTATGGGTGCTCTGTGCTCTATCCTTTTCAGCACACACAGTGATTTGATGTGATAGCAACCATTACTATGGATCAGGCTATTTAATTATAATTGTCACTGCAGGCTAAGATCATTATAGCAATTATCTGATCTGAGCACAGTAACGCTTGCAACAAACAAGGTCTCATTTGGCAAAAACTCTGTAAAAAAAATGAAAGTTCAGCCCACATTTCTGCAGCTGACAGCTCACACCATAGCAGGGATGTTTAGCAGAAGCAAGGAACAGTATTTCATTTAAAACAACACGGGACTTCTCAAACGAAAGATCCCACAGTCCTCTCTGCCACCTGGTTGTCATGCAAGCTCAACCTGTCAACCTCAACTCTGACACCCGAGACTCTGCCATTTCCAATTATAATGCTCTGCTTTCTGAACAGTTCTTTTCAGCATCCACAGGCTATTAACTAAGTCTCAACGATTTCTTACGAAGACAGTCCTTGCCATCTCCATTTCAGGAGTGAGGGAATGGAAAGGCCCAGATGCCTCAGCTACACCCTCAGGAGCTGTCCATCATTCTGGGAACCTGGACTTTAATTGCTGTTTTTTCTCTCTCACTTGAATTAGTGAATACTCTAGCTTTTTAGCAGCTGTCAAAAAAGGGCAGCAAAGTCTGGAGACAAGCACCCAAAATCTGAAAAACCAAGCTTTTTCTTAAAAACCTGCAACACAATAGGAAGCATCCCCATGTTTGTCTTTGAAAGTAATCTAATCTATTATTACTTCCCATAAATAATCCCTTACTGTAAAAGGACATAGCTATATTAAAAAAAAAAATCTATAAGCCAAGAAATCATCTTCTGCTCTCGCTTTAGTACCTTTAAAGAACCACACATCCATTTCAACTTGAAGTATTTATCTTTTCCTATTCCCACTGCTGAAGCCACACGCAGCCAATGAATTATTTATGCTGATGTTTCCCAGGGACAGAAATGCTACAGCATCAGATATTCTTACATGTAACCAAAGCCTGAATGACCAAATATATTCAGATCCCTAAGAAGGTTCACATTAAGACATTGGCAACCATATTGCATGTTACCCGTGGCTACCTGGTGTAAGTTATTGAAAGAGAAGTCACAACTGGCGTGCAGAGGTGAAAAGGAAAGGAAAAACGCTAAGATAAAGTGCACTTAGAAGTGTTCATTAACATACCTTATCCTGCTCTATCTAATTAATGCCTCAGGTCCTCAGCACATTATTTAAATACAATTTCTCAAGAAAAGATTTTGCTTCATGGAAAAGGCCAGCCCATGCTGGCATCAAACATATCTACAAGGAGTGAGGCTGACCGGAGTCAGACTTTCCCCTACCAACAACGATACTCCGATCTTCAGTGTGTGGTTTGTCCTTTCTCACTGCCACTTTCCCTACAACCTGAGAGAGATCTGTGGAGAGCCACTGGAGTCACTAGAGAGCCCTCTCTTTAGATGGGCAAGAGAGAACAAAAGGAGAGTTAGCGACATGCAGAATAAATCTTTTGTCTTCACATCTGGGCATGATTCACAGGCAAGATGGAAATTGCAGGCATTAATCTAGACCAGGCACCTGAAAACTATCCCAGGTACTGATTTGCTGCACTGAAAAGAGCTGTCAGGTTAAGACATGAGCAAAAAATAATAACATCGCTTTATTCCTATTATCTTTACATTAGCAATGCTATTATAAAGGCATCTTCATAGATTTGTTTTGAAAACACATATGGGAAAAAGCAAAGAAAATTCCACTTGTGGAAACACAGTGATGGGAGAACAGTGATATTATTCACCAGAGAAATGACATTCATTTCAGTGAATCAAAATTTCACAGGACAATTGAAACCTGAACCATTTTCCACCACAATAGACTTTATTTGTTTGTACTCCACCAAGTTTGCACCAAGACAAGTATCTACTGCAAACAAGGTTAGTGTATATGGAACAGATAATGAAATAAACTGCTTTAACCTTCCAAACAAGAAAGACAAACAAATAATAAAAACTTCAGTATTTTATCTAAATATATGGATGAAAAAATACTGGCTCCATCAAGTCTTAAGAGGGAAGGTACTTATTTAGTATCTAATACTATCTGATACCTTCTAATGCTATTCCCAGCTGTGAATAGTTTGGGCACTGAAGAACCTCTGTGATGTGAACTACGGACAAATTTAAAGAGGGGGGGGAAGGGCAACAAACAGAACTGCCAAGTGCAAGAACTGCCCTGGTTCAGCAGGAAATAGCCATGCTGTGGTCTGAGTCCACGACTAAATAACTCCAGCAAGCGTTTCCCATAACGACAGTACCTTGCATCTGCTGCATGAGTAAGGCCCGCTGAAGCATAGGATTGGCATTGAGCAGCGATGGCTGATTTGTTGCCCGTAAGCTCAGCATCTGTTGCTGTTGTGGTGGTGGCAAACCCCTGGAAAAGAAGGCATAAACCGTAAGAACCCAATAAAAACTGCCCCCTTCGATTCCAGGCACCCGGCAACTATAAAAGAGAGGAGCAAACAGCTGAAATGCCGATATACGTGCATGAAAAGGCACCGTGCAGCGGCACTGTATCCTCTTTCTTCCACTCTCCTGGAATTTCCAAGCTGACAGATTGTCTATCAAAGAATTTGAGGTCAGAGACAACTCCTTAGCACCAAGCCCACATGAAGCCTCTAAAGCAGCATAAAAAAAGCCCAGGAGCTGACTGCAGTTCTACAGAATTATGCAGCACTCGTCAGGAGAAATGAGTGATCTAGATCAGCAGCTACATTTAACAGGACAACAAAAAAGAAGTCCTAAAAAACAGGGAGTTTTCTCAGTAGCTTAAAGCACATTTTCCTAAAATCAACACCTCCCACACGGAGCCAGATAGGTCAGAACTGTCAGTGGTGCCCCCTAACTGCAAGAACCAGATGGAAAAATAAAGCACGGCCTTCATATTTAAAACACGAGGAGGAAGAAGCGAGTGGAGAACTCTCCAGTTCTAAGGAGGGTGGAGCAGACATGAGAGAAAAGTCTGAAGAAACTGGCAGGCACTTATTCAAGCGATTGCAAGGTCAGGCCCACCTCTAAGCACGACTGCTGACACAGCTAAATCTGTCAGGGCTGAAAAGAGGTACAAACACGGATCGAAATATCCACCCTGACAAAAAACCCCAACCCTCTTAAAAGAATTCACAGCAGCTCATCTTCACATTTGCTGCTCTAGATTGTTCCAGTCTCAGAGCTGAGATATTTATACCACAAAAATCATACTTTTAAAGGTGCAAGATGCAGCCGTGCACTCTAGCAGTCAGCCCCTTACTGGCATTTTAAGAGCAGCTTTGTTTATTGTATAAGACATATAAAAACGGTAAAAAGATTTGGAGGCTCATTTTTCTAGTAAAACAGAAAAATTCCCACATTGACCTCAGAGACAAATGCCTTATAAGGATAAAGTAATCTAATAATTTCTTAAATAAATTAACTATATTATTAAATTCACACCCCATTGCTTTAAATTTGCAGAGCATAAAGCTTTAAAGGTAACAGTAAGAGAAAATAAATGTGTTATTTCAGAGAATTTGTGTTGGTTCTACAAATCTCAGCTCATCAGGGACATCTGCTCCTATCTAAGTTGTTTTACATCTTGCCTTTTTTTTTTTTTTTTTTTTGGAGAACCGTGGTTGTTTTCTGGCAGATGTCATTTCTCTTTTCACAAACAAAACACGATTTTCTCCATCCCCTCCCTGCCCCACCGCGCTCAGCCACAGCCTCAGCGCCGGTGTCACTGCAGAAATAAGTTCCATCACCTCACCCAGGCCAGTAGAGAAAGAAAACAAATAAACAGCTTAAGTTCAACAATAAAATAATAAAGTGCTCTCGTCTACCGAGGGTGGCTCTGCTGGGTTTCTGCAGGAGAAGGCGTTTTCCCCGAGCCCCGGCTGCCCTGCCCTGCCCTGCCCGCCCCGAGGGGCGACGCTCGGCCCGGAGCATCCACCCACCCACCCACCGGCCCTGCCCGGGTCACCCCGCGGCTCTCGGGGACTCCGCGGCGGGGCCGCCCCGGACAGCGGGCAGGGATCCCCGGAGCACCGAGGGGACACGGCGGGACCCCACACAGGCCGCCGCCCGCCCTCCCTCCATCCCTCCCACACCGCGACCCCTCGCTGCCTCCGGCCCCCCGGCTCTGCCCCGATCAGGCCTGCACCCCGCCCGCCTCTCTTTGTCGCCTTCCCTGCCGGGGGAGGGCAGCCCCGCACCCGCCCCGCCGAGGCAGGGAGGCGGAGGAGAGCGGTCCCCCGGGACAGGCCCCGGATCCCCGGCCTCGCGTAGTGGCGCTTACCGGCCTCCCTGCTGCGCCGGGGGGTGGTGGTGTTGCTGCTGCTGGAGGAGGTGCTGGAGCTGCAGCAGCTGCTGCTGGAACTGCTGCTGGTTGAACATGTCTGGGGAGCCCCGAGCGGGGCGAGCCTGAGACAAAACACGGGAGGGCGAGGGAGGCACCGGCTGCGGGGCTGGCGCGTATCAGCCCAGCAGCCATTGAGCAGAGGAGCCTCCGCCGCCGCTGCCGCCCATTCATTCACTGAGCCGAGCCCCCCCTGCCGCCTCCTCCTCCTTCCCCCCGGGGTCATCGCAAGCGGCAGCCTGTGGAGGAGGTTTTCAAACCCCACCTCTCAAAACCTGCTCCCACCCTCCCCTGCCCGCGGCGCCCGCTCCCCGCGGCGGGGCCGTGCCGGGACCCGCAGCCCGTTCCCTTCGCCTCCCCGCCCCGCACTCACGGCGCAGCCCGCGGCGATCAGCGCTCCCCGCCCGCCGCCTCCATCTTCCCGCCGGGAACAAGAACCACCTGCCCGGCCGCGCTCCCCGGCCCAGCCCAGGCGGGAGGCAGCGCCTTGGGCAGGGCTGCAGGACCCGGCCGCCCCCGAGGGGCTGGGGATCGCTCCCGGAGCCCCCGCTCAGGTCGCCCCTGCCCGCAGCACCTCCACTCCTCATTCCCCGCACAGAGGCGTGAGTGAGGTCCTCTGTCCCTCGGGAGGGCTGGGAGGGGATGGACACCATCTGCCCAGGGCTGGGCAGGGAGTGGAATAAACGGCTGCAGAGGGGGAGCAGATGGCATCCAACAGCGTGGGCTTTCTCCTCTTTGTGTTTTTTAAAATAGTCCAGGGGAATCTTTGGTAACCATCTCGCCAAGGAGATGGAAAAAACCCAACGCAGCCTCTGGCCGTCCACTATGGTCACGTCTTGGCAAACCTGCCATGAGAACCTGGAAGAAAACAAACAGGGACTTTGTTTTGCAATATTGTTCTGTGCTGTAGGCTGAGATGACTTTTGTAATAGGTCCATCTTTTTTTTTTTTTTTTTTTTTTTTTTTTTTTTTTTTTGAGGGGATGGTTGCAGCAAAACCTTTCCTGCAGCACCTGTTTTCCATAAGAAAATGAATTTTAAGGATGTTCAGTACATGAAAATGTACTGTGACTGTAATTTCTTCTTATACTAAACCTCACAAGGGTAAAGATGTGTTTCTGCTCTTTGCTATTCCAGAGAATCCATCCTGAAATAATTTACTTTATAGTCTAATTATTCATGCCAATAAAGACTACTTGATTCATGAAAGGCCTTGGAATTGATTTTTAGCTGAAAGCATTGTAGGCTGAACACAGACAGTTATTGGTGATATACAGTTACCATTAATAATTTTCAATGCAGCAGCATATGTTGATGTTTCCTTTGGGCCTTTTTATACCATCCTGATTTTACAATAATCAATTTGGAGATGACCATCCATATTAATCAATGATGGGCCCTGTTCGTGCCCAGAGTCCTTTACCAGGTCACAGCTGTCTGCACACAGAGCAAATGCTCTCCTGTTAAGCATGAAAGCTTAAATGTCATTCCAGGGAACACACACACGGAGCAGAAAACATGCATGGAGTCTCTTTCAAATCATTTTGCATAGTTGATCCTCTGCCCCTGTAATGGTACTTCTAGAGCAGCCATCGGCCTGGCTGGTTTGTAGCACTGGGGGAAAGGGTTAATCCTATGATCCCAGTCCATATAATATGAGCCAGACCTGGGAAAGACAGAATTCTCACATAGATAAATGTTAATCTGCAATTAGTGTCTTGTGTTTTTAATTCTACAACTGAAGTTCTTGTGTTCTATATATGTGTAACATTTGGAAATCTACAAAGCACCACATTAATGAAATATGCAGGTAATTAAGTCTACAGTTTATTTACCATTAGATGTTCTATTCTGGCATAATCCAGAGGCTCCCCTCATAGTCTGGGCTTTCCTCTCTGAGTTCCTGCATACAAATCATTAAATAAACAACTTTTTTGAATTAATGACAAATGCAGAGATCTACTGCACTGAACACAAATCTGGATATGAATTTAGTTCTGTGCCTGCACAACACAAGTCAGCATTAGGGCTGTGGGAAGCACAGATGTCCTGTTTCATCAACCTACAACCCAAAGATTGATCTTCAGAGATGCCTTTATGTGCCAGACATGAACATCACACCTACCAGAGATGGTTTAACTGAATCCAGGAGAGAAGGTTCCAGATTCAGCTAATCACACTGTTCAGTTTCAAAGTCACAGAGATGTAGGGTAACTGCAGAAAATCAGGTTAGGATCCCTTCTTTCACTACAGGCAGCAAAACAGCACATCATAAGTTGACAGCCAAAGGGTATCGTCAGTGCCCACTGAGCATTGGAACACACACCTTGACCTCCCATCTCCTTTTTTTTTTTTTTTCCTGCAAGAAACATCTCCCTTTCAATTATTAAGCAACTCACTGTGCAGTGGTAAATACAGGTCATAATGTGAGAATACACAGAACCTTAAAAACATAGAGCCACAATGCAGACCAGACACTCTCACTCAATAACAACCCAGGTATCCTTGAGGCTTGGGGGTGGCTACACAAATATTGTGCCTTATTGATTATGGGAATGAATAAAACAGGATAAGAATTGGAAGTTCAAGGTTAGAGAATGATCCAGGAAGTGTCCTGCAATACAGGGATTGTCATCAGTGGAGCTGTAGATCATAACCACAAGGCAACCTGCACTACACCTCTGTATGATTGGATCAGGGTTATGAAATTTCTTGGCAGATAAGAGGACAGACCCTATGAATGCTTTTAATTCAGGAGCTGGATTGTATTATATAGCCAAGTTTTTGCTGGGCCATATAAATTTGTTCCAGGGACCAGATGAGGCATGCAGATAACCAGAGATTTCTAATTTCCAGAACATGACTGCACTGTGCAGTTGTATGTTTTAATTTTGGCTTTTGCAATCCTTGGTGAAGCCACATTGCTTTTGAAAATCCAAGTGTTTCTCAGTGCCTCTGACAGCACCAACATACTGCAGTGCCCACAATTTCCTCTGCAATCTGCAAGGATGGAGTTATTACTCATCCCTTTCACCAGGATATAACTAGTTCTCACCATAATATATTTAAGCCTCCCAAACTTCTTGGAGAAAAAGCATATGGAGCTTTAAAGTACTTTTTTTCTCCCGGTTTTGGGGCCTGTCTGTTGAAAGAGTGGGCCAAGTTTCACCAGACTTGCTCCCAACAGCTGATATTAGTTACTGGAATTACGCTGTTTTCCATGTCTGTTTTGTCTGGAGGAAGACTGGATTCACACACGTTATAGCAGTAGCAAACAACATTTCAAACCAAAATGATCTGTGCATTAAGGGATGTTTGCACCCATTCTTTGTAGTATTGTTCTAGAAACCTATTCCTGGTATTTCTTGATAGGCAGGATAGGACACAGGAGATAAAGATACAGCTTTTTATATCCATTTTGCCACATGGTCAATCAGCTTCTATCAGGGATTTTCAGTTTCACAAGGTAAAATATCTGCCAGGAGCTATTTTGTGGCATCTTACTGGATGTGGAAAGCACAGAGAACTCAGCCTTGTTGCTCTTAAAATATTAATTTCAACTCACATCCATTTTCAGATCCCACTTCTAATGGACTATAACATTCAGCTTGTTTCTTTCCTTGTGTATATTGTGGCTTCTGTGGAGTCACACTAATGATAAAACTGTCCCCGTGTCTCATACACCGAATTTACCTTCTTTTACCTCTTTTTGGGGGAAATTTCCTGTTTCAGAACAGAAGAGAAGAAAGCATTTCATTATGTTATTCTACAAAGGAAAGATTTGAAAATCAAAAATTAAAGGCTGCTTTTCTTTCAAATAGCTTTTGCAATAAATAAAAACATTAGAAATTAACTTCTCCTCTCTGAGCAACTGATACCACAAGAGATCAATGATGTTACTATGGTACAATTGCTGCTATAGGAGCAATTAAGAAATTATAAAATCAATACTTACATGGTTTCTATCTCTATAGGCAACTTTACATAGCCATGGAAATTCAAGTGGCTAATTTTAATTAAGATTTTTAACTTTTGGTCAGCTGTATCATTTATTTGATATTAATACAGACAATGAGAATCCTAAACCTGAGTCTGTGTGGAGCTTCAAACCTCTCCTTGTAAACATTCCATTTAAATTCTTACCTCTGTTTATAAACATTTTTAGGAACCCAAAGGGCCAGAAGTGTCCACTTCTGAACATTGTTCTGAACATTCACAGTTCTACCTGGAGTCAACAGGAACAGTTTGCAAGTAAGTTAAAAAATCATAAGATAATTGTATTCCATGTTTCTGCCTATTTTTTTCTCTGAGGACTAAATGTGTTATTTTTGCAAGGGCAAGGAATGAAGGACAGAATCCAGCACTCAAATGTCTATTTCTAATTGTGCTAACTAAACTGGGAGTTCTATTTGCATGAGGTGAAAAAATCAGCATACACAACTGTCCTTATGTTGATAGCCATACATAGAAACGTACATATGCTTGCCCACATGCATTTTTAAAGTACATTCAGAAGTAATTATAGCACCTTGTGTGGGGGAAGAATCTTTCATCCTCCTTGTTTTTATTTGCTCATATCATCATTTTTTCTACCAAGGTAGAAAGAAATTGATTTTTCCTACTCATTGCAGTTTATAAAATCCCTTTTAATTCCACAGACATTGCAGTTTTCCAGTATGTCCCATGAGGAATGATCACATAGTTGTTTTTCCTCTTATATCTGCTGCATAAGTGACAGGTAGGAGGTCTTACAGAATCAAAAGGCACATTTACTGCTAACATCCTTGCAACTCAGTTTGTGGCAGGAAAGAAAATGGAAGGCTCCGGGAGTGATTCCGAGTGCCTGCAGTTCGCTTTTTCATCAGCGGGAGGTGTAGGTTTCTAAAGCTTCAGAAAATCCGAGCCTCGCTGTCTCAGTACTCGAGTTCAGCGTCTGGGCTGAGCTACTGCAATTGCTGCAGAAGTGTTTAGACTTCACGGTATTAATGAGTTGTTGCAGGGTGACGCTGCAGGCAGACACTGATCTCATTTGCTTACAAACATCTCCGCAGGGCAGGGAAGCAGGAGCACATTCTGTGCATGTTTCAGTTTCACACTAATATTGATCATGTAAAATTTGCAAATATTTCTGCAAGTTATTATTCCTTTTTTTTTTTTTGTCTACCTGGAGAGCATCCTGTTACCTGCCCCCATCCCTCCTGTCCAGTTTTGCCCTTTAAGACCACAGTCAGTTAGACCAAGGACCCCCTTAATTCCCCTCAAGGACCACATTTCCCAAGAACTAAGTATGAATGTCACAAAAAAGTAAAACCAGACAACATGGAAAGAAATACCTGCAAAGAAGTAATTCATGAGCCTCAGTGCTGTACCAGCTCCTTAACTGGCAATATAAACCCTATTTTCCCCTCTGAGTCTTCAATATCAGCTGTTGACATACTGTACTTTCAGTAGTCTTTCACAGACACTTTTCAAAGCAAAACTACTAGTTTGATTTTAGCCTTCCAGAAGAACAGTGTAACATAAATGATTACTTCTGAAGTTGGCTCACTCAGAATAAAATACCTGCTCCAAGTGCACTGTGACAAAGCTCAGGAGTCAATCTATGAGTGAAGGTCAGACCCAAAGACTCCCTAAGCACAAAGGACTACAAACAGATTAGAGACAAACATTTCTCCACCATCCCTTCCAAAAGGATGGCCCTGAGCTGACTTTAAATAGAGCTCCTGGGCCCACAGATGAGGCTGGTCATGGCCATTGAGGGTTATTAGTACAGCTGGTAAATTGTGTGAGGTGATTACAGTGATGTGACTGGGCAATCTTTCTCTGTATTGCAGTTGGCAAACTTTAGATTACAGCAACCTCTGGGAAAAGAACAGTTTTCTTCTTATGGTTCCTGAAATAATGTTACAAAGATCCTTATGGTCTGAAGTTCCCTGAGCATCAGCTCTGATCCAGGAAGGAAGGTGACATCATTATTTGAGCCTTTGATTATTCTTTGCTCTTCTTTTTGTGGTGACCTCTAACAAGGAGCAGCTAGCTACAGTGGTTTTTCTCCAGATTCCTTCAACATAAATTATCAGAATGGCTGCACAGATGCTCAAAGACTTTTGTCCACAGTCTACACTGAGTTTCTTAAGCTTGTTTTTTGAGATTTACTGAGAAATTTGCTGAGAGTTAAAAAATAGCATTGACAGCCCCCAAAACAGCCCACGTATGCCCTGCAATGGTGTTACCCACACAGATGGAGCAGTTTATTTCCCTTCCTTCAGTGTTCTTACCTGCACACTTGTGATGTGTTCAGAGCATTTCCTTGGACATCTTCACTGGCACAGTGAGGCAAATTCACCCCTCAGCATGGTGGTTCCAGTTTCTGTGTATGTCCAGGTAGGTATTTTTGCATGGATTCCATTTGATGGACATCTGTGAAATATTCCTTATAATCATTATAACTAAAGCGTTGCTGTTTGAAGCAAAACAGACAGCTCAAAATCTGTTGCAGTTTTTTGTTACTCCTTTCCCCCACCACCCCCAGCTCGCTCTGAGCTGTGAACAGGAGTACTGGGTAGCATGAACTGAGAGGTGTTTGAAATGCAGCGCTCTCCATCCTCCTGAGTCACCCTTAGCCACCGGCTGCTTTTCTGAGCACTTTTTTTCACTGCTATGCTTTCAAATCAAATATGGCCTCATGTTATATTCTCATTAAAAACCAATCCCTTTTAAAAACCCCAAATCAACCTGTTCCCTCTTTAATGTAGGCAAGCAATTAAAAAGCCTCAAAATCTGGGTACCTAAAATGAAGCACCTGTTTGTGTTTTTGTAAAATAAACCTAGCAACAACAACATCTACTCTTTGGCAGCTTTAAACCGAAATTGACACATTTTTCATCTGCGTTTGAATGAAGATGAAGCAGCAGAATCATTAAATGGTTTGGGTTGGAAGGAACCTTAAATACCATCTCGTTCCACCCCGTTGCCATGGGCAGGGGCACCTTCCACTAGACCAGGTTGCTCGGAGTGTGACAGCATTTTTGCAAACATTCAGTTTAATCATATCAGTAATTTTTTGTATTCTGGTAATTTACAAATGCTGTTCTCACACAAAACCCTCCCATACAGGTGTGTCAGCTAAATTCTCAGTTACTGTGACAGAACTGTGCACGTGTATTGCCTTACCAGTGTGGCTGTAAAGACCAAACTGTGTGGGTTTAGTAACCAAACCTTGTGGGTACATCAACCAAATCATACGTGTTCGCTGGCTGCGCTGCGTAGACCATATCGATATAGTAGGTAAAATAGTGACTGAATTCCACAGGGCTGTGTGGGCTTATGGACAGGTGCACTATCTGAGTGTGGAGCAGGCTGATGGGAACTCGCACCCACACCGCCTGGGCCATACAGGTGTGCCAACCTGTCCCACACAGACACAGCCCGGAGGCAGCCTGGGCTGTTCTGCTTCTGGGGAGCGAGTTCCGTGTCTGTTGGCGCAGCCCCCGACGCCATCCCGGCCCGGGTCCCCTCAGTCCCCTCGCAGCGGTCGGACTACAACTCCCGGGGTGCACCGCGGCGCGGCGCCTTTAACTCCCCCTGGCGGCGGCGCGGGGCGCTCTGCAGGCGCGGCGGGCGGGCTGAGGCGAGCGGAGCCCGGGCGGCGTCGAGCGGGGCGAGGGGCGCGGGCTGGAGCCGCTGCCCGCCCGCCCCACAGCCGGGGAGCGCCGCGGGAAGGGGGACAGCGAGCTCGCCTCGAGCGAGGAGCAGCGCCGCAGCCATGGGGAACCGCGGGATGGAGGATCTCATCCCGCTGGTCAACCGGCTGCAGGACGCGTTCGCCGCCATCGGGCAGAATGCCAACCTCGACCTGCCGCAGATCGCCGTGGTGGGGGGGCAGAGCGCGGGCAAGAGCTCCGTGCTGGAGAATTTCGTCGGGAGGTGAGTGCGGGGATGGGGGGGAGGATGGCGGTGGTCCCCTGAGGGGGGGCGCGGGCAGAGCCGCCGCATGGGCAGCGCGGTGCGGGCACGGCGCTGCTCGGCGGCTTCGAGCGCGGTGCGGGGGCAGCGCCGCGGGGTCCGCGGGCGCAGCGCGGTGCGGGGTCCGCGGGCAGAGCCGCCGCACGGGCAGCGCGGTGCGGGGACAGCGCGGGGTCCGCGGGCACGGTGCGGTGCGGGCACGACACGGCTCGGCTCGGCGGCCCCGAGCGCGGTGCGGGGACAGCGCTCCCTCCGCTCGGAGCTGCCCGGCCGGTGCGTGTGCGGTGCGCGGTGCGCGGGCAGCGCCGCAGGATGCCCGGGCGCTGCGGTGCAGGGGCTCGCAGAGGCGGGGGAAGGAGGGAGGGAGGGCTCGCCGCCCGGGGGGATTCCGCAGCGGGGTCCCCGCCTCTGCCGCACCTTGGCGGCCGGTGCGGTTCCCCCCGCGCCCCCCGGCTGTTACATAACGGAGGGGCCGAAGTGCCCGTGGGGGACCAGCCGCATCCATCCCCTGCTCCGTGCGGGGCCGCGGGGCTCGGGAATGGATGTTGTCGCTGCTGGGGGGGGGGGGGTGATGCGGAGGGTGTTTTAAGTTTAATCTGCTTCGTCCCCCTCCCCCAGCCCAGGCTCTCTGTCCTCCATAGCGGATGCCATGTCAGGAGCTGCGGGGAGACTATAGGAAGGACGGGGTTAGAGCTCTCCTGTATGCTCAAATCCCCGGGTGCTACCATTTTGTGACAGGCAATATACTGATGCTTTCCCTTCATGTGACCTTCGCATTCATCATCTGCAACTTGAGTAAATTGCAGACCGGGCCGGCTGGTTATCTGCTCCAGCGCAGACACACAACACCTGGGGGGGGTGTCCTCAGCCTGTTCCTGGCTTGGTAATTAATTGTATTAAGTGATACACAGGTTTTAGTTATCAGGGTTGTTTTTTTTATGCTATAAGGAGCATGCAGGTTGGTGGTGACTTGCCTTAAAGCAGCAACTGCTGTGGTACCTGGTCAGATGCTTGCGTGGGTTTTTCTCTTTCAGCAAACTGCATTTGTGACAACATCTATTGGATCTTGTTCCCCCACCCCCATTTTTTCTTTTAAGCTGTTTGCTGCTGGATGGCTTATAAAGCTTTTCGACTGTCAGAAGGGTCTGTGGTGTGGGTTAATTGCTTGTTTAGCTGCAAGTAGCCCCAAATTCTGGACCTGTGCAAGGGTATCCTTGAGCAGTGAGTGCAGGGTGTGCTGTGTGTACTGGGAAGAAGGCACAGGGATTGTATCTAGTACAATGAAAGCATAGTCAAAACAAGAGGGTTTTTTTCTTTGCTATAGACTAAAAGAGTTTTTCTTTAAAATTCAAAGAGTTTGGGATCCTTTCTAGCTAACTTTCCAGAGTCCATGCAGTGTATTCCCCATGGATGCTGGGATCATGCCAAGGGAAGGACATGACAGAAACACATTTTGCTGAGCCTCAGGTCATAGTCCAGGATCCACTTGTTTGTCCGTAGGCATAGGAAGAAAATAACAATTCCTGTCACCCAAATGAAAAGCTTGCTGGGCTGTAGCTTTCTAAGAAGAAGGGGGAAATGGATCTCCTGAGATCTGTGAGCAGAAAGGGTTCACCTGTTGGCTCTGCTGTTTTCATGCTTTCTAAGTACTGGCAGCTTAATGCTGTAAATCGTTTTTAGAGGATCTGTGCAGGCAGTGCTGCAGTGGTGTCATAGATAATGTGTGGCTGTAGGGCCAGAGGAGGGTTTGTCAAAGGACAGTCGGTGTTTTGGGGGTACTCTGTCCCTCTCCTTTAGACTGAGCACACAAGGAGGTATATTAATCCTTGGTGTGTCTCTACTGGTACTGATTTAGAACTGGGGATTTCATCTGCTTGGTGGAAAATAAACAAATCAAAGTGTTTTCTGTCTCATTCTGATGACTCCTGTCCCAGGAGAACTTGTGACCTCACTGTGTCCCATCAGCTGTCTCTCCAGCAGCAAGTTATAGTGCTGTGGCTTTTAGAAAATGAAATAATGAAAGGTCCCCTGAGCAGAAGCTGAGACCTGTCTGCAGAAAAGCATTTAGAGGAAATAATTGGAGGGGAAATGGAAAATATGTCAGAGTGAAGAGGTCTTTCTCCATTTGATACCCTTGAGTGCTGGCTGGTTTAGAGACTGGTAACTTGAGCCCTCTTACCACAGAATGTATGTGTGTATGCTGCAAACCCCAGTCCTGTTAAAATAGTGTTGGGGCCCTCCTGTAATGTGGAGTCTTTTCTTTTTGTGTGGGTATTGGAAACCACGATAAGAAGCTATGGAAATAGTACCCAGAATAAGCATGGCTCTTCAGTGTAATTATGATAGGGGCTGTCTTTTGTCTGAATAGGCATAAGAAGAAATTGTGTGTAGACCTACTGTGTGCAAATACAATCATTGCTGTAGTGTGGACATGACATATGTCACTGCTCCAGCTTGATACCAGGATGGTGGTGCAGCTATTGCTCAGCAGCTGCTGCTGCACAGTGAATGTGAGTGCTGATGAGTTTCTCTCTGAGTGGATGGAAATCTCTGCAAGAACAAATGCTGATGTGGTTGGTGCTGGCTGATGTGTCTGATGTGGACACTTGAGCAGAGGGGCTGGAGGCCCTGCCAGGGTGGTTTCCCTGCTCATGATCTGTGGGACTCCTTTCAAATTGTCATCAAGCCACGTTCCCCTAACAGGGGACACTTGCCCCCTGCCAGAGCTGTGCTGTGGCTATGCAGGGCTTCAGTCTAGGGCTGCTGTGGGCACCTTTCACAGAGTCCCACACTTGCTGGAAACCTCAAAGCAGAGAGGAGTGATACTGACTGCAGTCAATATTTAGCTGCACATCTTACCAAACAAATATTTTTTTTCTCCTGAATGTGATGGCTTTACTAGCTGCTGCTAATTGCTCTTTCAGTGACACTTTACTCTGCTGTTAACAGATTATCCAACAGTGCAGAGCTTGTATTAATAATACCAGATGTCACTGTGGCTGCTATGTGTGCTCTTGCTGCTGGAGACTCAGCATGGTGACTAGGATACAGCATGATGGTGTTAAAATCACTGAAGAGACGAGAGAAGCCACGTAGAAGCCAGACAGGTGACACATCTCTTCACAGACTGGTTTATCCTGGGCCCCAGAACTGGAAGGAAGGTTAATCAGGTCAGCTCCAGGCATTTCCTGTTGGTGTGGTTATAGGCTTGTAGGATAGCTCAGGTTGGAAGGGACCTCAGGGATCATTTAGTCTATTCTTAAGGTGTTGTTACTTCTCTGCTGCCACCTTTTTTAAATAAGAAGGTTTTGGAGCAGGCACCAATACCAGCAAAATTGGTCTGATAAAAAGAACAAAGCATGTGGTATGTGCTAATTTGACTTGAGAGCCCAGAGGACCAATAAGGGGGATGCACAAGACGGCCCACGAAGCTGTTTGTATAATCATCCATGTTCGTGCCACTCTTACTTTGCCATGTGAAAATAACAAATGTGTTTCCTTTAAATCCTGTGATCTCGGAGCACTGTTACACAAATCTTTGAATTTGTGGGAGTGTTACTGTTATCTGTGCTTTACAAACAGGAAAACTGAATGCACTGGGCTGTGCTCAGATGGCTCCCTGAATGTCTGTGCCCTGTGGTGGTGGTGTCTGATCCAAGGCAGGGTGCTGGGAGAGCTGCCTTGCTCTTTGTGGAGAAAACAAGGCACCTCTGACTTCTCCAGAACAGATGGTTTAAGGGGGCTGCTGAGGAGGCAGTGACTAAGGGCTGGGAACAGTAGGTGGAAGGACTTGAGTGGAGATGAAACCATCTTGTTTATGATCGAGGAACCCAAGCAAAAAGTTGTGGGAAGGGAATCGGTGTTTGACCCCAGACGTGAGCTGGGGGCTGGTACCCTGAAGGCATCCTCTCCTGGGAGCTTCTGCACTCCAGAGAGGGGCACTCAGCAGTCTGCCACCAGGCTCAGATGGTCTGTGCTGAATTAGCTGATGTTTGTATGTTGTCTGGAAGGAACTGGAGGCAGGTATGTACCTAAACTCAACTGTGTTGGGCTAACCTTGCCTTCCCTAGAACACTGAAATTTCCCTATGGATAAAAGAGCGGGAAATATGCAGCACTGCAGTGCCTGTGGCAGTGGAAAGGCTAAATACTAATTAAGCACAGCACTTGTGCTGCAGTAATTGCCTAGACAAAATCAGACAGGCCCAGCAGTGATGTCCCATACTGAGGATGCAAAAGCTAGTCCTGAGGCCACAGGATTTAGTTTGGCTTCAGGTGCAACTTTGAGGAGCAACTTAATCTCTTCATATCTCAACCTTTCCCAGCCATTTAGAGATACTTACAGCCCCAAGATATGATGAGGCAATGTCTTCCTTTGATAACACATACTTTGCTTTGTTATGGGAGGCTTCTCCAGCAAAATACCTCCAGAGGCCAACAGCAGCATTTCGGAACTACCTAGAAGTGGAAGATCCTGAAGGGATGCAGTGAGAAATGCAGATACTTGGCGTGTTCCTGCAGGAAAACTGTTTTGTCAATGATCTTTGTACTTTTAAGTTGCTCGTGCTGCTTCTACAGTATGTGGTTTGTGAACTTGAGTGCTGAGAATTGAGTGTTTAAAACTTGTAAAAATCATAGCTGTGTTATGTATAGAGTGTGGATGTCTGCTGTGCTGGTAATGCTGAGCATCATTACACTACTTCAGCAGCACGTTTAAATTTGAACAAGAAGATACTCTGTTGCTCTGCTCTGGACACAAAAGGAGTTCTTAAATGTGATTCTAATTTTTTTTTGTGCTCTGCTTTGAGTTGTGTTTACATGCCCAGGGTGCTGGCAAAGAGATTAATTGCAAGGCATGGACCCTTAATTGCTGTGTGATAAATACATCTGTGAGCCAACCAAATCCTGTGGTGTATGTGCAGGTTAAAGACAGAGGCACTACTTGGGAACTGATTTACTTAGGATTGCAGTGCAAGAGCCAGGAGTAGGATTCTGCTGTATAGAGAAATAAATCATGGTCAAATAAGTCCTTCAAATGGCAGCAAGCCTGTGGTCTCCAGTGAAGGAAATACCTATTTTCATCTTAGATTAAATGGGGAAGGAAGAAAATATGCAGTGCTGGGGGGAAATGAGTAATGTGTTACAGCAGACCCCAAGATAAAATAATTTCACTTAGGAGAAATCTGTACAGCTCTGTGCAAACAGTTGTGGGAGGAGGAATGCTAGAAGGAGATACATAATTAAGTTAAAATATAACGTAACATGGATGGCTGTAAGGGAAAAACCCGTGAATCTCAGTGTTTGCAGATGCAGCAGCAGTGTCTGTCTGTGTTTGTTCTCTCTTGACTTGGTTTAATGCTATAGGGGTTGGCTCAGATAAATGCAAGTCTAATATTTTTTTCTACTTCCTGCAGCAGTTACATGTTCTCTGCAGATCTTGCTGTCCATATTCTTCAGCTTAACTCTTTAGTGATGATCTCATGCTTCTGGTAACTGCCCACCAGCCTTGTATTCTCCAGGAAAAGAGATCCTTATGGCATGTCTCAGATCATATCAGAATTTACCCAGGGAAAGGAAACCAGCTATATCTCCAGTGGGGAAGCTGATGCTCTGTGCTGTGCAAGTTGGTGTTTGCCTGAACCTACTGGTGTGTGAAAATGACAGGTGGCCTTGTCATTGCTGGAATTTGTCACCTGAGAGCTGACAGGGATGCCGCCTTTGCTTGTGTAAACTCTTCCTGGTTACCACATAATCCTCAAGTTGAGAGTCTTAGAGCATCTGGAGTGCTGATTAGTCCTTACTGTACTTTGAGATAAAGTGAGTGTTGTGGAATTTGTTGTGTGTTTGCTCAATAAACGGTGTGCTGTGATACTGGGCTGTAAAGAGTGTACAGAACCAGTGGGGAGAGAAATCAGAAGTTCCTACAAGCATTCCTCTGTGCTAAACTGTCAGCTGTTACTGCTTTTCAAAACTTGACATGCTTATCACACAGTCAAAAAAACCCTAAATAAACCTAGGCAAAGCAGAGTTGAGCTTCTGTTTTTAAAGAGTACTGATTGTTTTCAGAAGCCATTCAATGTCTGAGTGGGAATGCCAAGCCCAAGTCCTCGAACTTGACTTCTCCAGATGCTCCCAGCAGGTAGAACCCAGCTAGACTTAAATAGAAGTGGCAATCTGTCTGCAGCTCCTCCTGTCTGAGGCAGCTTCTGAAAACGTTGTTCTAAGGCAGGAAGCTGATCCCCTTCCTGCTCTGGTGAATTCCCGAATGTCCCGACTTCGTACTTCAAGTTTGAGTCTGTACAAGTGTGAGTGAAAGTCCTCCTGAGTAAGGATTTCTGGGCATCTTTAAGATGGACCTTTTTGAGGAGAAATGGAAGAAGTTGACAACTTAGCCTAAGTTAATCAAGAAAACAGTTCTTGCTGCGTTCCAGCTACTGGGGTGAAACTTATTATGATGCCTTGAGCAGCGAATTTATAAGACAAGAACAAACCCATGTGTGCTCCACCCATGAGAGCCAGTACTCAGATTTTTGTTTCAGGCAGTGCATTTGAGTGGCAAAACCAGAAGACTTACTGAAGGGGTGACAGGCAGTCATTTAGAAGCATATGGTGCTCAGCCCATGTGCCCAGTGTAAAATTGGTTTTGAGGCGGCGTCTGTGAAAGGAAATTTACTGATAAATATGCAGGGTAAACCTACTTCCTTAATAGCCACTAAAAAAAAAAAACAACACCCAAAAAGCTTTGGGTGTAATACTTTTTTCCTTCTTGGACTTGCAGATCTGTAAGCATATGAGTCAGAGTGCTGCTAGTTGGGAGGAGAGCTAAAACTAAATCTGGTCAAAAAAAAAAAAAGAGAAATCTAGTCATGCATGGTGGGAAAATAGCTCACTAGTGTGACAGTTTCTCATTTCACATGAAATTTTCTTTTTCTGGTCTCAGACCTGGTTTTGCACATCCTGATAGAGAGTGGAAGCTTGAGGTAAAGGAATATTGTCTCTGATTACAGGCAGATGGGCATGTTCAGCCTTGAGTGAAGTTAAATTCTTAGTGACTAATTCTTATACCTTTTTCTCCATCCTTAAAGTAGAGGCTGGTGGTGTCTGTCATGTATGTCATGTAGGTGTATGTTATTAATGGACACTTGAAATAAGACTAGAAAAAGTTAACCATAAAGTACCAAACTGTTTTTCTTAGCAATAAAGGAAAACTCCCTCTGTCTGAGCCCTTGGAAAGACCTGCCTTCTCTCCAGAAGTGCTGTGCCAAGAGCTTTAGCTGTTCATGCAGGTTGGTTTGTTCAGTGTTACTGGTTATTTAGGTCTGCTTTGCAGAGGCTGGGTCTGGTGCAGCCACTTTTGGCTGCTGCCATAGGTCAGGCACTGGATTTGAGGAGCCAGGGCATTCTTAGAAAGCACTGGGAGATGAGAGGCTGCCCTAGATGAGCTTGGTAGCACTTGAATTATTGAACATGATCTTTCAGAGCAGAGTTGGGTGGCACAGCCCTACAGAGGAATGAGCCCAGGGTTTTGTCCCTACTGACTTTCAGCACTTGGATGGTCTGGTCAAACTGCAAGCAGGACTGGTTATGAAAAGCTCCAAAAAGCTATTTCTCTTTATTTAGAATTATCTGCAATTCTTTTGAAGCACACATCATGCTTATTTTTGGGTAACTTGATGGAGTTTAGTCATGAGAACTGGATGTCTTGCTCAGGACTATCTACTATAAATACTGGGGTAACTGTGAAGAGAGAGGGCTGAGAACATTTCAGTGTTCACTGAGGAACAGGCAAGACTGCATCAAAACACTGCAACAGGAGGGCACCATTTAACATTAGATATTTAAACAATTATTCCAGGTGACTCATTGATACTTTGTCCTTAGGTCCAGCTTTGTTTTCAGAGTCCTATTAGTGACTATTTTTATAACAGTTGAATATAAAGTGGCTCAGTAGTTTTCTTGAGCTGTTTTGTATAGATGGGCAGACAGGACAATTAAGTTGCTGATGTTTGCTTCCTTCGTGACCTTCAGGCTTGTCACAGCTCCGAGCCTGGTGCTGACTACAGTAGATAACTCCTTTCTTTCCTTCAAGACACAGCACAGGAAGAATGAGCCCTGAGTCTGAAATCTAACAGTGTCTCTGTTTTCTCCAGAGCATCTGACATGGCAAGTTTTGGCAGACCCAGCCATGACCAAATGGAAGTGAGATGGTCCCTGGTTAGCAGCTTCTTGCAATTCAGCAGAATGTGCTCTTGGAATCTTCTTGGGAGCAGGCGTTGTGCAAGCTCCTCAAGCTGTGTCTCTCTGACTGGAAGCAAACTTGCCAACTTCTGCCATTTTTCTGCAAGTCTTGTGACTCGTGTGGCTTTTCTCAGAGCCCTGGCCACAGCAACTGAGCAAACAGAAGGGCAGTGTAGCTTTTGTATTGAAAACAGCAATTTCTAACGTGGTGGTTTGAGGGTCTTTTTTTTTTTTTCCTTTAAAAGCTGCTGTTTCCCTAAGTGCTCCTGGAGACAAGTATCAAGAATCCCAGACCTTCTGAGACCTGCATTGTCATCTCTTCCCTTCCTAAAAATCAGGGCTTAGTCCCAAAACTACAGGCTCTGCTAAAATACTTGTGTTGCAGTTGCAATGAACAATAAATTATACAAAACGAGGTTTGGAATAAACCCAGTGCCTCACTTGTGACGGAAATGGGAATTGAAGTCGAGTCTCTGGGGCTGAAAATAATATTTTAATAATGTATTGCCTCACCAGTCCCCTTTAACTCTCCCTTTCCTGTTTCTTATGGCTCTAGGTTGCGTTGTTGCAGTGGTGTGGAAGGGTGGAGAGTTAAAACAACTTAACAGACATGGGAACTGCTGTGCTTTGACTGTCATTTTTTGACTGGGAAACACTCTTGCTGCAAGAGTGGCCAGTGTAGTATATGGGATGTCTGAGAGAGGACACAGCCAATGTTAAACTGATACTGCTGTGGATTTTGGCTGCAGAGCCAGGCAGTGTTGCTGTAATGCTGTATAAAAGCTGAGCATAAACTGCAGCTGTATCTCAGAGTAGTTTTTCAGCTGCATTTAGACCCTTTCTCATAGTATCAATAGGCAGAAGTCTACAGAGATGCTGAGCAGTTGGTTCTCAACATCTGCAAATGTTTTCACAGCAGAGCTAACTTACCCTGGAGAGCACTAGGAAAAACTATTATTTTTGCCTTTTTTTTCCTTCTTCTTGAGATCCAGGGATGGGGGAGGCTTGTGCTGAATTTCCTAAAACAAGGAAAGATGTATCTAAAAGCAAAAATCCCAAGTCTTTGTTCAGTTCCTCCTCTTTGCTTTCCTGCCACTCTTGCATGTGTAAAGACAGAGTAAGTTATGTAGGATCTGACTCAGGGCTCTGACAAATTGACAGGCTCTTTCAGCTCTGAGAGCTCTTCCTCATCCAAGTAGTTACAGACTTCTGCAAAGAGGGGCTTATAATGAAAATAACTGTCCATTTGCCACCTGCCTTCCAGCACAGGAACAATTCTCTGCCAGCAGGGAATACCTGATGACCTGTTAGTTCAGAATTAAACCAATAAACAACAAAGCTCTAGCCCTCACAGGATTTATGGTGATATTGAACCTCACTGACTTGTTTATGATTTACTCTGAGCTTACGCTGCTCTGGGTCAGGATGGGACCCCTTGATTCTAATGCACAGGGTCCGTTTTCTCTCTTTCTGGCTGCTGTGATCTCTTGTGTAATCTCTGGCTATTTCTTAAGCTGATTGTGCTTTTACTTTTAATAGAAGCTCCTCTATGAATAGCTGGGAGTTGCCTGAGCATGGTGGTGGCCTTGAGAGGAGATCTGTCGCAGTGGGGTTATAGCTGGGGCTGAGGAGGAGGTTGGTACATCCCGAAATGCAGAATATACCCTCAGGGATTGGTGCATGACATGTGTCACTGCAGAGCTGATGCTGCAGCTCCAGCACTGAAACTCAGGTCACCTCCTCTACAGCACGCAGCTCTCAGCAGACATCCCAGCAATTTACTTCTTCCCTCTGGGCTGTGCTACTTTGTTTTGTTCCTGTTCCTAAGCATTACTCTGTTTATGCTTGTTTATACAAGTTTTGTTTGTTATCTGGGGCCTACAAACTACCAGGCACCCCAAACTCATCTTAGAGAAAGGGTCCATTTCCTGAATGAATTTGTATAGAATATTGAAAGAATGATATTAAAAGAATACTTAAGTGCAGAAGAACAAGTGAGGCATTGCATTGGCACTTGATGTTCTGCTTTCTTCAGAATGCCAATTGATTAGGCAACACCTTTTTGACCTCCCTATTTTTCTTTAATTTAATCTCAGCCTTTTTGTCATCTCCTGTGGTCACTGTCCAAACCTGACCAGAGAAAAATGTTCCCTGGGACATAAGAAGTGCTGTTCCACCAGTTGCTCAAAAGGACTTGGGCAGACACATTGGAACCAGCCAGGAGGTGAAAAGCTCATCTCTATTGATCCAACTTTCATTCTGGTACAGCCTGAAACGGAGGTGTCTTGTGTGGTTTTTGAAGCGGAGTTTAATGCCTCTGACTTTGCTCTGCACTGGAGGTGTTGGCAGTCAGTCTGCTGGGTCTTCTTCAAGGGCTCAGGAGGCAGAGCCTCTGCACCACGTTTCCAGCCAGGGTGATCCTAATTTTATATCTGCAACTGCAGAGGTGCAGTGCATAGCAAGGAGCCTGGCACTGTTCCTGCATACTTCTCCAGGCAGAGCAGAGATGTAAATCAGCACCTTGAATTCCCTCTGCAAGACAACTGTGCACTGTGGACAGTTTGGTCAGGGTGCCCAAGTGTGGCATAACTCTGTTGCCCCATGGAATTCTGTCCTTCCTGCCTGGCCTGTTGGAAAGGAAGCAACCTTCCTCCCCATCCACAACACACTCTGCCTCTTACCACTACCTGAGATATACCATCAGGGAACATGCATTCAACTTTATAAATCCACCACCCCTGTGTGGCCACTAATAAGCACATCATGGTTTGAGGTACCCTCCTTCCTCATGCAGCTTCCGTTTGGGTTTGTATCTGTGGGCTCATCAAAGTGACTTTGACTTTTCCAAGGAACTCTTTCAGCTGTCTGGACCCTTGATAGCTTTCAGGCTCTGGGCAGGCTGTCTCCTTTTTGAGTACACAGTGCTGCCTGGGAGTGGAGGAAGTGTCATCCTGCAGTGATGAAATGTGCCTTGAGCTACATTTGTTCTTCTCTTGGGTCTTGCAGCAAATACCAGGACTCCAGAGGTGGTGGAGTTCTGAAATGAAATCTAAGATGATGCTTAGCACAAGTATTTGGTATCTTCGAGTCTGCCATTGTACCTGGTTTCCTTCTCTGCAGGAGAGAAGGACAAAAAGAGGGATAAACCCCTTTTTATCTGGAGTCTCCGTGTGATGAGCAGCACAAATATTAGTTACTGCTACACAGTCTAGTGGTGTCCCCCAGCACAGGGGGACCTTTCCTGCTGGGCAGCCTTTAGTCTGGACTCAGCTGCAGCTTGGCTCCAGAGGGCTCGGGCAGATTAAGACACTGGTGGTGGAAAATAGCAAGGTCAGCCTGCTGCTCATTGGTCTTAGCATCCATTAATCCTGGGGTGTTACTGTGGCTGTGCTTTCCCATCAACCATTCCCATCCCAGAGTTTTAGTGTACAGCTCGTCCTTTTGTTTTCTTCCAGCTCAAGTTGCAGGTGCTGAACAGGTCATGTTTTTCAAGGCTGCAGCCCTGCTGTTATGGCAAAGCCAGGGTTTGTCAGTGGATTTGTTTGTGCCAAAGCAGAGCAGTGTTGCTGCAGTGTTATGACAGATCAGTGCAGCTTGAGGAGACAAGCAAAGATGCTTGGTCATGGGTTTACCTCTATGGCCTTAAAGGAACCTGTCTTTCTTTGCTTCTGCCATCAGGACTGGACTAATTTGATGCTCTGGGATGTTGTTGATGCCTGGTATTGTCTTCTTTGAGACTGGAAATTGCAGGGAGATTCTGGAGATAACATTTACATTAAATTATATACACCCTGGCAAAAAAAAATAGAGGAAAACTTGCTCTGATGGTGAAAATACAGCAAGGCAGACAGAAAGGTCTGGTTTACAGATTCTGGGGTGGAGAATACAACATGCAGTACAATATTTCTAGTGTTATGGGTTGTTTTTTTTACATGAGTAAAAACAGCCTTGTTTCCTTCTTCCTGGGATTGTAATTCTTGAAATCAAAACTGCATTTTCCACAAATGTGTAATCCTTACTGCCACATCCATTCAGGATACACCAGGCTGCTCATTCCCTCGAGTTCCTGATATTGTCATGCAGAATCAGTGCTGTGTTATTCTTTACCTCCAATATCCCAAGGCAGCAAGTGAGATTCAGGACTTCATTTTCTATTACTGAGAGGATCCCAGAGGAAGCTGCACAGCAGCAGTGCTGCAATTTTCTGCTCTCTCCAGGCTCTCCTTCCCCGGATCTGCAGCCTGGAGTCAATGCGGCATTTGCTATAACGGGCAGTGACTTTTTGAGATCAGGCATTGTCGGCTGTACCACTCTCTAAACAATCCTCCACAGTAAAATCCAGAGCTCCAGACAAGAAAATCCCTTTACAGTTTTGGGGGGTTTTTTACCTGCAAAACCACAAAGAGTGAATTGGGCTCAGGAGTGCACGTGAGGTGCTGGAGTGCCCTGTTTTGATTTCCCATCGGTGTTCTACGTCCTCACGTATTCTGGGCCGACCCATCTGCGTGAAGATAGCAGGGAGGGAGCTCAGTGCTCAAAATGGAGGAGGGGAAGAATATTCCTGATTAATTCTCTCCCAACAGAGATGAACTGAAGCAAATGACGTTTTAGATGAGATGGTCGGGTTTGTGTGCTGGGAGTACCTCTTGTTCTTCCTGCAAACTCTTGACCTATAGCTGTAGACACTTGCTTAAAACCTCTCAGCCGCAGCAGCTTGGGGCTGCTGCCCAGCAGTGAGGGATGCAGGAGCTGTGTGGGCATCAAACTGATTTGTTGCTATGGAAACAGTAGATTTCACCATGTTTTAGGGAAGTAGGAGGGGAATTATCCCTCTGGGCCTGGTTCTGGCACTCAGATTGGATTGGCTGCTGCACAGCAATTGTAGAGCAGCAGCCCATGAAGGGATTATCTATCTAGTCACTGATCACAATTAAGGAGAGGAGCACGTGGATCCAATCTGCTCCCATTGCAGGCTTCCTCCACAGGGGTGACACAGGACATGGTCATCATGTGCCAGGATTCCCAGGGTCACAGCCCTCCATGGCACTTAAAACCAGAGAGCTTAACCTTGGTTGCTCACAGGCAGAAAGGAGGAGCTGCATTAACAGTGCAGGCAGCTGGGACTGGGTCCTGCCCAGACTCCTCAGTTGGGATGACTGAGGGGATGAACTCTGTGCCTCAGCACACCTTCTAGGCAAGAGCTGAGAACTGTTTGTGGTGTCTGCAAGGGTAAAACAGAGATCTGTCAGACAGGCTTGAAGTGTTGCTTGCTGATGAAATGATGAAATTATTGTACACCAAATAGGACATATTTGGTGTATTGCTTTCAGAAGGTCCCAGCGCTTGATGTCCTGTGACCGAGGGTGATGATTTTGAAACCTTTTTTTCTAAAATGAAAGTGAACCTTGTGAAACCAGAGAAGGGATCAAAGCATGAATATAAATCTTGAACAGGTTCAAATAAGAACAGTACTTACGAAACCCCATATTTTCCTAGTGGTCTGTAGTACCAAGTTTGTTAAAATGGGCCCAGTGCCCTTGTGCAAGATCCCAGTGCTGATCCTTCAGAAGGGACTGACCAAAACCTCTGTATTTCAGACTCTCAGGTCCTAAAGGCACTTGCCTATCCAGGCTCCAACAATGACTGAGAGGGAGTCATTTCTAGATAGAAGGAAAGCAGCCCATGGAAAACTGACAAAAAGGGTAATGTCTGTGTTTAATGTCTGTATATAGGGACTTCCAAACGTGTTATGTAAACTGAGTTAGAGATGGAGGGCAGCTCTAGCAAAAATTCTTGCTTTATGCTTTGTAGTGCAGCCAGTGAGTTGATTGGATGGGATAATCCTGGTTATGGATTTACAGGGGAGCATCAGAAGAATATAGCAATATCTCTGCCTTACTTTCAGGTCATCTAAAAATATATATATATAGTAGAAATGCCAGATCCTGCTGTAAGGTCTACCAAGCATAAAGCTTGGGGTGTGCCGGCTTCCTTGGAATTGCTGCAGACATACAGCAGCAGAAATGCCTGGGGCAAACTCCTGGCTATGCCAGTTCACTCTCCAGGCCCCCAGGCCTTTGACTAAAAGTGTAAGAACCCTTGTGACCTCCTTGGATGTCTCTGGCTCTGTGGAAGCAGCACAGCCATGAAAGTCTTTAGTTGTGCATCTGATTAAGTTGTGCACAGAGGCTCTGGAGCAGCCATGACTTGGCATAATGCACACAGCTGTCTTCCAGATTTTGATGGACCCTGAAGCTAGTGGAGTGTGAAACAGGGAAAAAAGACAGCTCAAAGGATTCAAATCAAAACAAACAATAGAAAAACTTCTTATCTTATCCCACTGCTTCCAGAGACCTGCATAGAGGCAAGTGCAGGAGAGGGGCTGGGATGCAGAGAAAGGAGATGTGGAAACAGTGAATGAGAGAGGCAGTGACTGCCGTGGCTCCTGGGAACCAGTCTGTGCAGTCAGAGATAAGGCAGAAACGCAGAATTTAGTGCACTCTGGAAAAGATTTAGTGCACTCTGGGAGGGGTCGGGGAGAGAGCTGTTTCTAAACAAGTGTTTGTGTAAAAATTGCTGTGTGCTTTCCTTTTGGCTTTTGCAGGGTCTGGGAAGGTGCTGCAGGCTGAAGTCCGGACATGGCCATTGCAGCTGAAGTGAGAGAACATTGCACAGGGTGTCCCCTCTCCAGTTGTCTGAGCCCCCTCAGCACACACTTTACTCAACAAATGTGTTCTGAGTGGGGAAAACACAATGTTGATTAACACTTTGGATGTTCAAGGCACGTGGATCTTCCCAGAGACCCACAAGAGCACATGAATATGACAGTGCCTTTGAGTAACAAGTCTTTGTCCTCTTCTGTAGGAAAGATCTCTGCTCTACCAAAAATTACCAAGGCAACAGTACTAGAGTCTGTCCCCTGTATATCTAGATCAGTGGCCAGTAATTGTGATGTGTCCCAGGATGAGAAGACAAGCCCTGTGGCTCAGATGGGAGCTCATTTAGCTGCTGTCTCTCCATGGCACATCGTTTAGCCCCAAATGTCAGTGGAACAAACCTCACCATTATGCCTGTTCACGAGGAACTGGATTTGACTGGCCAAACTTACTGTGTAGGCTTTCAAACAGCCAGGCATGCAGCTTTCTCTGGAGGTGGGTTCTCTTGGAGGGGGCAGTCCCTGAAAGGTTTCTTGTCTTTTCAGCAGAGCCTGTGGTGTGGGGTCATTATGGTTTTTGAAATGTTGTGTTTTGCAATAAATGTAGGTTTCTGATGAGGCTTTATTTAGTTCATATGTTAACTCTGTGAACGCACAACATTTTTCTTACTTTGAATAAAGAGAGAGCACGATATGGGAAAAATACTCAGGAGAGCTCCAGAACACCACACATGCTGCTCAGTGGTAAAAGACACAGGAAACAAGACAAAGATGATTCTAACATCATAATGTTAGTTCTGGAGCAGGGTGTGTATAATACACGTAATACAACCGATTTCTGCACTCGTTTATTTCGGTGAATTAGCACAGTTGCTCTCCTTTCATGTTTGAAGACCCCTCTCTTGCTGTGCTGGTATCGGCTGCAACGCTGTGCAGGGGAATAGAAGAACTCAAGGCAGACAGGGAGAAGGTGCCAACCTGAAAAGTTACTTTCTAGTTCGTTCTCTAACCTCTCTGACTCTTGTTTTCAAATTATGCACTAGGATGCTCTAAATGGGTCTGTCTTATACCACCAGTTGTGTTTTCCCTGCTTGGGCAGCACCGGTAGGTTTTTGGGAGCTCACTTTATGCACAGCAAACTCCCACACTTGTCTGCTTGGCCCTTTTGGTTACTGGCTCAGGGGAAAAGTGGCCAGGTGTTAGAGAGGCTGTTTGAGGGCCAGAACTACTTAACAAAGCAATTGTAAGTGTTCCAAGCCAGCACAATAGTGTTAACCTCCCTCTGCACTGTTGTAAATAGGATCTCAAGGTACAAGGCAGTGGGAAGCCTTCTCTTTAATTTTTTTTTTGTTTCTGCTAACATGTATATTATGATGACACTCATGAACTATTGCCTGTCTTTATTTTTCACAATTGTTTTCTCAAATAATGAATCACTGTGCACAATAATATTGCCAGTATACTGGAAAATGGTGTGCTTACAATAGATCTTTATTTCTATATGTATCCATTGTCTGGCCAGTACCAATTACACCCTAAACAGTGCTATACCAAATGCTTATGGATATGCTCTCTTTCACTGTGGGTCAGGACTAGGCATGCTTGTGCAGATAAATAACACACATTCCCTGGCTTAAACTTAGCTAAGAGTACTAACTTTAAAGGAAAAAAACCCATGGCTTAACTAGGAATGAGACTTACCATGTGATTGAGTCTGTATGACTGGTGTCCAAGTTCACATGGTGCAGCATGGAAAAATATGAAAGCAAAGGGCAGAGAAAAGCATTTTGATTAGCAGGTTGTTGGGTGTTTTGGTTCATAATGCTTTTAATGTTTGCTGTTCCTCTTGGCCTGTCTGGCTTTTTTCAGTTGAGAAGCACTTAGGGAAGAGTAGAGCTTGTAGAGGCCACAAAGTTAACAGGAAGGTTTAAATGTGCAATGCAGTGCTCTTGTTAACCTACTGGGTGGCAGGGGAAAGAACAAATTTGTCCTTGTTCTTGCTCCACATCTGAGTTATGGAATTGCTTACGAATGCACTTGCAGGTCACTTGAAGGATTGGACCAGGAAGGTGCTCCAAGGGCAGGTCCTGCATCAGGCTTCTTCCTTCTGGTGCAACTAGATGATGTCTGATATGAAGGAGTACCAGGAGTTATTGTCCAAGAAGTGGAAAGCTACTACTGTTTCTGAGGTGTTTATTTAGGAGTCAACATGATTAACAGTAAATATTTTTAGTGTGTGGTTAATGTGCCTCAGAGCTGTCAGCCCGTGCTCTAAGGATTCATTCTGATGTGCTGAAGTAAGAATATGTTTGAAAATGTACGTGGTGTGCTGTGAGATGAAGAGCTGTTCAGGGAAATGTATAAGCTGTTCTCAGCCTGCATGAGGATGTGGATTTTATCAATTGGTGCAATGATTGCAGGAGTTGTTTGTCAAAGGTACAAATACCTCGAGATTGGCTTGGGATTCTTGTAATGCATCATGTTGTCAGGAGCTGATGAAGAACTCTAGATCTGGATGTGAGTGATGAATGATCAACTGCAAGACTTGACAGATGAAGACAGTTCAAAGCTTAAGCAGGAGCAGGTCTGAACTGTGTAACCAGACAGTAAAATCCATAGGGGCAGGATTGTGTTTCTTGCAGTATGTTGGCACAGTGCTTTGTGCATTGCAGTTCTGATTGAATTGCTGTCCCTGGGCACCACCAGAACACAGGAAATTACAAATACTGGAATTAAAATACAAACAGCCATGTGAAATTATGGAGGATGTGTGAATTTTAATTTTCTGAAACTAATATAATCCAAACTGGGGATTAACCACATCCCTTAATACCCTATTTGTCTATAGGCATTTAATAAGAAATCAAATTGAAATTAAATGATCAGATGCTGGTGTTCACTTCTGTTCTTTGGAACTACTTTTATGTCTTCATAAGCTGCTGTTTTGGCTTTCTAATTGAGGCTTTACCTTCTCTTGTGCTTTCTAATTCAAGAATCTCAAAGGACTGGCAAACCATTGACTGCAAGGATGCTGTGTTGATATATCTGGACTAGGCCTAGATTTGTATTTCAGAGCCCCTTACAAACAGCATTCCAAAGAGCTTTTCTGGAGGCAGGGAAAGTAGTGGAGATAGAAGCATGTGGTCTGTGTTCCATGGAGAACAAGAGATGGACTGGTTTTGACTGCTGGGGAGTTCTGTTTCAACTTCAGTGAAGACTAAAATCACACATGAAGAAAGCTTTGGCTCAAAGTCCTTTCAGAAATGCACATTCCAGGTACCAGGAAGGTACAAAACTGTTTTAATTATGTGGTACAAAGAGTAGCTTGTTTGCAGGGCTCAATAAACCAGGGGCAAAATTAAATTTATAGTCCAGTGACACATGTTCTTGGGTTTCCCTGTGTATCATCTGTGTATTTTTTCCTTGTTGGAAAATTGCGTTCTTGCTGGGTTCAGAGCTGGTCTTTACAGAGCTTGTAAAAATACATTTGTAGTGCCAAGATTGCAGTAAATCTTCTTGCCTGGTTATATTGAGCATTTTAGAAGATAACAACAAAAGGGTCTCTCTGAAGACCTGCATGAATGGAGTCTCCTCTCATGGGTATGTTTATAGCCAAAATTAAATTTCTTGGCCAGTGCTCCATAGTGATATTTTGACAGACCTCAGGTGGCCTCTTATAAAAGTGATGAGCTGCCAAAAAGTAGACAGTGGCTCTGTGCAGTGCAAGGGAGATGGGCAGCAGAGGTGCTTTCCACATGAGTTTGGTGGAAGGAGGGAGTGCACGATGCTCATATTTGTGGTGCAAGAGTATCTGTGGAGAAGCAGTTGCAGTCTGAGCTGATTATGGATACCATTACTATGTTATGCTGCCCTTCACTGTTAGGAAGTCGTGGTTGTCACTACTGGAATCATGGCTGCAGGATCACAGAGAGCTTTCCTGCAAATGCCAGATTGCTGGAATTAAATGCCACTGTAACAGTTGCAGGAATCTCTAAGCCTTGGAGCACAAAGCTAAAGCAGTGAGCTGACACTTCAGGCAAAGCACAGAGGGACAGACTAACTCATGCAGTCGCTGCTCTTGTGTTTATCAGGTTGGAGAACATTTATTCCAGCAAAGCTGGTGGACTGGGCACAGTATGCCCATAAGGATCACTGAGATGCTTTAGGACTCGTTCTTCCTCCAGGCATCTCAGTGTTCCTTGTTTAACAAGGAAACATCAGCTCAGGTGTTTGACCAAAGGAGTAAACAAGTATTCTTTGTCGAGCAATTTGTGTGTGTGTTCCTTAGCACCAAATGTGTCCCTGCTGCAGCAAACCAGCTCATCTAAGTAGCTTCTTCTAAAGGAGACAGTCATATTTTCTTCAGTTGTAGTAGCAAAGAATAAACACAAGAAACATGTCTGAAAGTTTCAATGTGTGGGTAATCCCAAACTTTCCATATGGGTATCTGTCCTACTTTTTTGATTGCATTTATCTTTGCTTCCCCTTCCATAAAATATATGTTGAATTCCACAAGCAGTTTGTCAATCCCCTTTGTTTTATGAATAGTCTGGGAGAAATGCCTTTGGTTGATGTTACCTTAACTTCTAATGCTTTGTATTGTGCAAGTCATTAAGTGAACTCTGAAACTCCTTTACAGAGCAAATGTGCTTTATCTGTCACTAGTAACACCTTGTTGTTCTGTAGGATTCCAAGTTACCCAGTGCATAGAGGCTTTTTGTATGTAGCATTTGGCTTTAATTAACACAAACAAACCAACCAACCAACAGAACTATTAGGGGAACCTCAATTCCCAGTGCCCTGTTTATAAATGTATTATTGCATGACATCAAGATTGCCTTAGTATGTTTCCAGCACATTTGGATTTTGTTTCAGTCTACAGTGACTGCTAGATTGTTTCCCATCCCTTCAGTATTTTTTTATTACTGTGTTACTAATGCAGCTTTCAGCCCAAATCTGCCCTTTAATGCAGCTCTGCATATGAAAATAGAAATAAGGCTGGAAGGGATGATGTGATTTGGGCTCGCCCTGGGGTAGCTGGTCAAGAACAAGTGTAAGCACTTCAGAAGTGAGCAAGGCAAAATTCAGGTCACTTCCCTGCCTGAACTCTTTCAGCCTGAGACTCATGCTTGGTTCTTTTTCTTGTCGTGGTTTAGGAAAGGACACCTATCACTGATCAGGCCAAGAGTTTGCCGACCTCGATACCCTCTCTCTGACTGTCAATAATAAAAGACGAGTGTGAAATACGTGTAAATGAGTCTTCCAATAACTGATGTTTTGGGAAATTGTAGTTTATCTGAGCCTAGTTTTCCAGCTCTTATACAATTCTTGGAATTGCATTACCAGAACCAATACATCAATATCTTGTTAGGGAATTTTGAGTCAATAGGTAAGGAAGATGCAAGCAAATAAAGTGTTTATATTCCCCAAGTACAGCTTCTCTGTCTGTTTTACCTGCTGCTTTGTGTGTTTTCTAGCTGAAGCCTACCCAGAAGAAGTGTCACAGTGTGGTATTCCTGCTTAAAAACATAGGAAATCAAATGCTGTCATGCACTTCTGCATGTTGCAAAGCAACAAAAAAAAGAATTTCCAATTCTTATGACACAAAGTGAAGGAGGAAAACGGGGTTGGTGCCCTCAGTCTGAGTAACATGTTTCAGGCACAGCCTTATAGAGTGATGTATGTAATGAGGCTGCTCTGATATCATGCTGGAGGCTGCCTTGTCTCAGCACACGTTATCTCTGAAGACTTATTCCATCTTCCTCTTTCCTCCTCCAGCCTTGTTACTGCATGTCTGCCTTGCTGGAGTCCAATAAACCAGTTTAACCCTCCTGCTCTTGCCTGCCCAAGTCACCTGGCACATGGTGGGTTTTATCTGGTGTGTTGTTCCCCTGGTTCTGATCTGATGGCATCATTTCAGACTACTCTTTCTGGAGCAATATCTGTGTGTGTGTAGATCTTCCCCCAGGCTCTGAAGTGACCTCAAGCTGTACTGGGCATGTTGTTTGTGCCACACGTGCTCTGTGGTTGTAGTTTATTTGCAGAAACACTTTGTGGCCCCTGCAAGGAGGCAGGCAGGACTCTGTACTCTGCCTTCCCAGCCAGCTCCTCGTGGAATTTACTAATCCATGCTTCTAGTTTCTGTGATTTGAAAGGCTTAGCTGGAAGCAGAAGGAGGAAGGAGTTTTTCCAAGAGACTGTAAAGAGAAAGGAAGTGAAGAAGAATAGGAAATAACATGGATACAATGGGGTGATGCTGCCTCAGTTGTAGGTTTTTTTAATAAAGCTTTTTGGCTGAAACTCTTGATAGGAGCCAAGTGTAGAGAAGGCCTGAAAGTTGAACTGCATCTACCTCCCAGTAATTTGTGGGTAAGAACACATTATTTTTCTGATGATAGAGGTCAGATTGCACATTTTGACTCATAACTAAAGCAGCACTGAGATTGTTGATTTAGGCTACTAAATTTGGCCTCTGGCTTTGTTGTCTTGTCTTACATGAGGACTTACTTTTTTTTTTTCCCTTGGAATAGCGTGGGAGCTACTTCAGTTAACTCAATAAATTGAATCATTTTTGTAATGCTGGAACTCAGATGTCACATGAGTTTCCCATCTACCTTTGTCCTGAGATTTTTTTTTCCTTAGTAGCTATGAAAAGGAGAGCAGAAAAATCGGGACTTTGACTGAAGCAGAAAGACTCAGGAAAACATGGAGTAAAACATGGATGGAATCCTGCTTCCTACTGACCTCATGCTTGTAAATGCAAATGGTCCTTTTCCTACAGTAAAGCAGGGCTTGACGCTACAAGTTGGAGAGCACTGTCTCTGCACTGGGAAGGGAATCTGTAGTCATAGAGTTCCTTTTCCTCAGGTACAAGTTCAAAATAAGTCAGTGCAGCTCAGATAGATTTGTTATGCTAAAAACTGATGCCAGGGTAGGACTTTTCCACATATTGACCACAGACATCTATAGGAATGGAGCTGATACAGCAGAAAATTGTTAGAATGATGCAGTGCCTCAGAGATTCCAGGGTTAATCCCACTGGAATGGAAAAACTAGAGTTGTATTATTTGAAAAACAAATGATAGACAATCCACAGTTAACTCTTTATACTTCTGTAAAATCTAAAAAAATGAGAGTGCGTTACAGGCTTATTTTAATTGGGAGAGTTGTACCAGAGGTTCCATTACTCCAGACTTAATAATTTATAGATGTTTTTATTTGAGGTGTTAGAAGTTGTAGGGTGCCTCCTTACACTCCCTTCACTTGAAGCTACTCTCTAGTTTTTGATATTCCCATAGATGGAGAATCACATTTACAGCTCAGGAAAGGGAAATATGGAGAAGTAGAACAACTTGCATAGGCTCACATAGGAAATCAGTGGCCAAACCAGGAGCTGAGAGAGAACTGCTCAAGCCCTTTGCTGGTGTGTTAAAACAAAAGCTGATTTTTCATTTTCACGGATGATGAACTTAACCTTGTTAAGTTCATGCAGGACTAAGAGGAAGTCCTCAGGTTGGAGAGCTCGGGATTTCTCATTCAGCAGAGTCAATAGTTACTCCTGAATTAGCAAAATTATTCCTTGCCACAGCTATGAAGGGAGGGAGGATTGTGTGCCAGAATCCCAGCAGTGTGGGCAGGGCTTCTTTTAACAGAGAAAACTATATTCATGCTGTAGGAAACATGTTTTGAAGTGACTGGGGAAAAGGAAAAGCAAAGGAGAGCTGGTGGGCTGTGGCTGCTAAGTCAGCATTTGGGGAAGGAGAGTGGAAGGCTGCTTTGCTTTGAAATTATTTGAAGTACACAAAACTTCAGGATTCTTGGGAATATAGAAGGAAACTGATGCTTTTGCCTTGGTTATTGGCATTTGGTTATTGCTATTGCCTTGGCTGCTGGTTATTCCTCAGTTGTGTCACGTGGTGTTTGCTCACTGGGACATTGTGGTGTCTTCTCAAGCCCCAAGTGCAGGGTGTGATTTTTTTTTTTGTTGTAGTTTGGGTAATTGGTTTTAGTCAAAGGAGGCAGGCTTGTTTTTAGGCACTGCTTCAGCTTCTCTTTGCTTTCTGATGATGATTATTTTTTTCCCAAGTACAGACAGCTGTATTAAATGGGCTTGTTAGTTAACTTGGAACTTCAGCTGAAGGAGCTGTGCTGTGAGTATAAACTTCTTCAGAACAAACTTGGGTTTTACTGCCTTAAACATTTTTGTGCCCGTGGCTGAGACTCCCTCTTAGAATACACATATGCTTATAGAAGCAGAAAAGCTGTGAAAAGGGAAGGAAACAATCACTCACTCATCCAAAACTTCCTGTTTCATTTCAGGGACTTTCTGCCACGTGGATCTGGCATCGTAACCAGGCGCCCGCTGGTCCTGCAGCTTGTAAACGCCAGCACAGGTGTGTGAGCTCCCTTCCCTGTGTGTCCAGCTGGATTGCTGTCTTAGGAAAGGTCTTATTTGATCACTGAAACTGCTCGGTGTGGAGAAAAGAAATAAGAATTTTCCCTGCTAAAAATGACCTGCAGCTGTTTTTTGTTTGACATTAATGATGCATTAAGTGTTCAGAAGCAAAATGCTTCATAGTCTGTCTTTTTTTGTTGTTTTAATTTATTAGTCACAACTCCATTCATACACATATCACAATTTTCCTTTGCCTGTGCAGCTGTGACTCATGAGAGGTTAAGATCTAAGAGCCAGATGACCCTGCTGATAATGTACTGCAGTAAGGGGGTGAGATAATGTGCTGAAAACCCACTGTGAGAACTCTGGAATTCATAGAAGGCTACAGAATTCTGTGGTTGATCTTTTGAACAGTTCACTGGTTTTGCCACTTGCAAGATATTTTAGTATCCCCTTTAAGTTTAATATTCCCCTTAAGTTATGGCAAGATCTCATCCAGGAGATGGCAAGTGAATGTTTCAAGGTACTCATCTTCTCCTTGATAGATCAAGTTCACCTGACAAGAATCTTATCTACAGCAAGGAGACAATTTGACTTTCAGGAGGCTTTTAAATTGGAACAGAGGGTTCTTGGTTTGGTTAACCTGTTCAAGGACTGACACAAGAAACCCAACAAGCCAATTCAAAATCACGTCAAGAGAAGATATAACTTTTTTTTTTTCCTCTCAAGACTTTTGAGTCTGTTCTCAATGCATAGTAAGACTATTATTTATCCCCCCAGCACTTTAACACAGAGCTAGTCCAAGTTCTCCTGAGTACCAAAGTACCTCCCAGTGTAGCTGTGAAGGCTGCTGCAGGCAGGGGCATGAGAAGTTTGGTTGGTAACAACAGGGGAAGTCCTGGATTTATTACTTCAGTGAAAGCAAGTGAGGAGGCCACCTCTGCTGAAACAGAAGCTGGATTGTGAAGATGTTGGGTTCAGATGAATTATCTTAGATTTCATCCCTTCAACTGTGTTTTGTTGTGTTTTGCTTTGGGATGTGGTGCTTTCATTACACTTTTGAGTGTTGCCTTGATTTCAGTGACTATTTCTGACTCTCTGCTTCTTTTTAAATAGAATATGGCGAGTTCCTACACTGCAAAGGAAAGAAATTCACTGATTTTGAGGAGGTCCGTTTGGAGATTGAGGCTGAAACAGATCGTGTTACTGGCTCCAACAAAGGGATTTCCCCTGTGCCCATCAATCTCAGAGTCTACTCTCCCCATGGTGAGTGGAACCAACTCTTCTGGCTCTCCAGTCTGTTATGAACTGAAAAAAAATGCACTGTCATCCCTTCCCTTTCAGTGTAGCATATGTGGAAGCACTTTGAGGGCACAGTTTCCCTGATCAGTGTGAAAATAAGTGATTTGAAGGGAAGGGCGATGGGATCACTGACAATCACACTCGTAACAAGTAGCAACTAGTTCTTATTAAGCGGTAACAAAAAGGAACTAGAAAGCTCTGTGTGCTTTTGTGTGTGCATCTCTTATCCCCATTATATATCAGAGACACTAAAGCTCTGGGTGGTACTTAAAGACCAGAACATTCCTATGTTAACACTCCGTTATTCTGTCTCCTCTTTCCTATGTCTAGTCCTGAACCTGACTCTGGTGGATCTGCCGGGTATGACAAAAGTCCCTGTGGGGGATCAGCCCCCTGACATCGAGTTCCAGATCCGAGACATGCTCATGCAGTTTGTCACCAAAGAGAATTGCCTCATCCTGGCAGTGTCCCCAGCCAACTCAGATTTGGCCAATTCTGATGCCCTGAAGATTGCAAAGGAGGTGGATCCTCAAGGTAAATATCTCTTAATTTAGCCTGACATTGCTGGACAGTGGTCTGATTTTTCCTGTTGCCTTTTGGTTGTGATTAGCCCAGTAGCTGTGAGCTTCTTTCTGCTGTCTTGGGATGTATTTTCACCAGCAAACATTCTTCTGAGAGGTATTAGTGAGTGTTAACAGTTGCTGTAATAGAATTTTTGTTACTCCCCTTTTCTTCCTTTGTCTGAGCCCCATTTCTGAAGAGCTGAAGGATTTCCTTTGCTTTAGTTGTCTGCTTTTGGCCTGGAGAAAACTAGTTAAATGTGCACTAAAATCCCTCTCTGCTGTGTCGTAGCATTCAGCAGGATATAACTGAGAACTGAGCTCAATTTTTGATTGTTTTGCTTTTGTGGCCTCATGAATGTTATGGGAACTGTAATGTCTAAGAGCCCTTGAGTAGCCAAGTTGGGCGATCTGTGAGCTCTGTGAAGAGAGGAAAATATTACATGAGGTGTTTGCTTGAACAAGTGTATTTTGTGTTTTTTCCATAGGCCAACGCACCATTGGGGTCATCACGAAGCTGGATCTTATGGATGAAGGAACTGATGCAAGGGATGTACTAGAAAACAAATTGCTCCCCCTCCGTAGAGGTACTTCTCCTCATGCTTTGTCCATGATCTCCTTCCTCTGTTTTCCTTGTGTGAGGTGTCCTGGCCTCCTCCTCTTCCTCCAGTGCAGCCCCTTCCTATAACATCTGGTACAACCTGTGGTTAAACCACCTCTGTTCCAAGCTGGAACTGAGAAAAGTTGGGGAACAGGGATCAGTCATGTTGTTAACAGGAATATTTTGGGTATTTAGACCTTGATATGTAGACCATTACTTTCTGTTTTCTTCTTTTAATAAGGCAAGCAGCAAAAATGGATCTCCTGACTAAAAGACTCCCCTCCCTGTCATAGTAAATAGATGAAATGATTCTGGGCTGTAGTAGCTGTTGTGTATAGTCATGGTAAAGTACCTGTCCTAAGGGCTCTCACAGAAGAGTCTGAAATGAATGAGATTAGGGTGTGCTTTGTATTTGGGGAGCAGTAATAAATAAGCTAATTCTCTGTTCCATGCATACTAAAATATCAGAACCTGGGCCATTCAGAGCAAATTCTAATTTTAGACTCTTCCAACTGTCCCTAAAAATGTGAATCCCCCTTTTGCAGTGCTGCCAGCTGGGTAACTTCCTTCTCAGTCTGAGTCTGATTTATATCCTCATCCTTGCAACCATCTGACCCCTGACCCCACTCTTGCAGGTTACATCGGTGTAGTCAACAGAAGTCAGAAGGACATAGATGGCAAGAAGGACATTCAGGCAGCTCTGGCTGCAGAGAGGAAGTTTTTTCTCTCCCACCCAGCCTACAGACACATGGCTGACCGCATGGGAACCCCCTTCCTGCAGAAAGTGCTGAACCAGGTACTGTCCACAGTTAAGAGCTGCTGCCCACGGTGTCACTGGCTGTGCTGGCCATCAGGGCTCTTCCTAGATGGAAGAATACAGGAGAAGCCTAAAACTTGTGGTCAGCAAACTGATAATAGTTTAAATTGCTTTGCTGCAGTGAGACTTGTGAAAATTGGAGAACTCTTCCTCCTCTGTGTCATAAGAGGTGTTCTGGTGCCAAATCCCATGGAATGTGCCTGACTTCTTTAATACTGATGTAGCAAAACACATTGGGGCCAGTAATGGAGCTTGCACAACAAAGTGTCCTTTCACTGGCACTGGTACAAAATTAGTAGTTGGTTCATGGTATTTACACTATCAGAATGCAAGATCTTTCTGGTTAAGTTAAAAGATACCTTCTAAATTTCAACAGGTCTCTGTACCTAACAGTAAGCTGCAAAGATTGATTTAAATGTGATACTGGTAGTAATTTTCCCATCTCCTGAGGCTGCCTTATCTTCTGTCTTGTACAGTAGCAACATATTGTTACTTCCCTCTCTTCTCTCTTGAAATACTCTCTTAAGTGAAGAATTACTTTGTCCTTTTTTCCTCCTTATTGGAATATTCATCTTTAAACTGGAGTTTTCCACAGCTGTGCTCTGTTGAGCCCTTGTATTAGAACCTCATCAGTGGTTTTGGCTTCTTCCACCTTGCCTTGTCACCCTGTTGAAAAAGGGCTTTACCACAACCTCAGGTGTCAGTGGTTCATCTGAAGACACAATGGCCTTGTGTGAATTGCAAATGCTAATACTTATATTGAAGTTTATTCTTTGGTTTGAGTCAGGAGACTTGTGTGATTTGGAGTCTTGTACCAGACTAGAAGGTAAACTGAAGGTCAAGAATAGGGGTGTGCAATAGGCAGGAGCTGGTGAGGTGGGATACCAGTTATGAGCTGAGAGTATCTGTCCTGGGACAGACTTTCTGTTAGGACCACTCAGAAGAACCAAACACAGAGAGGAGCATTCCTCTTTATTTTGTAGTGCAGTGGTAGAAAACTCTTCCCAGTGACTACCTAGAGGTTTACTGTCATCTTAAACCTTCTCCTTGTGCAGCAATTGACCAACCACATCCGTGACACGCTGCCAGGGCTGCGGAACAAACTCCAGAGCCAACTGCTTTCCATTGAGAAGGAGGTGGAGGAGTACAAGAACTTCCGCCCTGACGACCCCGCTCGCAAGACCAAAGCTCTGCTTCAGTGAGTGGCCTCGGCTGCCTGTCCCTCCCTGCAGAGCATTCCTCAGCCATGGCTTCTGCTTCATGCTGTTGGTTTTCTTTCAGGATGGTCCAGCAGTTTGCTGTGGACTTTGAGAAACGCATTGAGGGCTCTGGAGACCAAATTGATACCTATGAGCTGTCAGGAGGAGCGAGGATTAACCGCATCTTCCATGAACGCTTCCCCTTTGAGCTGGTCAAGGTACTGCTCCCTGTGCTGCTGAGATCCACTTTATCTTCTTGCCTGTTATCTCTTCTGTCTGTCTTGTTACTCCTCTTGTTGTCTTTCATCATCTGACTTTACCTTCAACTACTTTGTTTCCTGGTTTTTCTTTTTATCACCTTTTTAAATTGTTTGTCTGCATTATTGGGACCTTCCCATAGTACCAGCCTTTCCCTCTGTCCCTGTTCTTGTGACAGAACTTAACTTTTCTTTGAGCTCAATGACAGTATTTCTTTGGCTTAATTCCTAAATGCTAAATTAAGTGTGCAAAATCATTTTAAAACAACCAATAGTAAATCAATGCCTGAATGCCCTTGCAGATATGTTGTATCAAAGCTACTGTGACTGAATTTCACACAGTATAAATGGTGCTGAAACTTGTACTTCCTTGATCTGAGCATCAGACTAGATGTAAAGTTGCTCTAACAGATATCCAAGAAGTAGGAAAAAGAGTGTTGGTATACCTGGGATTACTTCTGTCAGTCCCCTGTCAATGGCCTAGGGGTGGGGACAGTATAGAAACTGTCCTCCTGTCTTAGCAGTGGAAGAAGATTTTTATTGAATGATGGTTTTGTTTGGATGGCAAAGTATACCAACTTGATCAGAAGGGGTTCTGAAAATCTTTCATTTTAATGTCAGTTGTAACAAGCTTTAAAGCCAGATCTTTCTACTTTGGCATTTTCTGCATTCTGTTTCCTTTTTTTCACATTTGAATAAGATGAGAACACTTTAATGAAATACAACGGCCTGCCTTGTATTAGACTTACAATTCACACACAAAAATGTATTCTCCATTTGTGGTGTTCACTGAAAAAACAGCTGCCAAGATCTTGGGAGGGAAAACAGTTTGTTTTAGAAAGCCATCTAGCACTTCAGTCCTGTTGCTTTGTCTCAAAGAAGCTCCTTGAGAGCAGCTGGGGCTTGGCATCTGTAAATGTAGGCCCTTAGCTGTTCGTGTGTCCAAGATGTCCTGCATTGGCAACAGAAGCTTTATGGCTGGGCTCTGTATGCAACACTTGGGCTGATATCTGTCACATGATAGTGCTGGCGTGGGACCTCTCCTCTGTAAAGCATCCTGCTGTGTCCTGGGGTTGTGGAAATAAGTGTCAAAACCAATTCTGATAAAATTCTCTCTTGGTGCAGATGGAGTTTGATGAGAAGGAGCTGCGGCGGGAGATCAGCTACGCCATCAAGAACATCCATGGTATCAGGCACGTATCACACACTGGGCAGAACCTTTGGCTGCAAAGCCCTGTAAATACCTCTAGACCTTCCAAATGGAGTTGAAGACTTCAGAGGTACGGTAGGTCAGCCAAAGGGGAGGGATAACCTCCCTGAACCACTCCAGTGGCTTGAACCTGGGAGTAGGGACAATCATCCAAGTCAATTTGCTTTCTCTTCCCATGTGAGAGTCACAGAAGCCTAAAAGGTAAAAGCCTGGGTGACCTGACATTTTTTTCCATCCTTCTTGGGCCTTGATATACTAAAGGGTAGAAAGAGGGATGCAAGCCCATACTAGTCATTTATTTGGTTAAAAGTAAAACATCCATTCTCAAGCTAGCCAACAGTTAGTTGTTCAAAATGGGTGTTGGTGCTGAGCACCTCCTCCCCTAAAGATCTGAGGGAACGTGGGGGTGCCCATCACCAGGATGCCACTGGCCCCAGGGCATAGTTAGCAGACAGGTTTGTGTTCCCCGTAGTGGTGGTGAGTTGTCAGAAAGCACAGCCCTGAGTGTCCCTGAGTCGTGCAGCTCCTGGGAAGGTGAGGAGGGTCCAGTGCCTGTAGGAGCCCTTGCTGCATGCTGGGATGCAAACAAGCAGGGTTAGATTTATTTTCATTCCTTTATCTTGCTCAGTCACCAGCTGAGTTTGATAAAGGGAATCAAACATGTTAGTGTCCTAACCACTGAGAAAATCTCCCAGAGAAGGCCTCCCATCTGCTGCACAACCCTGAGGTCAAATACACTGTGGAGGGACCAGTCCCTGCCACCCATAAGCTTGATGGCTGAGGTGAAATAGTGACCTGGCCATGGCTGTCCAGCTAAGATCCATTCTGCCCTCAGCACCTCCTTCCTGGGAGGTGTCAAACATTCCCCATTTCCACGGACTGCGGTCAGGGCTTGTCCCGGGGGATGTGATGCTCTCCAGCCCCATTTCCCGGGTTTTAGTGGTGGCTGTGCCTGCTCCAAGACGTGTGTGTAACGCTGTGACATTCTCCTTGCCCCTTCTCCCCCTCCTGCCTTGTCTTGTCCCCACCCTGGGTGTTTAGAACCGGTCTCTTCACACCCGACATGGCCTTTGAGACCATTGTGAAAAAGCAGGTGAAGAAGATTAAAGAGCCTTGCCTGAAATGCGTGGACATGGTCATTTCGGAGTTAATCAATACTGTTAGACAGTGCACCAAGAAGGTAACCAGAGGCAGCATGGAGTTGGCACCTTCCACCCGCTCGCTGGCTGCGGCGCAGCATCGTGACCTGGGCAGGGACTTGCCTGCAGCCACACTTGGTGTTTTAACCACCTCCTCAGCATGACTAGACCTGAGCAGTACCAGCCTGGAGCGATCCAGCCAACAAGCCAAACAGGAAGGGAAATACCCTGGGACTCGGGCCGTGGCCCTGCTCCCTGAATCTTAGAGGTTTGAAGGGTGCTGGAGATGTCCTGGCCACCCCTTTTTCTGTAGTATGACTCCTGGTTCCTTCAAAAACCAAGGGTGTTTCTGTATGGCTACATTTGACTTTAAATTTATTGTCTGGGTTTATTTTCTAAGTGGGAAACTGGGATTTAAATTTTGCCTCTTCTGTTCTTGTGGGAGTGAGAGGGTTAATCCCAGACTTGAGCACTGTTCAGAGGGTGTATGGGGCTGAAATTTAGAGGGTACAGCCCTTAGAGCTGTGGGCTGTATCTCAAGAAAATGTTCCTGTGGTGTTTGGCTTGGTTTCTGGCTGGTTTGGTCCATATCCTGTTCTGGAAGAGCAGCACGTGGCTGAGAAGAAGCAAGTTAGAAGTGTTCATCAACTTCAGGGCTCCTCCTGCTCTCTTTGAGAGAGTCAGTGCTTCAGGCTTTGCCCTTTGGGAACCATACTGGTATTTGATAGGGTTGAGGGAGGGAACCTGCCTTGATTCTGCCCTTTGGATGTGTCAGCTTTTGTTCCTGAGATTGAAAGGCAGCAAGATAAAGATGACTAGTGCCATTCTTCTCAGCCACGGCCTGCTCCTTCAGGCAGGGCTGGGTGCTGGTGAAAAAGCACCTCAGTTAGGATGGTGATGTGGGCACTGGAGACTGGAATCACCACTGGCTTTTCAGATGCAGGTAAATGGACACTGCAGGAGGTGCCTGGAGAGTCTGACACCCTCTGCAAGGGTGGGGACAGGTGCCCAAGTGGTGAGAGAAATGCCTGGTCCTTAGGGCCGAGAGCCTCTGTAGAAGGGCTCAGGCATGCAGGCTCTTACTTTGCCCCCCAGGCCAGACTTGGGGGAGCAAAGTGGACGCAGTGAGAGATTGCTCAGGTTTCTAGAGTGCTGGAGGAGTTTCCTTTTCCTGTCCTGCTGTCCTCTCTTGGGGTGTGTGACTGTGGGGAGCACCCAGAAAGTTGCCATTAGAGCCTGTCGACAGGTAAGCACAGGCCCTCGGGCTGCCAAGTATCCAGAGTCACCTGCTAACTGGATCAGAAGGGCCCTCCTTTTTCATGCCCTCTGAAGCTTCTCTTGATTTGTTCTCCATCCATCAGTTGCTATTTAAAACCTCCCATTCATTCTTTCACTTTGCATCTTTTCTTCCATTACCTGATTAGTTTTTCATTGTTTCTTTTTCTTTTCTCTTTTTACTGACAATTTTAGAATAAACCATCTGTTCTGACAGCAGCAGGTTTCTCAAGTGATCAGGTGGTGGGTACAGCAGGGTGGGAAATAAGGGACAAGAACAGACCACAAGGGATGGAGGAGAAATGTCACAGATTCAGGAATGAAGGATTCCATTTTAGTTTGGATCCCATTGCTGAGGTGTTGATGGTTGACTTGCTCTGTGTGCTGTCTAGTGACCATGGTTACAATTTTGCATCTGAAGAAACAAAATATTGTCATTCAGGTGATACTCAGGTACTGGCAGAGACTAATTTTGAATATTTCTTCTGTGCAGGGTCCCCCCCAGAAGCCTTTCAGGGGGAAACTGCACCTTGAGCTTAGCAGGGCAACTGAGTTAGTAGGAAACCACTGCTGAGCCAGAGGATGTGAATTGAACTCCAGACCTGCCCTTGCTTTGCTCAAAGAGGTTGTTGTTGGCACTTTGAGAGAGACCTTTGGGTGAAGCCAAATCCTGTAATGTTCCAACTCCTTGCTGCTTAAATGGCAGAGTGCTTGTACATCCCATAATACCTGTTGAAGAGTGTTTTAATCCTGGTGTTGCTTGGGGACTTGCAGGTGTTACCCACAGAGATGTGAAAGATGAGGTGAAGGGGTAAATACCTGATTTACATGAGGTGGGGGTTATTTATAGCTATCCCAGGATTTGTTGTTATCTGCAGGCACCCCAGGTGTGACTGTTAACTGCACCTTTGGAAAGGCAGCATCCCCTTCCCATGCCAAGGGGATGTTGTTCTTTTGAAGGCATTGACAAAGCTAATAATGGCCCATGGTAGAACAAGGAACTCAGACTGTGTAACAAAGAGCATCCTGGTAGAAGCCTTGAAGTGTCAAGTGCTGAAAATATTTCAGTGTCTGTGGACTTTCTGCTCTTCCTTAATGGAGCCAGTGAGAACACAGGCCACTTAGTATCAGTGGAAGTTAATAGTTCCTGATAAACCTCCACAGGCCTGTGTTGGGTCTGATGCTACAGGTTATTATACATTCTGCTGGGGCTACAGGATGCTTTGTATAGCCAAGGATGTCCTGGAGCAAGTTTGCAATTTCCTAAATACTGGGTACATCTGTTCTTACTGAGGAAGCTGATGTTGCAGGGAAGGTGAGTGAGATGAAATATGTTCCCTCAGTGGGGCATTTTTCCTGAATCCCTGAAACTGAGAGGCATCAGTTCAGTTCTGCCAAAACAAGATACAAGTGACAGACCTCTGCAGGTCTTAGTCTGACTCCTGTTCAGGCTTCCTGCACTTGGAATAAGGAAAACTTGAAGGGGAAATAACTGTGGTGGGAGGGAAAGGGAAATAAGATACAGGGATAAAGGGAAATGAGACATGGTGAACCTCTAGGAAGAGAGGCAGTGGCTCACCGTGGCAAGCAGCTTTGTCTTAAAATCCAAAGAAGCTTTTCTTCAAGAAGAGATCACTTGATCCCTGGGGGAGTTCATCCATTCATCTTGCTCTTGACAGCACCATTTCACTGGCCCAGCTGCTCCTACCCCATTCCCCTTTGCCACTTCCATTTGCCTGTAGACTCTCCTGATACTTGGCAGTGCACAGGCCCCATAGCAATGCTCACCTGGTTCAATAAACTAATGGAATGAACCAAAATCTCACTTCTCATTTTGCCTTGTGTTTTCTCTCTTTTCCCTTCTCCTTCCTTCTTTCTTCCTCCTTCCTGCTCTTTCTCTGCTTTGCTTTCTTCTTCCTCGTTGCTTCCTCCCACCCTTCCCCTGCCATGCAGAACGGGTCTCTTCACGCCTGACCTCGCTTTTGAAGCCATAGTGAAAAAGCAGGTGCAGAAGTTGAAGGAGCCAAGTCTGAAGTGTGTGGATATGGTAGTGAGTGAGCTCACATCCACCATCAGAAAGTGTAGCGAAAAGGTAAAGAAACAAAAAAAAAAATCAAAGAAAGGTTAATGCCCCCCTCACCCCCCGCTTCCCACACACTTCCACGCTGTTTCTCCACACACAAACACCCACCAGGAACTCCAGCAAACCTAGAGAGAAAAAATGGATATAAAGTTGCATCTAAAGGAGAGCAAGCAACCTGCAGGTACAAGAGCAGTTTAAAGGCAGGCCAAGAGAAGTGGGTGACAACTGATGTGCTCTTTAGCTGAGAAGTGAGCTGGGATCCAGTGGAATATCCCAGCATACCCTGTACCTCTGTATGGCTCAGTGACATTCACCTCAGTGTGGATCAAACCCTTTGCAAGACCTGTTTGTTGTGCCACTGCCTGCACGTTTGGAATTTCTTACTTGTTATTTCTGGGACCCCCTTAAAATCCAAGTACCCTAGAAAAAGATAAAAAGCCAGAAAAAGACCTCCCATCCCCACAGCATGAGTGGTTTGTGCAGCAGTGTTGAGCAGTAGCATCTACAAAACAACAGCTGATTAAAAGTTTGAGGTACAAGATGTTCTGCAAGAGGCATTCAGAATCCTAAAAAGGCTTTGAGAAAAGCTTTTCCAGGCATTACACCCCCTGCATCATTCTCCTGCTGATCTCTCACTCCATGGACTGTGCTCAGTGGGAAATAGTGTGATGCTTTTCCTTGTGTGCTGTGAACCACGGGAGGTGAAGCCTGAGGGCAGCAGCAGGTGGAGAGTTATAGGGAAGGTGTCAAGTACTACTTGGAGTCTGGGGCAGGAGTGGCTTTGCTTCCCAGGCTGGTTCCCTCCAGGAGAGGGCACCACATGCCTCCTTAAAAAAAAAGGCAGATGTGGCAATTGTTGTTAAATTGACCAGTGAGGAGCCAGAAACGTGTCTGTGGCACAGCAGAAGTATGTTCTGGAAACTGAGTTGGAAAGGACTGTTTTCATGGGTTATTTTAGGACCTGAAAATGACAATTTCCTTCTTCCAGGGTTACAGCCAAACTCACCAACATACAGCCCTAAATTGGGAAGGAAGTTAAGAATCGATACGGGTTCAGAGTGAAGGCAAGAGCTGAGCTAATAAGGTCTGGCTCACTTAGAAATGCAGAGCTCATCCCCACCTCTGTAGGGAGACATCTTTGACATGTCCTGAGCTCTGCCCAGTCTGTCTGTTGAAGAGTCCTGCTGTTGCCAGATTGTGGGGGCTGATGTGGTGAGGCAGAGTAACCCCTTTCCAGCCTGTTTCTCCTATGGATTTTTTTATTTTGCTGGGTTTGATTGCTTGCACTGTGTTCTGTATCTGGCTGGTGATGTCTGCTCTGGGTGGGGAGAGAGAAAGATGATGAAAACCTCAAGGGTGTTGAATTCCATTTTCTCTGTTGGACCATGTCATAGAGTGGCTGGATACCCACCTGCTCTGTGGATTGTAATCCATGATGTGATGGAGGATCCTGTGAGGATTTTCCAAGGTGATACAACCTGGGTAATGCTGTAAGGAAGATGATAGTAGCAGTGGCATAGTAGGAGACTAATGGCTGTAATAAAAGCTGCAGAGGCCAGGGAGGCAGATGTTAGAGATGTAAAATAACTGTCCAAATGAAAATATGTAGCAATAGTACTGGAACACAAAAAGAAGACTTCTAGTGATGCTTAAAGTCCAATGTCTGCATGTAGTGAGAAGGTTAATCTTGCCTGTACCTTCCTCTGGAAGAGTAGAAAGCGGCTGCCATAGGCCACTTTAGGAGAACAGCTGGACCAAGATGGGTTCTGATGGCATAAGGTGGTAACAGCCCAGGGACATCAGTTAATTTGCAATATTTATTTTGCATGTTATAGCTCTAACTGCTTGACATGGACAAGAGCATGTGCTATTAGGGGGAGCATCTGGAAAAGGCTACTTTAGGACTGATGCTAATTGTAAGGTAATACCCAGCCTGCTGTGTTGTGGACTGATGCTGCCTTTCAGATGACAAAAACCTTTAAACTCACCAGAATTCCTGCAAGGATTCTTGGAAAGGAAGGCTGCTTTGGCTAACACCTCTTGAATTAGCTTAACAGTCCTGTAGCCTTGGTTTGTTGCTGTCCTGAACTGTTGTGTTATTGTTTGTTCTCTCACAATTATTTCGTTTCACCCCAGATGGTGAAGAAATCATTGTATGTGCAGTTGATAAAGCTGTGTAGATGGAATAACATGAGACTATCAATAAAGAGCACAGATCCCATCTGTGTTCACAGAAGTACAGTTTTCCTGTATGAAAAGTTAACTATTTCTTGACTTTTAGACAAAGTTGAGGGCTGAAGAAGACAGCCATTAACAGCTGTTCTCTGACTGGCCTGATCCTGAGCTTCTTCCCATTGTTTAAGTGGAGAGTAGCTCCAAAAGCAACAGAGAGCTGGTGTAAGCATGAAAGCCCTTACATTTAGGGGGATAATGTTTTAGCCAGTGTTTTTCCAAAAGCAGGAACCTTCTGTGCCAGACTGCACTGCAGCATCTCACAAGTGCAGGAAGGTCTTGCAAGTCAGCAGCCCTCCAGCTGAAGGTTGATCTCTGGTGTGCTGGCAAGGACTCCTAGAATCTGCAAAGAGGGGAACTAAGGAACATTGGGACAAATTTGGTTTTCAAAGAGGGCTGTAAGCTTGTATTTTGATTGAACAGGCAAATGCAGCTAAAACAGGATCGAAACCCCACGTGAGCTGGGACACGATCCTGGGCTGACAGACTTTACCCCTCGAGGGGCCGCCTGCTCTCCTGTCTTTCAGAGTCATGGCATTTCTGGGTGCTGTTTGTCCCGCTGGTGATAACTCCTTGCCACTCTATACCCTGTTGCATGTTCCCTGGTGGTGTCACATCCTGTGGCTTGTTTATCCTCTTTCCTTGCCCGCCCTTGCTGCTCCTGTGCATGCTTGGGGTTGGAAGCTCCTGCATGGGCACTGATGCTGTCAATTTATTTTTGCACATGAGCATTGCTGGATGACCTGGGTTCTGAACAAACCACAACTTGTTTTGCACTTTGTGTGCATTTGTACTGGTTGGGACTGGGATGGTGGGGGAGAGGTTTGATGTGTTTTTTGTTTGACTGTGGTGTTGTTTTTTTGGTGTTTTTTTTTTTAATTTGAAGCAAAGAAGCTGAGACTTGCTTAAAGGTTTTCCAACTTCCTGTTTTTCTGTTTGACATAACTTGCCCATCTATCCTTTGCCAACCCCCAAAGGAAACAGGAAGATTTCCCTGTCTGTCTCTGAAGCAACCAGCTGCCTGAACCATAAAGATCACGGAGAACACCCAGTTTGTGCTTTTAAGATGAGGTGGTGGTGGGGGGAACACTAATTGTTTTTTCCTGCCTCTGTGGCGTTCAAAACAAACCACACATTTAAAAATAGACAGTGTCAAATCTTGTCCAGATTTCAGTTCTGGGCTATTGCAACTTGCTTGACTGCAAGAAAGCTGAAAGGGTTTGAGAGTATTTTTAGTCAGATGTTAGGAATACTGGTGGTGGTTAGTGTGGGATCTGGATTCCAGCAGTGATGCTGCACATTTTAAGGCGGTTCCTTCTAGCATGTTATAATTATTTATGTATAAAAAACAAAAGGGCAAATCAGTTGAAGAAGGTCTCGTAAATTGGAGGAACAAAACAAATGCAGTACAGGTCATAGGCAAATTAAATTATTTTTTTATGCACCCCCTTGGGGGGATGTAAGAGACTGATACTGTTTGACATCATAATCAAATTGAAGATAATATTAAAAAAAATGGGGAAGTTATTTCATAGGGGATAGGTGAAGTAGGGAAGAAAGGGCTAGATCCTGGATCTGGAGGATTAATTTCATTTGACTTGTGCTGGGCTTGACCTGAGAGGCAAACACTTACTGCTGTGGAAATCACTAGAGGCTTGTGAATCTGGGCAAGAAGGGAGATGCTGTGTGAAACCCAGAGGGTGTTAAAGCTACTGATTCTAGAGGTGTTGCTCATTTATTATCTCTCTGGATGATATTCTTTTGAACCACAACTAGTAAAGTCTTTCTGCTTCTCTCTCAGGGCAGGAAAGGATTCCCTCCTCAGGCAGCAAGTGTGGTATAGGTGCAGTGTGAACACAGAGCTGAGCTAAGTAATCCTGCTCCAGCACAGGTGGAGAACAGGTAGAAGCAGCTGGAGACAGGCATGTACCCTTGAGCTGCTCAGATCCTCTCTCTGTGTTTGCAGATGTTGGAGTGGGCCAGATGCTTTCACTTAGTGCCTCAGCAAATGGGGATTGAAGTCCACTTCATTTCCCAGGTAGACTTCCCATGGAATTTAGCAGGTTGTACCAACAGGCTGTTACCTACTGAGCTTACTGTAGTGAGTTGCTGAGCATCTAGAGAAACGATTCACTTTAACAGGAAAAACCCAACAAACAAGAACAGGGCATTTACACCTGGGGTTTGCCCAGAGCCTCGTGCCAGGAACAGTGTGCTGTGTTTTGTGGTGAGGCAGAAAAGTTGCTACAAGAGTGAAAAGGGCTTCTCTCTGAAGGCCAAGACAAGCAGAAATGAACTTTGATTCCAACAGACCTCCAGGAACTTGGAAAAATCTTGTCTGCAAGTCCAGCTTTCTAGAACTTCCCTCAAGAGTATCTGGCATCAGGGTTGTATGTGTGCATGTGTATGTGTGGGGGGGCTGCTGCCCCCTTTGTGCCTCCCTTTCCCATGTGCACGTGTTTTCTCTCTCCTGCAGCTCAGCCAATACCCTCATCTGCGTGAGGAGATGGAGAGGATTGTCACCACTCACATCCGGGAGAGAGAAGGCAGGACCAAGGATCAGGTGGGGATCAGGAGCATGTGGAAGGTGGGAGGTTGGGCAGGGGGACACCTTTGGAAGGGGCAGTCTGGGTTAGAGGGGTCTGAGCCAAGGGGTGTGTGGCTGCAGAGGGGATCAGATGAACAGTGTGCAGGGCTCTGTGTGCCCCTTGAGCAGGGTCAGTCACTAACGTCTTGCTCTGTCTGTGCCTCTGTTTGGCAGGTCATGCTTCTAATAGACATCGAGCTGGCTTACATGAACACAAACCATGAGGATTTCATTGGCTTTGCCAAGTAAGCACCCACCTCTAATGCTTCTGCATGAGTTTCTCTGTCCTGTAGCTGTTGCAGTAAATGGGTTGCAGAGGCCCTGGTGGAGATGCTGTGGTCCCATGAATGCTGCAGCTCTCAGTATTGCTTGGTTTTAGCGGCTCTAGATTGCAAGGCTGGGGAGGAGAACAGGGATGCACAGAAGGGTGAGTTAAAGTGTTAGGGTTGTGTCAAGGGAAAAAAAGCAGCAGCTGTGGAGGGTTAGTGACTTCTTGTGGGAGTGAGAAGATGAGTAGGCTGGGCTCAGAGAGCAGATGGCAACAGACTGGGTTATCAAGGCTTGGAAGCCAGTGGTGGGGACAGAAACTCACTGTAGCAGCTCCCCAAGGGGAGCAGGATTCAGGTAATCAAGAAGAGCCTGAGAAGTTTTGAATGTCTCTGCTGTTGTTTGCAGTGCTCAGCAGAGGAGCAGCCAGATGAGCAAGAAGAAGGCAGCTGGCAATCAGGTAGGCCAAGTTCCATCTCCTTCACTGCTGCCAGGAGGACGTGTTTGCTACCTGGAAGCAACCAGGTGGACAAGTGCTGGACTGGATGCAGCAGAGCTCCAAGTTGGATTTAATTTTTTTTTAATGTTGCCTCTTCATTTTTTTAAAACTCATGGAACTCTGCTTATAACTGGAGGATAGTGTTTTAGGCTCCCTGCAGTCAGGATGAACTGAGCATGTAGCAGCAGTGGAGGGAAGGAGTTGTGGAGGGAAATGGTGGCTTGGTAATCCACATCTGGTCTTGCTTTTCTGGTAGAAATTCCTGTTAAGTGTTATGGAAATTCCTGTTTGTTCCTTCACTAACTGTGCTAACCCTTCTGCCAAGGTGAGGGGTACACAACACTAGGTCTGAACTGTTACAGTACAGAATTGTCGTCTTTAGTTGTCTCTCCCATCAGTGGTATCTATTTTCTGAAAAGGGATTTCAAGAGAGTTCACGTACTCTTTTCCAGAAAATTTCACTGGAAATATGTAAATCTCTGTCCAGGGAGAGGAAGGGTGTTGAACACACCCGTGGGAGAAGACAGCAGTGGAGGGGAGGAGCTCCCTTAAACCTTCAGGAACTGTAAGGAGTGTACATACAGTTAAAGAGAGGCTAATGACACTTTGTCCCAGACTTGCTGGGGACATGGCAAGGCTGTCTAGGCTAAAAGATCTTGGAAAAACAAAGCCTTACAATCAGCTTCATAGAGAGTGGGAGCAAATGCTTTTGCTTAGTGTTTTTAAAGACATTCACTCCTGACATCCACCCTCTTTATAACAAAATGTTTGACCACCTTTCCTGCACATGAATGTGCAGACTGGTGGCAGGCAGGTGGGGCTGGCCAACCATCCATTTTGGAGCAGCTGTAGGGAATTCCATCCTCTGCAGTGCACCTGACAGAAGAGCTGAGTGTAAAAGAGAGCAAAGGGCTAACTCTGGATCTACCTGTAAAGCACTTTGGCTTTCTGTTAGCAGAGTTTATTTTGGGATGGGGGTTGCTTTTGTTAACACCTGGGGTAAAAGATTTGGCACCAGCCTCCAATTTATTTTATTTTTGAGCCTCTCTTCTCCTGCTCCAGCTTTCCTAGTAACAATCTCTCCTCTCTTTGCTCCTCTCCTGCTCTCTGCTCTGCTGCTGTTGCTATGGTTCCCCTTTGCAGGATGAGATCCTGGTGAGTAGAAGGCCACTCAGCAGGGTGTGCTAATGAACATTTAATGTTGCATCTGGGAAGGCAAGAACAGGGCATAAACAGATTATTCCCTCTGCTGCCCAATGGGCAGAGGAGGGCAGCTGGCATTAGACACAGACGAAGCAGAGATGAGGTGACAAGGTAGTATGTTGAGGAAAAACTCAGAACTGCTGGTACATCTTTGAGTGGGTGGAGAAGAAAAGCAGCAATCCAAGGATGTGTGGTTCTGTTCCACTGCCCCCTCCTGTCCACAGGGAGAGTAGGACTAGCTCGAGCTTAGAAGGCATAAGATGAAGATTCAGGCCTCCTACATTTGCCTTTATAGGGTACATTGCCAGTTAAAAGGATCCTGTACCTCTGCATCAGGCTGCTCACACACTGCAACCTGATAATATTCAGTGCAGTCCCGTGGTTTTTCAATGCCAGGTCGTTTTTATCAAGAGTATCCATACAACAAGGTATACACATAATGCATGCAGATATTTTGGGGTGTAAACAGTGCAGTAATACATATAAAAGCTGGTGCATTTAAGCTGTGCATACCTGCATTTGGTTATTGCACGTGTGAGGTTCTAAACCAGCACTTGGTGAACAGGAGTTATTAGAGAATAATAGCCTGGCTTCTTTACAGACTAAACTTCAAGGAGCTTGATTTGCCCTAGATTAACATGGGAATGCTGAAGTCCAGAGTACTAATTCCAGATGCACCATTTTGTTCTGTTATCCTTAGTGTCTCCTTTCACTAAACTCAATTCTTTCTGGGTTGCTTGCCCATGCCTTGAAGTGGTTCTCCCCACCTCTGAGTGCAGCACTCCACACCTGCAGTGTGCTGAAAGGTGTGCTGGTGTCCTGGTTTCCTTTAGGCATGGCCTTTTCTGGGTGTTTTGCTGTGATCTGGTGCTTGTAGGTTGTGTCAGTGTCCAGTGCACTCTTGATGCAGTTCTTCCTGCATCTCTTTCCTCTTGGCAGAGGGTAAAATGCACAGCACTGCCAGGTTCCTTCCTGCATCCTTTTTATGCTACTCTTGGCCCTTAGGAGGCAAGGACCTTCACTGGCCAGTTGAATGGGGGGCTCTTCTGGCAGCAGCAGAGAGCACGGTGTTCCTTGTCTTTCCATACTACTCTGTGTTGGGATACCCTCTGATCTCTCCTCTGTTGCCTGAGGCCAAGAGTTGTTGTCCTTGTTAATGCTCAACTGCTTCCACCCCCTCAGGTGATCAGGAAGGGCTGGCTCACCATCAACAACATTGGGATCATGAAGGGTGGCTCCAAGGAGTATTGGTTTGTGCTGACAGCGGAGAACCTCTCCTGGTACAAGGATGATGAGGTGAGTAGGTCAACTGTGCCACTTGAGTCTTGTTCATCTGATGAGGATCAGCCCTTCTGATCACTGGGCATTACAGATGCATCTTCTGGATGCTGTCTGCAGCTTGTGACACAGACTGAAACTATCCTTGGGCCAGGCTCCCCGTGGCCTCAGCACTGCTGAGCATTTCTGAATTGATGTGTGGCTTTTTTGACGCACAAGGAGTAATATTTATGCTTGAAGTTCTGGCTCAGCAGAAAGTTGAGAGACATTTGGAATGAATTTGACCTTTATTTGTTTTGCTGTGGCAGCTGTGATCATTAAGGGTGTGATGGGTTAGTTCCAAGATTTGGACTTTCTGGTATTTGAGGGGCAGCAGTGAGTTTTCTGAAGGCAGATGGCAGAGGATTTTGTGCATCTCCTGGCCACAAGAAAAAAGGTCTCTCCTTTCTGAGCCACAGCAACAGGAGCTGTGGACCTGAAGCTGTAGCTCGGGTGCTGGCTCCTTCTGACTTTGAGTGAATTACTCTTCAGGATTCAGCTGTTAAACATGCAAAGCAGGAATGTATTTGTAATGTTTCTGTATTGAATATGCCAGTTAATGCATTATTTGTAAAATTGTTCAGGAATGTTTAGAGTTCTGCTGATCAAAAGTACAGTGATGGGTGGACTATCACTGACAGGAACATGGAGTGTCACTGGTAGTAACTCTGTAGAGTTGCCTGAAAATCTTGAATATTAGCAATTCTGGCATCATGCTGTGGTGTCTTTCTGCTTCAGTGGGAATTGATATAAGCAGACAGAATTGTCCCAGCTGAAATCACTGTCAACAGTGTGTTGCTTCCAGTGCAAGACAAAGGTAGATAATTGTCTTTTTTGATTACTTTGAAAAGAGAAAGAATAGCTGGATGGTTCTGGTAAGAACACGATCGAAAGGTTTAGTCCCCTCAATGGGCTGAGGGATGAAAAATGCCTGGTATGATGTTGTAATATGTTCTTAGTTGAGCAGGGCTTCAGATTGCAAATAAAGAAACTGCCTCTTATTGTGGTTTGTGTCCCTCAGGTGTTCCAAGCCACTGTTCCAGTGTCATGCCTGGGAGCTGCAGCCCGGCCTGGCTCCTTGTCTAGCTCCTATCAGTGGGCCTGTTTCTTTCTCGGCAGGTAGAAAAGATGACAAATACAGTGATGATTCAGCCTCTAAATATTGCTTTCTGCATGGAGACGGCTGCTGTGCTGCTATGGATGAGCAGGCAGCAATTTCCTAATTAAAGAACCAGGCACTGAAATGTCTTTCCCTAAATCTGTGGGTCTCTGCTGAAAGACCCCCCTGCCCTTTGTGTTCAGAGTTGCTTGGGGAGGCATCCCTCTCCTCTAGGCTGCATGTGCAGGTCGAGTGGTTATAAACATCAAGTAGTTTAATCAAAGCCAGCTGCTCCATCTGTATTACAGAGATGATCAAAATTCCCTGTTCTTCCCCCGGGGAGTGGGAGGGAGGGCGGACTGCAGTGGGGATGTATAAACTGTTGATAGATTCCAGTTGCCTGAGATGGGGATTGGACCTCCCTCCCCTCCTGAGGGAGGGCAGCCTTGGGGGTCAATAGCAACTGGAGGTCTGCACCATTTCCCTTCTGCATAGCAAGAGGTAGAGCTGCCTAATGAAAACAGTTCCCTGCCAGCCTCAGTCACTTAAACACAGAGAACCAGCACTGATGAGGTCTGAGCTGCCTCTGAGAAAGGAGCCTTTGTTTGCAACTGAGGGGGAGCAGGGGGGAAAGGGAAGTGTGTGTTTTATTTGCTTCCTCCCCAAGTTCAACTCCTTGATCACTGGCTGTTGTGACGGAGAAAGAAGCAACGTCCGCCTGGAGTTCGTAGTTGAATTGGGTTAAAAGTTGGTGCATTTGAGGGGCAGCTTGGAGAGCCCTGAGCATGGGGATTCCCATCCCAAACCTCAGTCTTGCATGGAGCTGGCTCCATCCCCAGAGTTGCTCACAGTGCATGGTCCCCTCTCAGACAGGGTTATCTTTGCATGTCTGTCCCAGAGCTCTCCTCCTCCACCAGTTGAGAACTTGTGTCCTCTGCAGCTCCTGAAATGTTCTCATGTGTTTTTAGAGGTTCTACTCTGTAGTTATTCTTTGCTTAAGCTCTGGGAGGAAGGGGGAGGCTTTGTCTGCTCCACCCTGCACTTCTGTGGGCTCTCTTGTCCCAGTTCCCCTGCACTCTGGCTGCTTTCCAGGGGGAATGAGGAGGGAGCTGAATCCGTCTGGTGTGGATGGAAGTACTGGTGGCAGAGCTGTGGGTGGTGATGGGGGAAGAGCAGGGTGAGGTGGTGCGTGGTGGGGTGAGGGTGAAGGCTAGGCTAGCACCTCTGGAGCCAGGAGGGTTGGGGGCACAGCCTCTCCCTGCCCTGTTCCACAAGCCAGGACCCGGAGTCTGTGGAATGAAGACATCTGGACCCCATTAGTGAAATACCAGTCTTTCCGCAGCGCTGGCTTGTTTTCCCTCTGCCTCTGAAGAAAGGAACTGAAACTTGAAATGTCTTAAAGGGCCCAGCATCACATGTTAGCAGGGATATATGGCTGTTGATGCTCTGGAGGGGCCTGAAGGAGTGTGGTGGGGAATGGGAGGGGAAGGAAAGAGCAGGCCAGGCGGGGGTGGAAAGTTGGCTCCCCACTCTGCCTCACTGCCAAGAGCATGTGTGTGTGCTCCTGGGCTCTCTGTTTTTCTTCCTGTCTCCTTTCAATGAGTCCAACACTGGCCCCATGGAGAGTGGCCCCACAGAAAGTTGGCCTCCCAAGACCTGGCGACCCTCCTGAGGTACCTGCATCTCCTGAACCCTCTGGGATTGTGCTGCAGGCCAGTGGTGGGGAGGAGAGGTGGGGAGGAGCCTGCTCTGACTGCTGGCAATATAGAGTGAGATTTCCTTGCTCAGGGAGGCCACAGTGTCCCAGTGGAGCAGCAGCACAGCACCAGAGCATGCTGTCTGCTCAGTAAGCACCATAATGGACATGAGACAAGAATTTGATTCAAATAATCCTTCTGCCTGAATCCCTCATGAAGTGCACATTGCCCATGACTCTGCAGGGCTTTCCTGCCTGCTGGAAAAGAGGGTCTGTGAGCTGGGATAGAGCTGCTGGTGATGAGAACCTTGCCCTGTAGCTCCTGTTAGTAAAGCTCACTGGCTGCTGGAGGGGACCCGGCACCCTCTGTTCTGCAGGGATGGCTGTTCTTTCTGAAGTCCCTGTGTGCCCCAGTGGGCTGGAGTGTTTGCACAGCTGGGTAGATGGATGTATCTGCTGCTTCCTTTGGGAATTTGTATGAATGTACAATACAGATGGGACCTTCTGTCCTTACTCAGGTAAATCATGTACTAGAGATTGGGCCCTGTAAGAACGGGTGATGTGTAGTCATGAGAAGAATATGACCTTATTTGCTTGTGTGAAAGTATTCACATGTTGCATGCAGTGCCAGTGCATTTGAATCCTCTGTGTGTGCAGGAGGGATGGGTGCAGAGTTTTAGGTACTTTAAGTGCATGACAGGTGCTTCATATTCCCTACAGGTCATGTTGATTCCTGATCACTGGTTGTGCTTGAGCACTTTGTCTTTATGCCTTTTTCTTTTGCTTGAAATGTGTTCTCTCCTGCTCTAGGGAAGATGTGACCTTATTGACAGTCACTAGATAGCTGCTTATTCTGTACCTGTCAGTGTCTCTTACCCAATTCTAGTTTAAAAATAAACACATTGATCAATACTGAGATTGTTCCCCCACTGCACACACATGCACTCCCCTCCTCTCTGCCCTCCCTGCCCCCCAGCCCATGTCCTTGAGGCCCAGCTCAGCTGGTAGAAATCCTTTTGTCTTTGCCCTGATGCCCACCAGTCATTAGAAACCTGCTGTGAGGAGTCTGGCTGCAGCCAGGTTTTTGCATCCAGCTTGTTTTAAAGACCATAGGAGCAGGTCTGCTCTGAGGTGGTTCCTCTCCTGCTTTCACACTGCTCTCAGGTGCTCTCTGGAACATGTTCCTTCTCTTTGTCCTCTGTGGAGCTCTTTCATTCATACTTTTTTTTTTTTTCACAAGTGCATGTTTTCTCATGGCTATCTTAGTTTTAATCAGTCCTTTCACTCACTCTTTCTCTTCTATCTCTGGCAGACAAACATCAAGGTAAACACAACTTCCAGAGCATCCAACCTTCAACTTTGAATCCTTTGTGGGTTTTTCTTTGTATTAACGATGAACATTCTTTACACTGTGAAATCCCCTTTCTCCAGTCACCTTTCTGTGCCTGATCCTGCCTTCTCAGGTAGCAAAGCCCAGCGTTGGTTGTAACTCTGGCAGGCCCGTGTGTCTGTTTCTGCATTTTATGGCAGAGTTTAGCGTGTGAAACACAAGCCATCCTGAACAGAGCTACCCCTGGGCCAAGCACGTGAAGCTGAAAGAAATAGGAAGGGGATGAGAGAGATGGAGAAAAATAAGAGGTTTGTGAGTAGGCTGGTGAACAGGCAGGTAAAAGTGATGATCAGGCATGGCTCCAAAGGGTTATTCCCTCCCAGGCTGAGGGCTGAGTGACCTCTGCATGCAGCAACCCCACAGCCCACCCTCTTCAAGCATGTCCCTCTGCCGTGCAGGTGTTGCCGTCCCCGTGCAGCACTGGCAGTGTGTGGTGTATCCCAGCACAGCCTAACCAATGTGCAGACTACTGTACAATCTCGTAGTCCTGAACAGGTAGTCTGAACACTGGGCAGACGGAGTGGAGCCTCTGGATCTGCTCTCCGGCTATCAGCAGCTCATTAGTCCTTTCCCCTCCCTGCTTTTGGGATGGGGTTGTGCGGGGCAGAGATGGGGGTGAAAGAAAGTCCAAGTCCTGATTGGAAAAACATCCTCCTCTGGCAGCTGGGGAGAAGAAGTGTTGCTCTCTGCATGTTTCCAATTTGGAGCAAGCTTCCAAGCGCCTTCCTCTTCCAGTGCTGGTGTCGGACTCGTACCTGACTTCCACCTGGGGTATTCTGCACCTTTTTGGAAAGAGGAAAAAAAAAAAGATCAATTACTGCAGTTTGAGAAGGAAATGCTGTGAAGTCTTGGCTGTCACCCAGGTGTGCAGAACTTGTTGCTTCATTCAACTCCTTTTCTTCCCTGTGGAGCTGTGTGGGAGGATCCTCAGGCCCCTCATCTCCTTCTTTCCTGTAGACCAGTGGGTCCACAGCAAAGCTCAAGCAGGACCAGCCCTTGCTTCCAAGTCCTCCAAAAGGTCCTTTGACAGGGTTTCAGGAGGCAACCTTGGCCAGTTGCCTTTGCAGCTCACCTCTGGCTGCTGCAGGAGCAATCCACATCCCCTCTTTCTCCCCCCCACTACGCCCTGGCATTGCTGAGCCTCCCTCCCTCTTCTGGTTTTTGCTCCCTCCCTTCTTGCTTCCCTTCTGTCCTTCTGCCTCACTTGACGTGGCAGTGGAAAGCTAACTAGACTCGAGGGAGGAGCTTGCTGGCTGCTGGGAAGGCCGGAGTTTGGCAGGAAGCAGCGGCTGACGGATGGGGTTGCGCGGCGGAAAGGAAGGTTCCCTACCCCGCATGGAAACTTGAGGAATGCTGTCGCTTTCTGTGCCTCTTGGCTCCCACCTAACGATTCCAGATGTTAGGCCCAGCCCCTGTGGTTTGCTCCCTCTCCTTGTGCTGCAGGGATAAAGAGGGCTTTATGCACACCCCGTGTCTCCCTTCCAGGATCCCTTCTCTTGTGTGGATGGTTCAGATTAGTGGCTGAAAATGTGAACGCTCACCTGCACAGAAGTAAAGACTTTTATGTAGGTCAGCTGAAGAAACGTGCTGTTTACCCTTCCCCAGTGCAGGGTTGGAGCCAGAGGGGGAGTTCACTGCCCTGACCTTAGAGAGGTCACCACAGTCCAGTTTTGGGCACTGTGGTCTCTTAAGCTACTCAGTTTCTGCCTGTGCTTTCTCATAAACCCTCTGATGGCTTCCTAGGGTTGCACTTGGCTGCAGGTTTCAATCTGCACGTTATTTCAGCTGACGGACATCAAAGTCTTTACTTCTGTGCAGGTGAGTTAATTACTATTGCTGTGCTTATTAAGCCAAGTAACGGCTGTGGTTAATCACATGAGTCCAGATCTAGTGTCTACAGAGCTTTTGAACTAAATCAGCTTAAAATCTTAGGATGTGTTGTTTAAGTTAAACCAAGGCAGCATTCTGATGTAAACAAGCCATTACAGCTGCTCTGCAGCTTGGAGGAGTGATCAGTGTCCTGTAAATTATGCTCTGAGGGTAAAAGTGCTACAGGTGGGCTATGTCTGGGAAAGCTGGTCTCAAGATGTGTGTATGTAGTGGGATGACCAGGGCTTCCTGGAAGAATCACAGCTCAGAAATTCAGCTCTTCTGCTTTGCTAAGGCAAGAGGTAGAAGGTGGTTGGTAACATCTTGTTTAGGGGGGTAAAGTGGTGGTTCAGCTTGAAATGCTCAGCGAAGTTGCTTTCAGATATTCCAGACTGTTTTTCAGAGACTCCTTCCTTATAATCTTTTAGTGTGCATGTATTCATGGACTGTGTTTATTATAAATTATTATGTTAATGTCTTTTATGAATTATGATGTTCATGTTTGTCCATTTGAGTAGAGTTTTATTACTGGAGTTCCCAAAATGCTCTGTGTGTGTTTAGCACAAATGATTTGACTGAAACTCCAGTCATCTCCAGGGCAGGTTTGTTTACCCGTAGTGCTTTACATCTTACAAGAAGGAAAGAAGATTAAGAGGTTTAAGCAAAATGAACTTCTCTTAATTTCACACAGCCCCCAATTAAAACAATGGCAATGCCTTCTCCCATATCCACAGACCCTCATCTCTGTGCAGGAGAAGGTGTTTGTCATAACAGCTACAGGGAAACCTTTAATTAGTTTATTTGTGCTCCAAATGCAAACTGAGACCTAATAATTCTGCCAATTACTTTCTTGTGCTGTGAGTGCCAATTTCCAACCTTAGGGGAGCCCACACATGCATCTGTTGGCTTCGTTTCACATGTATCCAAGAGCAGGAAAATTTACCTTGCTGCTGAGGCAGTCCAGGCAAACGGAGGGAATGCTTGGAGTCAGGCTGGCTTGCTGCCTGCTGGATTCTGTGAACTTCTTGTGGGTTATTGCCTACAGGGTAGCAACAAATAATTCAGGTGACAGTGCAAACCATTGCTGCATGTGGCCAAAACCCATCTCTGGGACTGAGCCACCATAAGGAGATGTGCAGCACCAGTAAGGACACTGGAATATCAGGCTGCAACTGCAGCATCCCTTTTTTCCTCCAGTTACTGTGCTTTCCACCCCACGATTGGAATGGCTGATGGATCCTGGTTGGCTTCCTGGAAAAGAAGTGTATTTTCTTTCTCTGGTGGATGCAAAGCACAGAGCCATATGGCTGGATCTGCACTGTGCTGGGGGCGGGGGAATAATCCTCTGGCACTTATCCTGCCTGTGCAAGAAGCTCACAGCCATCTCTTCCTGCAGGTCTCCATGCAGGCAGTGTGACTGCTGTTGGGAGCAGCCCTGAGGAGGGGTAGTTAACCCTGTGCCTACAACATTCCCCAGCCAACACTGAGCACCATCTTCTGCTTTGTACGCTCTGGGGGCTTCTGCCACTCCACCTCCTCTCCTTGGCCTCATGGCTCTACAGATTAACTCACAGCCAACAAGCACATTTTACATAACACATACTCTGCTGCTGAGGGAGAGTTTTACCTGATTTCCCCCCCCCCCTTTTCTTATCAATGAGGGGAGATACAAGCAACATAAGCCTCTTGGGACCAGACAGTTTCAGAGATCAGACATTTGAATATAGTATTTCACAAGCTGCTTTCCCATTTCGGCGTGTGCTGGCTCTTCCCTCTCCTCCCCCTCTCCATTCCAAGTCTGGAAAGCTAGAGAGAGAGAGAAGCCCTTTTCCCCTCTTGGCCAGGATGCTGCTCAGCCATAGCACATACTGCCAGATTGCTAACATATGGGCAGAGGGCTCAGCCAAAGTTTTGAGAGGCTCAGCCCTTGGCAGCTCGTTCCACACTTTCCTGTCTCTACATTCAGGAAATGAAGTCAGAGTGTTGATATAAAACAGGCTGGGTTGAAAACTGAGAAGCTGGAAAGGCTGAGGAGGGGGACTGGAAAGGGGGAGGTGTGGGGAGATGGGGAGCTGCAGGGGCTCGTTGCAGCGTGTCTGGCTTTGGGGCTTCTTGTGCCAGTGTCCTCCATTTGATTGTTCTTGCTACCTCTGAGTCAAGGACTGATATTTTCATACTGGCAGACAGATATTTGTGTCTTTCCTGTGGTGTATGGAAAGATCAGCATGTGGAGATAGTGTTGTCTTGGTCACGTGGCAGCATTTATGCGAGAGCTTGGAAGGGGTGAAAGTTGAAACTCTGGCAAGGAGTGTGTTGTTTCCATATCTGGGACACGGAATTCCCTTAACTTTTGACTTCTTTTCCTGAAGAATGACACCATTGCGAAATTTCTGTGGAATTCTGTGGTTCTAATGCAGAAGATTTTTCTCAGTAGGTTTTAACATCAGTTTTTTTCTCTTTTTTTTACTAGCCCAGAGACTGGGCAGGGAGGTCCAGTTAAGTGAGACTTGCTGTAGGGATGGTCTAGCTTGCCCAGGGACTCAGCAGTTGGTTTACTTCACTTCTGGGTCACTAGTTCAGCCTAAATCAGTACAGTAATAACCCAGAGTAATAGAAAGTTGGAACCTGTTTGTGGCTTGCAGAACCTGAAGTGGTCTGTGTGGCTCAGAGACCAGCCCTGGCTGACAGCAGGATGTGTGCCCATCAGAAACTTGTGCCCACATCTAATCAAAACTCATCAGCAGTATTAAAAAGCCCAGGGAAATGTGCTTGGAAAAGCTCTCCTGCTTCTGTGGCCTGGCATGTCTGAGAGTCTGGCAGCTGCCCAAGTGATCTCTTCTGTTTTCTAGCTGCTGGTTTTTGGAATATTCTCATTGCACACATTTTGTAATGGATTGGTACAGTTTGATCTTTGAGGTATCTCTGAACTGTGAAGTGCTGGTATCCTTAACAATTTCAAGTCAGTTTAACTAAAACTTATGAGGATGTTGGGCTGGACTTACCATTCCTCTGGGTGTTTGAGCTCAGCAGCTCTGTCACCTTACCTGCTGCTCTGCCCTGCCTGTCCTTCCTGGCCAACTCTTCAGGATCTCTGTTCCCTGACCATCTTTGTTTTCCATTCTGTTTCCCCTGAGAGAGATCATGTTTTGTTTTTTCCTGCCAAGAAAGATCTACAAACACACCAGATCTCACAAGGGGACAGTCACACATGCTTGCTTGCACACAGAAGTGTGCTCCGTTTTTGTTCTAGTCTTGGATAGCTGCATTCTGCCTTTTGGAGACCAGTGTGAGGGCTCCCTCTCTTGTTGTGTTGTGGTATAATTCCCAGGTGGAACAGGATGCTCCAAATGTGGGCTTTAAATCAAACTCCCATTAATTTGCTGTAGATCCAGATTTGAGACTAAGAGGGGAGAATGATTTCTGACTTGCTTGCAAATGTAAAAATTTAGGTTGAGTTTTGGTTGGGGTTTTTTGGAGGTGTTTGTTTGTTTGGTTTTTTGTTTGTTGGTTGGTTTTGAGTGGGTGGGTGGTTGGTTTGGTTCTTTTGTTTGTTGTGGGGTTTTGGTTTTTTGTTTGTTTGTTTGTTTTAAATGAAGATGATACCTAGGGTCAAAAATAGAGGTTGGTGTTTGGATGCTTTTTCTCAGTTTAGCTAGAAATGGCTGGAGGGTTGTGGGTACATTTACTCTGAAACACAAGGTACTTAAAGCTGTCTGAGTCTGGGCACTGAATTTCAGTTTTTTACCACTCACTCCCCTTTTTTGAGCTTCTAATCATTCAGAGTATAAGGTCCCCTTCTACAGACTTTAAGGAACAGAGGACTTGGCTTTGAGGATGCCTCCCTGGTGATATGGGGGCTGTGTGGCTGATGCTTCTGGCAGAGTAGAGGCTTTTCTGGAGCAGTGAGTGACTGTGTTACCAATTCCCTTTTCAGGAGAAGGAGAAGAAGTACATGTTACCAGTGGATAACCTGAAACTGCGAGATGTGGAGAAGGGGTTCATGTCCAGCAAGCACATCTTTGCTCTCTTCAACACTGAACAGAGGTATGCTCCCATCTTGACACATCCCCTGCTGAAAGTAGGGACGGGATTTATGTAATATTAGATAGGAGAGAGTAGAGATGAGTGTGTTTGGGTAGCTGTCCAGTAAAGATGTGTGTATCCTTTCAGGACAGTAATTTTTGAAGGAGGTGGGGGGACTTCCTTAAGAATCTTGACTTCATTCCTTCTGGTCTTACAGATATGAACCATTTTTTTGCCAGTGCATGGCCTGTGGTGTGACCATACCCTTCAGCTTTTTGGTGTGGTTACCTGGGTCTGGGGTGTATGTTTATAATCACAATGTTCTTGCTGAGTGACTAGGGAAAGGCACAGGAGACAAGAGACCCAGGATGGCTGGAGGAGTCCAGCAGCGAGCACGATTGAAAAGGGAAACTCTTTCAGGCCCTGTTGAAACACACAACTGATTTGAGGGCCATTAAACTAGCTCAAAAAATTAATTCCCTTTCCCTTTTGCGGGATCATCATGAGGATTCTAACAAGGGACTGAGTGTCTCTGTCTTAAAATAACAGGAGGATTCCCCGCTCACTGATTCTCTTTGTCAAATATGGGCAAAGCTCTTGAGTTGCACTAGGAAATAATAAAAGGTGTGTCTTTCAGGAATGTTTACAAGGACTACCGGCAGCTGGAGCTGGCCTGTGAGACCCAGGAGGAGGTGGATAGCTGGAAGGCCTCTTTCCTTCGTGCAGGAGTGTACCCAGAGCGTGTTGGGGTAAGTTCCAGCCACGATAATGGGATGGGGAGAAGCACAGCGTGTATCTTAAGAAGGATAGCTGCATTCCCTGGGTTGAAAATAAGTCTGGGGAGGTTGTATTTTTTTTTCCTGAGCTGAGAATCTTTTAGAACAAAAAAAATTTTTGTGGTATGTCCTGGTGCTTCCTTTAGGGAAGCTTGGCATGAAGTGGCTGGCAGCTTCCAAGGGAAGATGAAGTAGGAAAAGTCTGCATTGATAAACCCCTCTAGCTGTCTTGTTTTGTGGGCATTCAATTCCCAGTATAAGGGAGACATTTAACTACCTGAGCACTAAGTGATATGTGTCCACTGAGCAAAGGCACTCATTCCCTTTCAGTGACACTTACTGTACAGCCTTGTTAGGAACTTCCTGGCTTAGTAGTTGTTCTCCCATTCCTTCCTCCAACCAATTAGGAAGGGATGTTTCTGGAATTTTTCTTTTGCTTGGTAGATACCCTAATTATGCTACTTTGGCAAGAACTCTTATCTCTTGTCTTTCCCTTGTCCCACAGCACTTGCTGTCAGCATTTTGCTCTCCTTTAAAAGTGTGTCCTAGACAACTGTGGTATTTGTTTCTGTTCAAAGCCTTTCCTGTTCCTGCATGAGAGGAAGCTGCTATAAATAGTTTTCCCATTAGAAAAGTGATAATTGTTTTTCTGTTTGTATTTGTTGCTTCTAATAGATTTCTTGCATTCATCTTTCCTTTTACACTTGAATATTGTTGGTTTTGCCTTAAAGCACTTCCTAACAAACTGATATAATAATAAAGAGGATTAGGGACTGGACTTTAACAGTGACATGACTTCAGATTGACTTTGAACCAGACTGGGCCTCTTAACCACAGTGGCCATGTGCCATCTATTGGTGTGCAAGTGGGAGGGGGTTGACATGAGAACACTGATCACTGTCCCAAAACCTCATGTAAGGAATGACAGGTAGACATTGCAGGTAAGAAATTGCCCTTTGTTGATAACAATATGGTTTCCTTTACAGAACATCCCATTTTGATTTTCAGTTTAGCTAAACAGTTCACTTGCTCCTCTTCCAGGGTAATAGAGGTGTTGATGTATTTTTAGTGGGATTGATCTTTTGCTTGTCAGTGCTATTACGGGATCTTCACCAAATTCTGAGACCAACTAAAAGTCATCTTTTATTTTTTGTCCCTTTTTAATTTTTTCCACGTGTGCTCAAACTGGCCTGCCAGGACAAGGACAAAGTAAGTCTGACCCTCTCTGCCTGTGTTGCCACCTGGGGCTTTCACCAGATAGTTCTCTCACTTTTTTTATTCCTTTTGTCACCATTTCCTGAGAGGCATTTGCTTCTTCTCCCTCTTTGTACCCTCTGTTGGATTCCTGCTGTTTCAGTTCTTGGTTTGAGTTTTCCTTTTTTCTTTTTATTCCTTCCTTTTTGTTTGACTTCTGAATCTTGGTGCAAGCTTATTTTTGGGGGGGGTTTTACCCTCCTTTTTTTTTGAGTTGTCCTGCTTGACATCTGCTTCCTTTACTTTGTTTCACACTGAGACCTTGCATTCCTTCGTTATGTAAGATCTTCTCAGGAAAAGCTCAAACGAGAAAAGAATTTGCCCTTTCTCTTATATTTTGGTCCCCAAAACAAAAGAGAAGCCATTTCCTACGTGGCTGCAGATTGTTCAGACTAGGGCAGTTTAAAACAAAGGTGTTTCATTATACAATCCAGGGGTTTTTTAAATAAGCACCGAGGAAGGCAGTGGCCTCTCATGCTTGGATGCTTTGAAATCGGTGCCCAATGGATGAGCCTTGGCGATTGCTCGCTGCCAAACAGCACAGTCCAGGTTTTGCCTTATAGAACAAACAATGTGTTTCAGGCAGACAGGAAGAGATTCATCTGCTTGGCGTGAAAGTAAAGCTAATTATAATTTGCAATGCAGGGTTTACAGTTGAAGTGATCAGGAAAGTTTTCTAGGTTATCATGGTCAGCTGAGATGGGTGGTTACTTCACCTTTCTGTATCTGTTTTCTCATTTGTATAATGAGGATAAAGATGCAGGGTGTCAGAGAACCTGTGAGGCTTAATTTATGGTGAGTGATTCTTGGGTCTTAACTGAACCTGGGCATGGAAAACCCAGCTCAGATGAAGAACCTTTCAGGAAGCCATAAGCATTAAAAGTAATAACACAGCTTTGAGTATGCTCTAGAGCCATAACCTGTGGATGCTGGTCAGGGGTCCCTGTTGCCTTTCACCTTTGTTTCATAACTTTCTACTAAAAGAGCAGTTTTATTGTTAAAGCTTCTCAGATCTGAGCTAGAGAAGTCTGTACAAACTGAGCTGTGAATTGAAAATCACAGCTCAAAACGTAAGTTTAAATAAGCTTTATTTATTGCATGTGCTTCCTGTCCTGTTCCCTTCTATTCTTCTCTCAGCTCTCATGAAAAGCTAATTCTTTTGTTACATTTGAAGAACCATTCTGTTTCTCCTTTTCTCTGCAGGCCAGTGAGGCAGAGGAGAATGGAGGAGACAGTTTCATGCACTCCATGGACCCTCAGCTGGAGAGACAAGTGGAAACGATCAGGAACCTGGTGGATTCCTACATGGCAATTGTCAACAAAACCATCAGAGACCTCATGCCGAAGACAATCATGCACCTCATGATAAACAATGTACTTATCATACTGTGGTCAGTGGAGAGACAGGGAAGGGGAAAAAAAAGGGAGGGAGAGAAAGAATGAAGAAAAACGGGAAGGAGGAAGAGGTGGACACAGAATTAGTCAGTTAGGAGTATTGGGGGGGGGAAATGGTGGAAACTGATTCCCTCTCTGTGTCCATTTACAGACCAAGGACTTCATCCACTCGGAGCTGCTGGCGAACCTGTACTCGTGTGGCGACCAGAACACGCTGATGGAGGAGTCGGCGGAGCAGGCCCAGCGACGCGACGAGATGCTGCGCATGTACCACGCCCTGAAGGAGGCCCTCAACATCATCGGGGACATCAACACCAGCACCATCAGCACCCCCATGCCCCCACCGGTGGACGACTCCTGGCTGCAGGTGCAGAGCGTACCGTCCGGACGCAGGTACCTGAGGCTCAGGGGGAGAGCCCCGCAGCCCTGCCTGACGCCTCTTCAGAGCCTCCTGCTGAGACAGGGAGTCCTCCTCTTCCCCTCTTCTCCCTGTGGATGAAGAGCCCTGGGTATTCCTGCTGGGAGGCTCCTAGGGCCGCGTAGGGCTGCTGTGTCTTCACAGAGGTGTTGGGACATTCTAAACCCTTAGGTTGGAGGGGGTTGACATAGCTTTGAAGGCAGCCTGGAGCCTGGCGTGGCCCTTGAAAGACAAAGGAGGGGTTGTAAAGTGATGTGAAACTGAAGAGGGGACACTTAAGGCAGCATGTGGGGACCTGACAGGGCAGAGGGATCCCAGGCCTGTTGTTGCAGTTGGATGCCTCTGTTTGTTTTCCAGGTCTCCCACGTCCAGCCCCACTCCGCAGAGGAGAGCTCCGGCAGTGCCGCCCGCCAGACCTGGGTCTCGCGGACCAGCTCCTGGGCCACCTCCTGCTGGTGGGTCCACGCTGGGTGGTGCCCCCCCTGTGCCCTCCAGGCCAGGTGCCTCTCCTGATCCCTTCGGGCCCCCACCTCAGGTTCCTTCTCGGCCTAATCGTGCTCCTCCTGGTGTTCCCAGGTAAGTCCTGGCACGCTGCTCCTCACAGGTGGGATATGTTCTGGTTTTGAGTAGGAGCCTTGGCAGCACTTGGCCTGCCTGGGCCATGGGAGGAGAATGGAGTGCATGGTGTGGGTACAGCCTTTGGATATTTGTATTGGGTCCAGAGGCAGGAGCATGGTTTTCCACTGAGATTTCATTGTACGGATGAGGCAATGCCAAGGCATCTTTTAGAAACAGAGGGGCAGCTGCTTCTCTCTGTAGAAATGGGGGAGAGAATCTTGTACCTGAGGGCTTTAAAGCAATTGTACCAATGCCTCTGGTCACCAGATAAATCACAGGACTGAAGTGACATTCCCCTCTGTGTAGGGCTCCCAAAGTCTGAAGTTGCCCCTTTTCTCCTGGCCCAGAGTTCTTCAAGGTGAGTTGGAAGACCTTCATCAAAGCTCTTGAGTTGCTTTTTGGCTACGAGGCTGTCACAGTATCACTGTCAGGGAAATGAATTCTTAGGCAATTGTGTTGCTTCTGTAATCAGCTGGAACATTTTCCAGTCTAGAGGGTTCAAATCACACAGCTTTGCTTTCCCATTAGAAAACTCATTTCCTTTCCTGTTCAGTTACTTCAGACACACTTCAACATAGTAATGAGGGATTATCCCCTGTGCAGCTGAGCACGTGTTCCTGAACAGGACTTAGGAAGCAGTCTGGAACCAGGAATGCTTTTATGTTGGGTACTTAGTCTCCCTTGAGGAAGAGAAGGTAATTGTAATGTAAAGAACAAACATAGCCAGAAACTCCCCAGTGACATGCCAGAGGGAACACTTCCCCTGTGGAAAACACCTCTCCAGGGGGTGCTGGTGGCACAGATCTGAAACCTGGCCATTTTCTGTGGAGACACCCAGCCTGTCAATGGGTGGAGATGGTGTGTGGCAGAGAGGGTTTGATCTTCCTCCTGCAGCAGTGCCCCAGCTAATACTTGGTGTTTGGAGGGAGGTTGCCAGGCTGCAGTTGGCCTAGAGGAGGATGAGTTCAGAGAGGTTTACAGACCAGTTTCTGACTGGTGTGTGCAAATGGTTTTACTTTCTTGGTGCCTCTGCCCCAGTCCTTCCTATGCACCTTGATGCAGCTCCCAGAGTAACGTGTCCCCACATCCCTCAGTGTTGCCCCAGAGACTGTGGTGGCACCTTTGGATGTCAGCATGCTTCTACTGTGGATTTTGGCTCTTGCTCCTTGTGACCCTGCTTTTCCATGTACTATTTCTTTGTGGCTTTGTTTTCAGTATACTTCTGCTTCTTTCTGTCTCCATCTTCTTCCTTTCACCCAGTTTCATTTCTTCACTCATGAAAAATATTCTATATACCTGACCATCATGATAGGATTTCCCAAATGGGCTCAAACTGATTGGCCTTTTTTTTGAAGAAACCTGTCACAGCTTATCTTAATGGCTTTTCTGCCTTTTGCATGAGGTAGAAGGGTTTGGGGGAAGGTAGGGAACAGCACTAGAGCAGAGGAGGAAAGTGTTTCATGCTTAACTGAGCAACCCCTTGGTTTAGAAGAAGAGATGGTAGGTTGGATTGCATGCTGCTGACTGCCCTGATCTGGAGTTGAGAATGTAATTCCAGAAGCTGTTGAAGTGTGATGCTCATTCTCTGATCCCCCTCTCTGATTCTTCCAGTTGTTCATAGACTCCTCCGGATCCTGATACCAGCTTGTCATTTGAGTTCACTGATGAATGGAGAATTTCCAATGACAAGGGACTCTTTCTCTTCCTCTCCTGTATATAGAATAAGAATGTTCCCTGCTAGCACTTGGACTCGGGTCCTTCTGCCATGGGTGAACGAATGCCATCTCCATTGTTGCTTTTTTAATACCCATCTCTCCCTTGCTAACCAGGCTGTGTAGTGTGTGTGTGAGAGAGAGGAACAAAGCTCTTGTGTGGTGTAAGTGGGCTTTGCTGTGGGAGCTGGTGTTGTGAATTCAGGTGTGTGGTGGTGACTGGGTGTACTTTGTGTGCACACTGATGCCCGCGTGGAAGTTTGGCGGTTTTGTGCCTCTGGTTTGAGCATCTGATTTTGTGAATGATCAACTCACACAAGTGTCACTCTGCTCCTTTTTCATAAACATAAGTGTATAGATACATGTCTTCACATATAAACACCACATGGTCCATTTTTTTTTTTTTGCACAGAAGGTTTTTCCTGCATATAATTAAGGACACTTAAAGCAAGGCTTGCCATCCTGCCTCTGTACTTAGCATTTATTCAGTCTGCTGTGGAAGTCCTTATTGCCAAATATATAATTTTGGGAGTTGAAACTTACAAACCATCCAAGGTCCTATCTGTGTGCAATGAAGGACTGCATTTGGGATTTGACCTGGGGAAGAAATCTGTGAAATTATTCCTCCAGATATTTAGTTTTAAAACAGTTTGGTAAAATCTGTAGATGAAGGAGCTTAGGCAAGCTTGAAGGAGAAATAAGAAAGTTTAAGTGAGAATGACTTAACCATTGAAAAAAAAGTGTTGAAGGCATTAATGGGTTCTCTATTTTTTGGTACATCTAAGGAAAAGGATGTGAGGGGTCAGCATCACTTTGAGCAGTAACTTCACACAGATGTATGACTCAAATTATTCAAGAGGTTGGAGTAGCTGATCTCATGATGTATGACCTTCAAAATGTAAGCTTTTACCTTCCTGTCTTTTTGGGTAGTGCTCTGGACTGCAGGTTATCTCTCTTTCCTGAGCTGTTTGTTTCAACTCTAGCATTTAATATGGGCAGAAAATAGGAATCCTCAGGGAGAGACAAGCCCAGCTACCCATGCCCAGCTGGTGGGTGCTGAGACACAGGTGTAACACTGGTATGAACGTCAGCCTGGGTGTGTGAGGGGACCTGGTGGGTGAGTGTGTGAACAGATAGATGGGTTTTGACACGCCCCTGTGCACCACTGGGTCTGGATGTGTGCAGAGACGAGGCTGTGGGGGTGTGTGTGCAGTCCCAGCAGTGCACGATCTGGAGGGGGACGTGTGGATGTGTGTCTGTGCCAGCACATGTGTCTGTTCCACCTTCCTGACAGTCTGTGTGGCCTCTGCCTTGACCTGTCTGAACTGCCATGTTGATTTCGTGTTGTCTTTCAGAATCACTATCAGTGACCCCTGAGGACTGGCAGCCACGGTACGTTCTGCACCCCCCCTGCGATGCATGAGCCGTTGTGTTCCCCCCTCCATCACTCTGCAGCTACCTCTGCTGCCCAGTTCTTGTGTTAGTAACAGAGTCCCTTGTCCAATGAACCACCTCTGCCAGGATCTCATAAAGGGAGGAGTCTTGAACAGAAAAACTGGCTGATCAGAGACAGAGCAGCTGCTTGAGCTGCAGGAGCTGGGAAAGCCTCAGTACCTGATTTAAGGTCACCAGAGGGCTCTTTCTCTGCTTCTACACAGAGGAGGTGGGATGGGGAAATGAGCTCTGCATCATCCAAACTCTGTGTCTTTCATTTGGCTTATATCCACACTGACTGGGAGATCAGCTGAATAAACTCTATGATTTGGTCTGTCAGCTGTGTTAGGATCAAGACAGAGGCTTGGGGAGCTGTTAGTTCAGACTCCTCTACTTACATTCTAATGTCTGGCTGGAGAAGTGCTCCCATCCTCCCTGTGTCCCTAGTGCTTATGGAAGTTGAGAAGTTTGGGTCATTAATATCAGGACTTCCATGTCTGAGTGCAGGGTAACTCTGACATTGAATGTTCCCTGTTATCCTTGTGTCCCACCATCAGTTAGAAGTGAACTCCCTTTGCTTGTTCTCCCCTTGACCCTTTACCTTCTGGGTTACTCTTCTGCTTCTGTTCAAACTGCCTTCTCTCCTCTGCCTCCTGCCCCTGCAACAGGAAGGGTTTAATGGTCTGTGTGTCCCCCCCAGACACTCTGCCCTGAGCTCCTGCCTGTTTTCCTTTGCTCTCTCTCCCTGCATTTTGCTGGTTGTACTGTTTCAGTGCAGGGTGCTGGGGCAGGTGTGTGTATGTGCTGGTACAACCCTCCCTGCTAATGCTGAGTGGGGGTGTGAGGAGGGACATCAACAAATTCTCCCGAGTCTTTTCCTTGGGAACCTCCAGTCCTTGTTGACAAGGGGTACAGAGGGCAGAACAGGGCAGGTGTGGGGGTTTTTTTGAGCTCCTTCTCCCTTTCTCTGTGGCTTTGTGACAGAGGAGTGGAGCAGCAGCAGCTCCTGCAGACTCCCTTTGCTGCTGGTTGTGGCAGAGAGAACTGGGGATGAGGGGCATATGCTGAAATCCTGCCTTAGTAGGACAAGCAGAAGTTCAAGCCCCTGTTGCAGGGCAGGGGGGGTCAGAGCCAGCCCCCATCTTGCAGTAGATGGTGTCTGTTACTGCTGCACATAACTGCAGTTAGAGCTGAGAGCTGCCACATCGCATCAAACCGATGCAGTGATTGCTCGTGATTGGCATCTTTGAGGACGTCATCCCTCAGCCCTCCTCACTGATGACACACTGCAGAGGTGTGGGAGCAATCAGCAGTTTCCTCCAATACCCTGCCTACTGCAGGCATCCCTGACAGCCCTGGAAATGTGCATCCTGGTGAACAACCTCGGGAAGGAGCCTTGCTGTTGTCTGTACCTCGTTCTGGGACTCGCTGTTACGGGGCATTCTGTTCTTGATCTGGCATAAAGAGCACCAAGGAAATAAAAATGAAAAAACCCTAAACAACAGTAAACCCCCTCCCCAAACAAACAACCCAAAAAATTACACCCAAAACCTTTTGCAATCTAAGGGAATAAATGTAGTGTTTTACCACCTCTGTTAGATCCTTATTAGCAGAACTCCCTCTTAGCCCAATGGTTCCTAGACATGATTAGCTCAGTGTTCTCTCTGGATATGGCCTGAAAGACTGACTTCAAAGAATGTGTCACTGTAACTCATCTCCTTGGGCTCCTGCCAGGACTCAGATCTTCCTTTTCATCTACTGGAGACAGTCACAGGCTTCCCTGTGAGCAAAACTTTTGTTCCTTGTCCTGACAGAGGAAAGTGACTTTTCAATGGTAGAAAAAGGCTTGGCTAGCAATGAAGTCAGACTGAAGGAGTATTTCAGGGGTAAATGTTGCCTGAGAGACTTCCCTGTCCCTTTTAGTGCTGGGAAACAGTTTTCAGCCTTTTCTAACCTTACCAGGCAGATTCTGCAAACATCTCCAGAAAACCTCAGGAGAAACAAAAACTGTAAATCTAAAAAGTGACAGCCCCTCCCTCTAAAATGCTTTGAGTGCTAAGAGGAATAAGTGCCTGCAAAAATCAGTCATAGCACATTATGAAAAAGCAACCCATCTACCTGTAAATTACTTGTGCTTCAAGTGGCCACTCTTGCCAGAACACATGACATAATCTGGTGACTTCAAGCATCCTTTTCATGTAACACCCCAGAGGCTTTTAGCACAGCCTGTCCAAACTCCTGAAATGCAAACAGTCCTTCAACCTTCTCAAGAAATGCCTACTAACACATGTGATGGTGCAACAGCATCTCACTAAAGCTTGAGCTGAAGTTCTGTAAGGTTTTCATTCAAGTGCTTTTGCTGTTCCACTGAGAGTAGAAGCCATCAAAGGGTTGGTGGGGCTGCACTTACACTGTGAGCACCCTTAGAGACAATGCACAGATCCCACGTGTCATTAAGCTCAGGGTCACAGATTCCCCAGCTGTAACATCCCATTGCAATTTTTACTTCTGGACAACAGTATTATTTCAGCATCCTTCCAAGGTGATTGTGATTTCTGGGTTAGATCAATCCCGTTGTTATTTGCTGTACAGGAGCAGTAACTTGATTGCCATGCTGATAGTGGGGTCTTGCAGTCTCCATTGACATTTTCAGTCAAGGAAATAACATTTCAAAGTGGCTTCACTGTCGGAAGCTTTTTTATTTTTATGTATCATTTTCCAAGGCAAGGGACAAGTGGTTGTAATTGTTTTGAGATCTGGGACTTAATAGATCTGGAGCAATAAGTTCTGCTGAGGTTTAATAAACAGGACTGGAGAATTGTTCTGGTTTATTTGCTAAGAAGATGGAACTTGCCCCAGATTATAGGGGTATAACTATCACTCTGTTACCAGTGTGATTATAGACTCACAGTCAGTGCAAAACAAGACTTGCCTACTGATGCAAATATCCTCCTCTGCCCCTCTTCCCTCCCTCCCTTCAGCCCCACTGCCAGGGGAGGGCCTTCATTTCCAGCAGTCAGTTGATTCTCTGTAATCTAAATTAAAGCTTGTCAGTGTAGAATTGAGGCTTTAATTCTGTGACACCTGGTCCTGTATGATCAGTGCAAGGGCTCCCTTCTATTTGGTCTGCATGCTGTAGGCTTTGCTCTTTGCATTTCAGGTAGTTTGGACCTTAAAACTACTCTGGCTTGGTACTGAGCAATTTAGTTCATCCTAGTGAAACACCATCAAGGTTGCAGACACTGCAGGGAGCACACTTTAAAGGAAAACCACAGATTGGACTTGCTGTCTTACAGAACAACATGTTTATTTATAGACTTCTTAAAGCCTGCAATCTGAGCCTGAAGTAAATAAGTAATTTGAAGTAATGAGCTGAGAGACATGGCAGGGGTGTTGTCTTGTATTTTTTGTTGTGGCTTCCCCCCCCCCCCAGTCCCTTACAGGAAGGAGAGTCTAGAACACTTAATCCATGCAGAGGGCAAACACTTAAATTGCTGCCCATTTATGTAGCTGAAGTACCAGCAAATGGGCTGGAACAGAAGGGAGTAGCAGTAGCCAAAGTTCTTTTATTGAAGTAGAAGCTGCATTTGGTGAGTGCCAGAACTAGAAAACCGAAACGGTGAGTTTGGCCCTGACATCCAACATCAGTCTCCCGTGCCAGAGCAGGGAATCTCAGGCTTGCAGTAGCCTGGAGGGCAGGGGAAGAAGGTGCTCCTCCAAACCAGCCCAGAGCCTCTGCCAGCAGCACGTCTCAGAGGGCCCCATCCATGCTGTGTGACCGTCATGTGCTTGATACAGGAGCTCACTGTTGTCCGTGCTTCTCCACACTCATCCCAGAGCCAGTGCACTCACTGGCAGTAAATCTCTGCACTTCCAAATTCCAGAGGGGAAGCAAACCTGGCTGTGCAGGGGGTTGCTCTGCAGGTGATCTGGGCCGTGCAGAAAGGCCAGTGCGGGGCCGGGCGCGTCTCCCCTGTGGAGTTTGTGCCTCACGTTGGATTCTGTCGCTGGCTCCGGCGAGGTGGAGAAGCACCACGTGTGACCGTGACTGCGACTGCCGTGCTAACCACAGTGTGTGTTCTCTTGTTTTTGTTTCCTGCTTTTTCACAGCAGAAGGGGCCCCGCCTCACCTACTCGACCCACCATAATCCGACCGGCCGAACCGTCCCTCTTAGATTTATAACTCGAGGCTGTAGACAGCTGGCGACGAGCGCCGTGCCGGCGGCTCCCCCATCCCACCCTCCCTTCCTCAGCCACAGTCACTCCTCTCATCCATCCCACATCTCTGCCTCCCACCACCCCCCTTCCCAGTGTGCTGTAAAACACTAGTGATCGAGCTCTTCGTCTTCGCTCGTGCGTCCTGTATTGCTTTGTGAGCGTAGAGTAGCCTCCATCCAGTGGCATGGATCCCTGAAGTACACAGGCTCCTTGGAGAGATCAGCCACAGGGACACCCTTAGGTCCAAGTGGTGCTGTCCGTCCGGTAATTCCATCTGCCTGGTCTAGCCTGGATAAGTGTCCTGCCTGCACCACTTAGTTGTAGCACCCGGGACTGATCTGTAGCTCTTTTCTTGTAGTTAAGACAAAAGTGTGACTTTTAGGGGAAAAAAACACGCTGTCAAAACACGTGACACCGTTAGGAACAGATTAGATGTCCTGTGTATTAGTTTGACTTCTAAGGTGCAAAAATTTCATGTTGGGAACAGTGCAATCGACCTTTTATCAAAGTGAGGCAGGGAGATCAAGGAAGGGGGGAACGAATGGATCTGGTCCTGCTAGAGTGCAGTCTGAGATAGCGCCCACACCTCAGCCTGCAGGAGCACACGGACCTGCTCGGCTCCCCGGGGCTGGGGAGCTCCTGCTGGGGACACACTGGCTCCTGCCAGCAGTTGTCTTGCACCATCATTTTTGGCTGACTTTCCTGACACCCCAGCAGGGCGAGGGGAATAGACACGCTGCTCCCCCCTTGCACACGGACAGCCAAATGTTTCAGGGAGTTCGCTGTGTGATGTTCTGTTGAAAATATTTCTGCTTTGAATAAGCACATCTTTCAGTGTTTTTGGGGTACTGTGGTGACTTTCTTCCGTAGCCTTTTTCTTGCATGTGGATGGTACGTGTTTGGGGAAACTTGTAACTGTTGTTGATCACAACTCATCTTAAGGTTTGGTTTTTACTTTTCATGCTACATGTATTAAAAAAAAACCAAAACAGAAAAAAAAAACAACAAAACTTGAGAATTAAAAAATATATCAACCCTGTACATCTCAGATGTCATGTCTCTACCAGAGCTGAATGAGCCACCTGTGTTCCAGGCTTTCCTCCAGGCCTGATTCACGTTGAAGTTCTCTCGTTTCAGTGCTATTGCTCTTAATTTCTGTTGTGGATCCTCTGTTGTTCTGATGCCAGTTCCTTTCTGTATTTTAACTATTGTTTTACTACTTCTCCTCCTTTTCCTTCCCTTTCCCTCTTCCTTTTCCTTTGTTTTTCTTGTCTTTAACCTCCAGCCGGCCGGGTAAGGCCAGTCCCGCCCGCCCGGAGAGCCCAAAACCACCATTTGACATGTAGTCCTGCTCCCTCTGAGACTTTTGCCTGCTCTTAGCTGTTCTGTCCTGGAATGGTCTGACTCGAATCTCACACATGGCTTGTTTTCTTTGTAATTTGTGACACACACATATCAGATGTGATTGTAGTGAAACTGTTTTTTGGGGGTTTTTTTGTTTGGGTTTTCGTTTTTGTTTTTTTTTTTTTTTCTTCCCAGCTGCTTAAAGGAGTTAAACAAGTATATTGTAGTAATGAGAAACATATCTTTACTGTTATAAATATCTATAAATATATATATAAGATGAAAAATCTATATATGTCCAGGTGTTTAAAGCCATTTGTGCTTCCATGTGAATTTTAGGAAATACTTAAGTAGGAAAAGAATATCTATATACATATATATATACACACACACACATCCAAAAAGTTAACCAAATCCCAATGTTGAGTTTTTGAGCTGATTGTTAAATTCTCTGCTGTGTGCAGTTGGGTTATTGTATTACCCCAGACTTGTGGGTGAACTGTCTCAGTGCTGGTAGTAGCTGTGATGCAGTTTGTGATCTACCTGTCACTCTTGTTTATTGGATGAAATAAACTCTCATTTCTGTATAATGAAGGTCTCCATGACTAGAATAAAACCATCTCTCTTTCTCTGGGTGATTTTCAAGCTGTGTTTGATTATAACCTAATCTTTTCATCCCATAGAGTTTAATGAGCTGTACATGCAAGCACATGCTGTCACTAATAGGGAAGGTGGAGAAGATCTGCAGCAGCAGTGGTGTCCAGGAGCTGCAGTAGAGTGAAACACATTGGCAGGTGCAGAAGGTAGGAGAAGATTTGTGGAGGTGTTTCAGGGGTGAGACATGCAGAAGTTTTGCACACAGATTGCTTCTTGAAAAGCTCCTCAAAGATTTTATTCATAGTAGCCACTGATGGGGGCTGAGTGAATAGACTCCATCTCTAGTGATTCCTTCCTGACTCTCCCATCTATCTCCATCTTGCCTTTTTTATGGGTTGTAACTTCAGCTTCTACACAACTGAAGCAATAGGTATTGCTTGCCCTACCCTGTCCTCCTTTTTTTTCCTCTCACTGGGCCTGGTCCATCTAACAGGGCTGTTACACAGTTTTGCCTTCAAAAATATTCTTTATTTATTCAAGTCAGTATTAGAGCCTTATTTTGCAAAACTAGAAACCTCTAACCTGATTGTCAGGGGTCAAGTACATCCTGATGAGAATACCAGCTACCCTGCCCAGGCAGGATAAATCCTGGCCCCTGCTCTCCAGCCTTGTCCGGAGTGTCCTTTTTCCAGTGTAGCAGCTCTTTCCTGTTGTTTGGTGCTTGTGGCCTTTAAGAAGCATTTTGCTATTTCTCCTCAAATCAGAGGTGCAGAGCCAGTGCAGTTTCTCCAGTTTAAAGCTGTGGGGTGGCAGCTGAACAGTAGTTGCTGCTCTTGGTTCACTCCAAGCAAAGGTGAGGTCAGGGAAATGCTCCTGAAGGGAAAAAGGTAAAAAATGAATCTGAAGCCGAGGTCTGGATGTGAAGTGTTAGCCAAGAGGAACCTCTCAGCAGTCTGGCTACAGAAAGCATTCATGAAAGCTCGTCACTGTCAGGGCAGGTGCTTTCAATAAAGAATTCATTCTTCACTTGCCTTTTTCTGGCCTAATTTCAAGGTGATCTGTGCAGAAGAAATACATTTAGTCAGTGCCCCTCTGAATAAGTTTATTCAGAAAGCAAATTTGTAACAGAATTAAGTCACGTCTGCAACAGACCACAGACCTTCTTCACTAAATGCCCCATAAAGATTTATTCCATTTACAATAATGCTCTGTATTAAATCACAGCCCTTCCCCTATTAGTTATGATACAGATTTATGAAGAGCCTGAGCAGGCATTAACATTGCAACAGGCTTAGTCTCTCCTCAAGGAATATACAGCATTTTACACAGATACAGTATGTACACACCCCAGTGCTGGGAGCTGGGGAGCCCAAGCACTTGTGCTGTAACAGACTGACACCACTCCTGCCAGTCAGTGAAAGGAGTTCAAAAACCAGCTTCCATCTTCCCTGGGGGCTCACAGGAAAGCACTTAGTGTGCCGTGTGCTCGTTTTTCAGTTGTATATGGAAATATTGAGATGGACCATTAGAAAAAAAAACAACCCCCACTTAATCTGCCTCTGGCAGTAGAAGAAAAGCTCTCTGTCATGCTGGTGTAAAGCTTCACCAGCTTGGACAAGAAGAAATGAACGGTCTGTCCTGTTGAACAAACACCAAAATGGATTCTGTGTTCCTGTGCTTGCCTCTGTATCTGCACAGGTAACAGGAAGGGGGTGGGTGCTGCTTCAGGCCCCAGCCTGTGCTCGTGTTTGATCACGCAGCTGGGATGATCAGGTTCCTTCAGCCTCACCTGTGCTTTCCCTTAGAACTCCATTGCTGAACCAGCCCTCCTAAGAACAGGCACTTCTTGCCTGAAGGCAAATTCAGTTGCAGGATATCCCCATGTAGTTCACTTCACCACTTCCACACCCAGATTTGTTTTGCTGCTGCTGCAGGGAGCTCTCTCCTCCCTCCATGTTTTTTCTCCTCAGAATCAGGGCTGTGGCTTCAAGGCAGTGCCAGGTGCTCTGTCACTTGCTGATGTCTCCCAGGAACTTACACTTGGGCCACAGGACCTTGGTTTCCACCACTCTACTGCACTCCTTACCAAAATGGGAGAAGAGGAAAGCTCAGGGATGGAGAATTAGAACCCCTAAGAGTCCAGAAATTCAAAACGAAGCATGTTTATTAAGTGGTTTCCTTTTACTTATTTCTCCCATTTCTTAAAATAAATAAAACCTTCAGACACATACAAGTGAAACACATCATCCTTCAAAGTGCAGTTACGTTTCCACCCCACTCCCAAGAATCACATAAAGCTTTGTCAAGTAACCAAAAGCCCCCCAAGGCCCCCTCAGTCCCTTCCCCTGGCAATGAGAACACACAGGGCTGGAGGTGCTGCCCCGGAGCCGCTCGCTGGGGGCTCAGAGACTGACGAGCCTGTTCCCAAATACAGGTGCAAGAGAGGCTGCAGCAGGAAGGGGGGAGTTTAAGATACGTAGTATGAAACAAACCCAACCTGTTAAGAGTCCAAAGAGTCCATAACCAGAACAAGTTAGTTACTCTGGGAGCCCTGGAAGGAACGAGGCTGATGAGAGTTGTTAGTGATGGATCAGAACCGCGGCTCAGTCACGGCTGTGGCAGCAGAGTCTGGGACAAGGGATTAAGTCATTTTGCCCAAAGTCATGGACTCCCTTTCCCCTCAGCCTGGACCTGGCCCAGGTGATGTGCCAGCACCAGCTGCCTCCCAGGATAAGTTAGAGTCTGCCTGTACTCCAAGCACACCAAGTAACAGAAAAGAGAAAGAGAAGATGAGGTCTGATGCTCAAGTTCCATCTGATGCAATCTCTCTTTACTGAAGTCTTTAGGAATCTGTTCTGACCAAGGGCACTGAGCAGAGGTATGGGCACGTACAAGTCAGTTTTAAGTCCTTTCAGGCCCATGGAAAATTGCTGTCAGTCAGATTTAGCACCACTTAAACTACCATGATTTTGACCTCATCGTTCTCATCAGCACGGTAGAAGAAGGGAATGCAGGGGTTTTCTGGCAGGGAGCCCAGCCTCTCCTGAGGGTTCTGGATTTCTCTGAGAAGCTGCATTATCTGCTTTGCCGTGGGGTCCTCTTGGTTTGGCTGAGCAGCTTTACTGTCAATAGGGGGGAAACCGGATTGATGAAGAACAGCAGCCTCTTGTTCCGCCTCCTCTGAGAGATTCACCTCTCGTAACCCTGTAAGGAACACAGACAAGGCAGGCAGTAACTCCTCCCATCCTCACCCAACACCGACTCCAAGGGCTATTCCATGCTCAGAGCTCGTCCTGTAGCTCACCTTCTCCGTCGGTGGCGTTGAGCTCGATGCGCCTCTCGGCTGGCAGGGCCCCTCCCGCCTGGCTGCCCAGCAGCTCCGGGCTCTGAGCAGCCGCCACGTACTTGCTGTACCACTCATTTCTTTCCCTGACCAGGTGCATCACTAAATCCTGCAGTTCCAGTAGTTTCATCTGCACCAAAGGAAAGGAAAGCCCATGAAATGTGCACCCAGCCCAAACACAGCCCTGCAGTTCGCAGTCCCACCCGTCACAAATGAACGGCGTGTGAAGGTTTGGACTGTGCAAGTCCTCCCTGGGCCCACCCTGCTTGGAGCAGTACCACAGGAAAGATTCCTTGCCTTCATCTCTTCCTTATCCTGAGCCAGCCTGCTGATATACTCCTCCTTCTCTTGGTGCCTCTGTTTGAGGATAGCCCTCTGGCTCTGGTACAGTGCAATGTACTCCCCTGGAAGACAAGAGAAGAGTTAGGAGCGTCAGCAAGACTGAGGCACAAGCCTTATGGTGAGCACAGAGCCATGTGGCATGAGGATACAGGAAACCCAGCCCTGGATTGAGGACCTAGCCCAGTTAGGCAGCAGTAGGAGACAGGAACTGCTTGGTAGCTGGAGGGCTCCAGCTCCAAAAGCTGTTGGGGACCTTCTGCTCCACATGGAACACACTGAACAAGCTTTAGCCTGTACTGGTGCTGCCTGAACATACCAATGGTGTCTGTTTCCCCAGACAGTTGGATGCAGCGGTGCTCCAGCTCCTCCAGACGTTCCTTCAGATCAGCCTTCTCATGCATCAGCTCTGTGAAACGCAACTGAACGCAGGAACTGGGGTCAGTCACATACAGATAACACCTCTGCTAAAGACAACACCCCCCTGACACTGGTCTGAGCCTGGGGAACAAACCCTGCTCCTTTACAGCTTGTCTCCAATCTCATGCTAAAAAGGAACAGAGATAGAGAAGGTGTGAAAAGGCATCTGCATGAAACAAAGTGTCTTTTACCTTCTCATTGCTGTGGGAGCACAGCTCTGGTCATACTCAGCTCCAGGACTGCAGACCAGCAGGGTGAGGAGTCTGTTTTCAGCCATTTCTTTATGAAAAGACCACAGGTCAATGTGGTCACTCCACAGCCTTTAGGGGTGGGAGGGCAGTTACTACTGCAAACCTTCCTGTGCTGAGACAGGCTGTGATGAGCTTTTATGAAGGAGCTTCTTATTATGGAACATCTGCCACTTATTCCCCTACAATCTGTGTGTGCTGTGTTTGACACTGGATCCAAGCCTGGCTGAGCAGAGTAGCAGAGCTGAAACAACATGAGATTCTTTGCTTTACCTGTAGCTTGTCCATGGCAGTTTTCAAAGCCTCGTGAACCTCCACTGGAACAGTATCCATAACGGAACCTGGAGGGGAAGTGTGCAATTTACAGTTCCTCCTGGGGCAGGATGCACTCACAGGCACAGTAAGTTTGTCTCAGAGCAGCCACAGCCAGATGGCTCAGGCACAGCTCATGGTCACACTGTCCCCAAACTGTGCCAAGGTATTACCTCCATCCAGTGCGATGTGATGTTGCTGCTCCTGCCTGAGAGCCGTGATCTGCTGCAGGAGGGTCCTGCACTGCTGCTTCTGAGCACTCAGCTGCTGCCTCAGGCCTTGTCGCTCCTGCTCCACTTGGGACATGGCAGAGGTCATGAAAGTGACCTAAGAAGAATTCCAGAGTGTGCACATTAGTGATCCCCCTGTGTTCAGCGGGGTCAGTGGTGCATCTCAGGACAGTTTGCCTCATTTTATTTATGGGTATGAAACCAAAATACTGCGTGACTGCCCTGGAACTGAACCAGGCAGCAGCTACTGTATCTTCTCTCATTTGCAAGCAGTACAAACATGCAGGTTAAATACTGGCTCCCATGATACCTGTTTGACTGCAGTATTGTGACTGTACCTGCAGAAAAATCTAGCACGTATCTGACACCATTTCCAAATTGCTTTCAAACTAAAGAGAACATCATCATCAAAGCCCCCTTAAGGAGCTGCTGTGCCAGCTGAGTTGCCTTCATAAGGCAAGCCACTGCCAGACTTCCAGCCTGTTTTGCAAGGATGCTGCAGAAGTCTTGGCTTCTTGCTGCTGTGCACAAGGAAGTCCCCTCATGACTGCACTCAGCTGGTAGGATCACAGCTGATAAATGTCCTTTTCCAGACATTTCTTTAGAACTAAAACCAAAGGCTTTTTTACCCATTAAGACTCACCATTTCTTCATGGCTTTCAAACTTCTCTGGGATCACAAATGAAGGTTTTTGGATTTCTTCAGTCATTGCTTCATCGTCTTCTGTAAAAGGAAGAAGGTGAACAAGGAGCCAATACCCCCAAGAGCCCAGCTCTGCCTCCTCCCTGATGCAGCTACTCACCCTCCAGTTGGTGCAAAATCCTGCCATCCATTTCTGCTGCCAACTGACTGATCTGGGCCTGCAGCTCTTTGTTTTCCTTGGCTACAGCTTCCAGGCTTTCCTGCAAGGGAGAAGCAGAGGATCACTGAAACTTAAGCGAGACTGCAAACAGTCACTATTCCTCAGACAGCAGCATCACACACAGACAACACAAAAAAGTGCTTCTGCTCCAAACAAGCATCATTCACCTGTATGGCACAGAACAGCCCAGGGTGGAAGGGACTGCAGAAGCTGAACCCAACCTTTCACTGAATATTTAATTTTTCCTCCCATCTTTCCACTTGCCCCCTTTTACTGTTACCTTGGTCTGCTGCAGCTCTTTCAGGTGCATTTCCACCGTGACCTTGCCCTGGACCTCCTCGTGCTGTAGCCGGTCCATGAGCTGTGTCTGGAGCAGGTACTGCTTGTGCAGCTCCTCCTTCTCAGCTGCAAGCTGCTGGAAGGCCAGGGTATACTGCTGCAGGTGGCTGTAGCACTGGTCCCGCTGCTCCTGCAGGCCCCGGGCCTCCTGTGTCTTCAGCTCCAGCTGAGAGAACAAGATCAAACCACCACATCAAACCCTTTCTGCCAGAAACATGATCCAAGCTGTCAACATTGCCCCAAAGCCACCAACCAGGCAGGCAGCCACCATCTGCCCCCACATGCTGGTTGCCCACATCAGGCAGCAGACGACAGGGGAAGCCTCCCAGCTTGATCCTTACAATGCCCGTTTCCATCCTTCCATCAACGTTTGGGAAGTTGCCAGCAGCTTGCACCGGCCCTGCCATCCCCCTGCTGCTGCTCACCGTCTCCTTGAGCTCCCCCAGGTTCTCCTGCAGCTGCCCAAGCTTCTTGGCCAGCTCCTTCTTTACGTGCTGCTCTGACTGTAGGGCACTTGTAACCTCCATGTTTTCATTTGTCTGCAAGGCAAACACCACTGTGTAAGGAAACTGCCCCAGCCACCATGAAACACAGGCTCTCAATAAACCATGTGCATTCCCAATACAATGGGGTGCCCTCCCTTGTGTTACTCTAGGCTGTAATTAAAGGCCATATATTGACTGTTCAGGACAGTAAATAACTTACAGAAAGGTTCAGAAGATGGGAGAAGAGCAAGGAAAGAGCCAGGGGAATCAGTGTTGGGACAGTGCCAAGAAGAGGCCTGGCACATCATGCAGCCTGTCAGCTCCAAAGCAGATGGGAGGTATGAATATCACAAACAGAGCCACAGACATTCAAAAACAAGTTCAGAATGGACTAAAGAAAAAAAAGCAGCAGCCAGACCATGTGTCAGTCTGCCAGGGCCCCAAAGGGGAAGGTGTTACATTGAAAGAAGCAAAGCAAGAGTAAGGATTCAGCTCCAGGATGGGTAAGAATGACAGCAGCAAGAAAGACTGCTGAGAAATTCCTCATGGGCAAATACAGAGAACAGGAAATGGGTATCCAGTTAAAAGGGCAAGAGGAATACTCAGGGACAGAAACAGCCTGACTGCCAGGGCAGGAGAGGGAAAAGGGAACTGCTCTGGACAAAGACATTGGTTTCACCTGCCCAGAGCACCTGAGGGAGTAAGGAATTACAGGGAACCTCCTGACATGGTGTTATATCTCAGAAAACAGAGAATCCATAGTGTCACAGGACGAGAGGGATAATGCTTCTGCCAGTTTTTTACATCTGCACTACTAAAGGATTTCACCAGTGAGGGAAGCAGTGGGAAAAGATGCACAACAGAGACATACCAGTTTGACAAACCCATTCTGCAGCTCAGCCAGCTGCTCCTTCAGATCCCGGTTCTGGCTCAGTGCCCTGCTGATGGTGGCCTTGTCACTCTGCATGTCCTCCAGGATCTGCTGCCTGTCCACAGACTCCTCGTGGTAGCGCTGCACAGCCTTCTCCAGCTCCAGCAGCCGCTCCTCCTGCTCCCGGTTCAGGTGGCTCAGCTGCTCGTTGTCCCGGACCTGGGCCTGGAACTGCCCCTGCAGCTCCTCCTTCTCCTGCTGCAGCCTCTGGATCTCCTCCTGCAGGCTGAGCTCTGCTGCTGAGGGCCCCGGGGGGGAGGAAGGCTCCACATCCATGGGCTTCACTGCTGAGGAGATGGAATCACAAGCAGCTCAGTCACAGGGTAAATCCTGGCTGACACACATCCCTGTTGGGTACACAAGGCACACCCCAGCCTGTAGGGCTCTGTGACCCAGAAGGGATCACCAGCTGCAGTGTCCAGTCCTTGGTGCACAGCACTGAGAGCGAAACAAAGGAGCAAACCTACCCCAGAACCAAGCACAGCATCCTGCTGTCTGCTGTTGAATCCCCCACACCCCTAGCAAGAGCATCCTGCCTTCCCAGACTCCTGGGTCAGAGAGGCCAACAGCACAGACAGGTACTACAGACATAATCAGGATGCTGGGCCATTCACTGCAGGAATTCCTTTGCTGTTTGCCAGGAGAAGAAGGTTTTAAAGGTCAGCTGGCCTCCACCTGCCTTCACAGCTTTACACCCACGTGTGTGTGGAAGCACCTGCACAGCAGGACAGTTATCCAGCTGGCACTCTGCAGTGGGAAGCCCCACTTTGGAAGCCCTACCTGATGTGCTCATCAGCTCTGTAATGTTGGCTTCCAGCTCCCGAATTTGGGCCATATGTTTCTCCTTCTCCTCTGCCATGGTGTGGACCTGCAAGGCCACACAAGTCAAAGTCAGAATAACGTTCAGGGTGCACTTCCTGCAGCCTGTGTTTGTCCAGAGCAGTGTGACCCTGCCCCTGGGGTTACCTGCTCAGAGAGCTGCTGCACCCGCTGCTGCCAAATGCTCCCCTCCTCCTTCAGTTTCTCCACATACTGATCCCTTTCTGCCTGGAGCTGCTGAAGTGACTCTGAGAGCTGTTCAAGGCAAAATCAAACACAAAGAAAACTGCATTGGCTAAATAAATTTGGCAGTGACTGCTTAAGGGATAAAGCTTGAAGAAAGCAGGGTCAGTGCAAAGCTAAGGCTGCATTTTTCTGCCACACGAGTTTCTTTACAGACGTCAAGATCTGGATCTTATTTCATACAACCTCTTACCTGAGCAACCTGGGCTTCCAGGCTCGCCTTCTCCTCCAGAGCCATCTGCAGCTGCTGGTTTGCATCCAGACTCCCTGTCTGGTTTGAGAACTGTCAATGAAAATCAGAAATTTGAGGCAAATGTTAATACTCAGTTCCTGCATAGCCTTTCCCCTGACAGTAACCTGCCACATGATCCATGTTGTAACCTCCTACAGTTCTCTAAAGTGCTCCAACTCACAGTGAAGTTCAGTGTGAAGAAAAAAAAAGAGGATTAAAATTTTTAAAGCTTAAGATATTAATCCTGTAAAACAGGCAGAACTGGGCAGCTCCTCCCTACCAATTTTACACTTACTGTTTTTTGTTTTAATTAAGAAAATAGGGCTTAATCAAACTTTGGCTCAGAAACTCTGCATTTCCAGACTCTGCATTACACAGCCAGATCAGATGGTATAAAAGTCTGTGACCTTAAAAGTTGTCAAACATGTCAGGAATTTAAAGCCAATGTCTGGAACATGTCAGTGGACTAAGCAGTAAGGCTGGTTCAGTTGAGGCACAGTACTTTCCCAGAAGAGCAGCAGTTGGCTTTCTTTCAAGGGTAACTTAAGCCACTGTCTAGGAATAAAAAAAAAGAGCATTTTCCCCCCTCCCAGGCTCAGGGTAACATCAGGCTTGCTCTCTGACCTGCTAACAGCTTGCTCCATGCACTCCCTTTCTAACTGGCTGCTTCTCCTAACTTTGCCCAGCTGACTTTCAAGCTGCCACTGTCCAATCCAGCTTCTTCTGCTTGGGTGGGTACAAACACCACCCCTACTCAGCTGGTTACCCAGTGACACCGCACAGCTGAGTAACCAAAGTGCTGAGCAGATAGGAGCTGAAAAGTCACCATATTTCCACACTTGGTACATTCAGTCACACTGTGCAACACTCTTTCAGCAGACCAATGTCACAATGTTTTTAAACCTACTGCTCCAACTCCTTAGATTACAAACTTTCTGTTCCTCCAAGGCCTCACTGAAAGGATGTCCTGATGAGATTTTGTGCCTTCCTTTAAAGCCAAAGTCTTGCCCTCTCTCTCAGAAGGAAGTCTGACAGTGATCAGTGTGATCTGCCCTCACCTGTTGAATCATCAGTTCAGCCATTTCCAGTTTCTTCTGCAAATCTTCCACATCCAACTTCATAGCTGAGTTCTTGGACACCAGGGAATGAACTTTCTCTGACAGCTCCGAATTCTGCTGCTTTATTTCCTCACTACTTTTGCTGAAACAAACAAAAAATTAAAGTGGCACCACTGCATGTACTCTGGGTCTGCTGATGTCCAGGTCATAAATCTACAATCCAGTGCTTCTTGGCAGGTAGAATCACAGAAATGTCACATCGACATTTTTTTTGTAATTGATTATCCGACCTCCCAAGTCACCACCTGTGGTCTGTGCCCCTTGTTATGTTTTGGGCCTCTGCTGAGAAGAGTGTTACTGCAGTAATGAGCAGAAGGGACTTACCTTCGTTTGTACAGTTCCATTTTCAGGTTGTCTCGCTCCTTCACTAGCTCTTTATTATGCTGGAGAAAAAAAGAACTATTAATGCATCTACAAACTTTAGCCAAACAAAAGAAGTTAAAAAAATACTTCACCTTTAACAGATCAGCCAAAGCAGAAAAGGTCAAAACTTTAGCAAAAACCTCAGGACAGGTTTGCTTAGAACCACCTGAATTTGCCAGGAATAAGGGTGCTCAGTCTCTTCAAATGTGATGCTACTAATGGAAGGTTATTTCTGCAAACTTCTGCATTAATATTAATGCTGAAGTGTGTTTGGATATAAATACTAAAGTTTGATGGAGAATTCTGGGACAAGGTCTCTCTGTTGTGTGGAGCTGCCAGACTAACAAAGTGAGGTGCCATATCTGAAGACAGCAACTGGACCATATGATTAGTAGTCACAGAAACCTGAGTGAAGTTTGCCTTGATCATGGAGAATACAGGGCTTTACAAAGTTAATTAGCAATTAACAGGGTTAATTTCTGCCTCTTCTCTAAGCAGGGACTGCAGGCTTTGCAGTAGTGTAGTAATAAGCAAACAGCCCAAGGCAGAGCTGCTGGTTAAGCACAAACAGAGGTGACTCTTACCTTCTCTGCCTGTTTTTGCTGCATGGAGATGGAGGACAAGGTGCGTTCCAGCTCCGACACCCGCTGGCGAGATGAATGTAAACGGGCAGCGAGGCTTTCAGCTTCCCCTGCACAGGTCAGAGCACAGGCAGTCACAGCTACACCACCAAGAGCTTTTTGGAACTGGCTGAACAGCACTTTCTACTTTGTCAACAAGCTCTTCAGGCAGCACAGAGCTTTGTGGATCACCAGAACTGGTTCCTGGCTCTACAGGTGATTCACTAGCAGCTCTGGAAGCAAAGCTCTCTGTAACTACCTGCTTCACTTTTAGAGGGAGATGATGAAACTTCCTTTGCGGAACAACAGACAATATTTGTTTGGGGGGTTTTTCCTATTAGAATAAATTGCTCAAATTTAGTTCAGAATAAAAGGCTTGAGTAAAACCTACATTAACATGACAGCTGTGTGGGAGGGAGGGCGGAGAACAGGAACAAAGTTTTAAAAGAATCAGAAAAGAACAGTCTGGGGTAGTCAGCAGGCCCAACAGAGCTGACAAGGCTTTAGTGATGCACAAAAGAACCTCAACTGCCATGGGACCAACATGCTCCCATTTGGATGATGACAGCAGCAGTGCCAGTGCCAAATCCTGCTCGCTGAGGAGTCAGGGAGTGCTGTGAGCTGGCTGCCAGCAACTGTCATGCCTGTGACTTGACACCCACAGTGTAACCACCAGCTTGGGCTGCAGTGCTCACAATCACTCACCTGACTTCTGCCGTGCAGCCTGCTGAGTGTGTCCAAGGGCTGTCTGCAGCTCAGACTTCTCCGAAACGAGAATTCCGATGGTCTGGATGTGAACCTTTGGGAAAGGAAAACCGGCTCAGCGCAAAACTTCTTTGCTCGTCACTGCAAGTCCACTGTTGCCACAAAAGGGTAATTCAGTAAAGAGCTCCTGCAGTTAAGTACAGTCTGGCTGACCAACACTCTCAGTTTTCCTGAAGGGATGGACTCATGGCTTCTTTCCATGTTAAAGACTGAGTGGTCACTAATCAGAGAGCAGCAGAAGCCAGGTGATATTACTGCAGTGGAGGCTCTGCCTTACCTGTAGCTGTTCCCTCAGGGCTGCTTGCTCTTTAGAAAATTTCTGTTCAAACTCCTTCTTTTCCTGTAGAAACAAATTATGCTTATTCAGCACAAATAGGCAACTAGTTAACGCCTGTTTTATGTCAAACTAAAAGAGCAGGGATTCATCTCTAGCATCTAAATGATACCAATATTTCTAAAGACACAGTTCAGCTTCCATTATTTGAACTACTTAAATCATTTTTCCATCCCAGAACAGCAGTGACAGCAAAGCACAATCACTATACCACAAACGTGGCAGTGTTGGAATGGGAGCTCCTGGCAAGAACCTAAACTGTAACCTCCTGCTCCCACTGCACTCCTCCAACCTGAGTATTCAAATATTAGCTTTGGTCAAAACAAGAACGCTGCCTGCCAGGCCAAATCATGAACTCAAAATACTCAACCTGATGCTACAAATTAAACTGAATCTAACATGAGACAAGATCACACACTCCTGAGCCACAGTCCATGACTCTTGATACTCCTTAGAGACACAATACCTATTTCTGTATCTATGTATCCAAAAATAGGACACACTTTACCTTCTCCAGCTGATTCATTGCTTCTTGGTTCTGCTGTTTCTATGGAAGAAAATTGATGCACCGATATTAAGAGAAAATATTTTCATACAGATGAAACATTTTCATTTTGGCAAATTAGGATATATGCCCAGTTAATGCAAAAAGAATTTCCATTTCTATAGAAGACCAGGAAGTTGATCTCAACTATTAAAAGTAAGAGATTTGGGGCTCACTTCACTAATACACTGGATATGTTTTTCACTGCCCAGTACATTATGACAGTTCTCCTCCAGTACCTCTGCTGAAATCCCTGTATGTTCCTATCTGAGCATCCAGCAACTTCAGTTAAACTTGCATTATCCCACATCTGTGCAATTAATCATAGTCATCCTGGTGTATTAGGATAATCACCAAAAACACTTTAAATAAAAAATACATGGTCTTTTCCTTTAAATAATTCCCCAGACCTTTATCCCAGTTAACAACTGGCCTCCAAGTCCTGCAGGGCTGCACGTACGTTGGCAGGCTCCCACCAAGGTGGTATGAGGGAGAGCTGGAGCCAGATGCAAGGAAAGGGATAATTCTGTCCCAGCCAATTTCAGTCTTAGGGGTGAAAAACTGGAGATGTGTGACTGCACATGGTGCATCTGTAGGTATGGAGTGAAGGAGACAAAAGTGGCAGCTACCAAACCCTGCAGCTCTTTGCCCTTTGCTGCTCTTGTCCCCCTGGCAGTTCTCTCACAGATGCCTCCTCAGGAACTAAATAATTTGTATTTCTTCCCCTCCAAATAATGAGTATTGGCCAAGCTGTTTCTTTCTACCACTACTTCCTTTAGTGAATTTTGAAACACGACTACAGATGGAGGGGGATGAGGTTTTGATTTAGCAATGCCACCACACAACATAACCAGGAAAAGCAAAGGCAAGAGCACAAATGCAGCAAAGGCCCTACAGAGCTCCAGGCAAATAGAAAAGCTGGCAAACAAGGAGAATCCTGGGTGGGCAAGGCACTGTATCTCTGCAGCCCAGCTAAAACACAAAAAGAAACAGAATGGAACAAAAATAACCCAAAAATAAAACAAAAAGAGGGGTCATGGGGTACACTGGGAAATGATGAACTTTGGGAAAAGCGTAGTTTTAGGGAGGAACAAAATGGGGAAGAGTATTTCGCACAAGAAAGGCTCTTTTCAGCCTGAAACAGGTCCACTTAGCTGCATTTCTTGCAGTGTTAAAGCTGAAGGCTGAAAAGCAGCAGCAGGAATCCATGCAGGCCACAGGACAAAGCAGTTCATTCATTGTGCCAAGAGAAGCTGAGGATATGATCAGAAAACAGCCCCAGGCTCTCTTGGACCTATTGCTCCCACTCTGCTGATAAATTTAGAACAGCATCACCACCTGCAGAAACAGGTTTTCACACTGCTGCCAGCACCAGAACTGTGTATTTCAAGGATTCAGACCAGGACCAGAAATAGCTGTTTTATCAGGATGCTTATCATCCAGGGACAGCATGAGGAGATCAACAGAGCCCACTTAAATGGAAACAGCCAAACTCTGTCTCTGCTTCCTCAGATGAGCCAACACACTCACGAGTGGCCTTAGGCTTTGATCCTCCTGCCAGGTTTTCCATACAGCCCATTTTGTTCCTTACAAAGTGCTGTGTGAGCAGCCTTCCTCGTGGCACTGTGAGGGAACCCGGAGCCTTGCAGACACCCAGAGAGCGTGGAGGAGCAGCAAAGACAATGTCAAACTGGTTGGTTGGATTGTTTCTTACCAATTCCTCTATCTCTGTAACGAGCTGTTTGTTAGTTAGATTGCTGGAATCCAGGGCTACTGCCAGCTCCTGGTAACGTGTCTGACGGGCACATGCATACAGGAGAAAAAGGAAGGAGCAGAAGAGGAGAAGAGGGGGGAGGAAAAAGCAATAATTAAAAAGGACAGAAAAATAAATCATTATCACAGTTTGATATAATCAGATTCTCCAAACAAAACAAAATCTGTGGTTTCAACAAAAGCAGCTGGGATGTCAACCTATTTTATCCGTTTCTGCTGAGGCTTCATTTTGACATAAAAGTGAATCAGAAATAAGAACTGCAGTTGCATGGAAGCCAGATTATCCCCAGTCCCCAAACTGGGAACACCTCCAATACCTGCCTCTGTCTGTTGTGATCACAACTACCCAAGCACCAGGTGACACTGGACAGTGATGGATGTGACCTGTGCATTCTGTTAGGCCTCACTAACACTGCTGGAAGCACAGAGTCCCAACAAGGGATCAACAGCAGCAAATAATAAGGAAAAAAAACATGACAGACTGAGAACAACTTACTTCCATTTCCTTAATATTTGTGGAAGAAACAGCACTTTCTCCATTCACATACGATGTAGACTGGAAGTAAATCAGTGAAGTAAGTCAGTTTTAGTCCCTAAGGCAACAAATGACTATTAAGTAAGAACCTACTATAGTAGGTAGTTCTTACAATAACACTCCTTATAGCATCTGTCACTTCAACCAACCACATACAGGCAGAGGAAACACTTTTCTGGCTCAGGATAGACCCTGGCTGCCCCTGTTGACAAGCTGATTTGAATTATGCAGATTGAATTCAGATTCTTTTCCACTAAATCAAAAGTACATCTTCCCATGAATATATGCAATTCATTCATCCCACTCTGCTGTTCTTCCTACTGCTGAAATCCTACATTCCTAAAACAGGATTTTTTTGCTTTTCAATGCTTATATATCATATGGTTTAGTAGGATGGCTGCAGACATCTCTGAGATTGGAGAGTGTTTCCTTGAGCTGGCTGCTTAAAGCTCCACATCAAACACCAAGAGAATTAATGCAACAAATGGATGAAAAGGAGGTCATACCTGGGAAACCAGGCCATTGAGTTGTTCTGACAACTGGCGGAGACTTTCTGTTGATGAGAAAGACCTGGGAACAAAGACCTTACAATGAAAACCTCTCCCAGGGAACTGTCCAAATCAGCACAGCACTGGGCAGGAATAAAACCTTAATTTGTTGGGGTCCTGTTGCTAAGCCAACACAGACACTCACCTGTTCTCATCCAGTGCATTTTTATGATCCCCAGCTTCGTGAATCTGTGGATTGAAACACAAAAACTTACAAGCCTGTAAAAGAAGATGTGAGTCACATTTGTGAATGTGTCACGAACACTTGATTACACCTGGGCTCAGATTCCACAGCTCCTGTAATTACTGTTTCCCAAAGGAAGATGAACTTAAAACCACCAACCCATTCCTGGCTTACACATCACTTCTGACTAGTGTGAGCCTGGGTTTCTTGGAATAGAGAAACTCAAGTGTCACAGGCTGTATGTTTGCTGTTACTACTTATCAGTATAATCAACACTTTGCTAGAAAAACCTTCAGCTGAATCACAGATTGCTCTGACTGGAGACCTTCTGTCTTAGTAAGGGTACTTTTTGATAATGAAATAGGAGAGAAGGGGAAAGAAAACAGCTTTGGAAGCTGCAGGGACACATCCTCTCTCTGCTCTCACAGACACATTGCGATTGGATGGAGAGTGGAGAACAGAGTATTTTTAACAGGAGAAAACCTGAACTACTCATGTCATATTTATGAAGATCATCTTTCTCCACACAAACGTGGCATCAGTAACCAATGCTCAGTGGTTCAATGGCAATATTGATGATAATTCACAAACCTGTGTCAGCTGCATGCTCTCAGGAGCAGGCAGAACAGAACCACAACTAGGGAGGCTGTTGCTGTTAGAGAGCACAGGGACATCAGGAGCAAGCGGCTCAGCACTACGAGTGGCAACATCACTGTCAAAGTATGCCTGTCACAAAACACAGCACAGGATTACAGCCTTCATGCAAAGTGGACAAAAACACACACACAACACATCACCTTGTGACCTGCCTGTGAAAACCAGACAGATGTGAACAATCAGTTGTCTAGGAACATATGGAAGGGAACCTGTGTTCTCCCCAGAGCAAGCAGGTGACTGTAACCATGGACAAACAGTGTTCCAGAGCTGTGCCCTCTCATGTCCCATAATCCAATTCCCTTCTTTAACACAGGGCAATAATGTCACCCAACTGTAAGTTCACACATGAGATTCACTGCAAAAGATTCACCAAAAAAGCAAGTGAGGGCAAAGCCAGATGTCACTGTGCTTTGAAAAAATCCCACCTGAGAGCTGTGCCTGGGGAAAACACAGGTCACTGTATGCAAATGAAGATGGAAAAGAACAGGTTAGTGACTACGTGAGAACTGGGCTAGTCACACTCAAATGCTCCATCTAAAACTCAGTGAAATCTGTGGCATGCCATGAACCCCCAGTTTAGAAACAGGACATTTATGAACAGGCCAAAGGGAGGTGGCTGGGAGCAGGTGCCCGTGGCCCTGCTGCAACTATGGATCCCATGACTAGAAGAATCCAAATAGAAAAGAGGAGGGCCAAAACACTATTTCTGGACAGCAATGCAAGGTCCCATCCAGCCCTTGTGGGAGGATAAATGGCATCTGATGCCCCCTCTACCAAGCCACACTAAACTGGACCATTTACTCTCTTGCACAGCATCCCAGAGCCATAAAGGCCCAGCAGTGCTCTCATGTTTTATGGCAATTTGTTTGATTTCATCATCCATCTCCAATAAGTCATCACTTAAAAACAGCACAAAACAGATGAGATAATCTTTCAGCATTCAACCACACCAATACACTGCAGCTCTCTGCCAATTCCACCTGGAAAAGTTCCCTCTTATTTCAGTCACTTCCTTCTTGGCATTCACAGGAAACAAGAAATCTCCCTCTCTTGGCATTCCCTGTTTACCTGCTCAGCACTTCACTCATGAATCCAGCAGCAAGGTTAATACAGCAACAGTGAAGACAGATTTAATGAAAACAGTAAGCTGGAAGACTGCAGAGGGAAACAGAATTTTCTGCAATTCTTTTTAGCAGGACAGATACCTGTGCCCTCAAGGAGCAATAGATGTTAGGTGCTTATAGGAAGGTGAGGAACTCCCTCACTTCTTCCAGCTAAAGGTTACTTCACCTTCATCAGTCAGACACTCACTGATATAAACATCAGAGGGACAGGAGGAATTCCTTCCCCAGCACATCTCAAAAATGTTTCCTTAATTTCTTCTGATCAGAACATTCTTTTAGCTCAATGCTTCAAGATGCAAAAACCAGTAACGTGCCTTAACCACAAGAACTCCTTCCTCCTGCCTTCACAATGAGCAGTTTTGTAACAAAACTTTCAAAAAAAACCCCAAACTATTTGAAGAAACTGAGTTTGCTGGAAACTGAAAACGTTAGGAGCAAAACATTTATATGGAAATTATGCATTGTGAGCTTCCAATAATATAGAATAAAAAGTAATTCTGCTCAGCTTAGCATATAGTAGGGTCTGTTTGCTTTCACACAAAGGCCCCTATTTTGCTGGTTTTTCTGTGTTTCAGAGCCAAGAAGGCTGAAGTGGGTGAGAAGGGAGGGCTCTGCCTCACATCAGACACCAATGGCAGCAGCAGCTCAGCCACACACGATCAGCTTTTCTGCCCTATTAACATCCACCTTCTGAACAGCATTTTCCTGACTCAGGGCTTTTACAAGACAGCAACTGGAAAGAGGAACCTTTCTTTCATTATATATTGCAATTAAAGATTAGTTTTCAAATTATTCCTAAAACCCCAGGCACAACAAACCACAAATTCCAAAACAGCCAATCAGATCTCTAAAGAAAAGAGAGAGAAAAAAAAAAAGGGAAACCAAGAATGAACAGAGTAATAAATAAAAGCAGCAGACACAGGCAGGCCTTCACTGCAAGGCCAAACACCACCTCAGCAACAGCCCTGGATCTTCATCACAGCCTCCAAGGTGAAACAAGTCTCTTTCTCTGAGATTTAAATTACACTGAGCTTATTAGTGTTGACTGAAAATAGTCCCAGGACAAGAGTGACACTTCAGTCACATCACAGGTTTTCTGAGGCTGGACAGGCACACCCAGCACCCCAAGGCTGGCAGTGTTTCCTCACATCACTCAAGTTCTACTGATACAGAACCAACATGGTCCAGCTGGAGAAACTCTGTGTTGGACAGAACAGCTGCTGTGTTATCACACCGAAAAAGAAAGAAGAAAAAGGACACAAAGGCAATTCAGAGTGAACTCCATTCCATCTTCCAGGTTTCACTGCATCTATCAGGTACCCCATGTAATTACATTTATTGCTGGAGACACATGGATATGCAATAAATATAATAACGAGTTACTTCATGACAACTACATTGAAACAACGCTACCAAAATGATGCAAGTGAAAATTAAAAGCAGGGGTTTGGTACAACAAAATTGGAAGAACATTGTGGCCTACAAAATTTGACTTCCCTGAGTTGCTATCACAATTTGAACCTCATTTAAATAAACTGACTGAAAACAAATATTTTAAAAAGTATTTTTAAAAAGCTTTTGCTCATGTTTGCTCCTGAACATGTTTCTCTCCCTTCTTGGCACACTTCCTGCCCTTTCCTCTTCAGAATCTTGGGAATGTGAATACAGTAAAGCCTGTACATGCTTGGCTTTGAAGTATCTGACTTCCTGCCCAAGCATATTTAAACCCACAGCACTTGCCAGACTGTACATCACCTGTGCCAGTTCCACTGCCTGTCATAACATGGGTGGCTGGAATAACCTGACAGGGCAGCTCCTCGCCTGGAGATGAGCAGAAACGTGCCCTTCAGAAACCAGGCTCCAGGAGACAAAGCAATGACACTCAGAGCAGGAGAAACACAGGCTAAGAAAGCACTACCTCTTCCTAGTGCACTTTTCCTCAGCTGTTAACTTATTGCCTCACCCCAAATTCCTGTTTTCCTCAAAGCTCAGCTGTCTCAAGGAAGATTTTTTGACAAGGTTCACTTTTCCACGTGTTAAGTCTGACACAAACCAGGAGGAAACAAGCACAATGGAAACACAAAGAGGTCCATGTTAATAAAAACAGCAACAGAACTGAAGCAGCTGACAATGGATGTGTGAGGACAAGGCTCCACCCCAAAGGGGGAGGTCAGTGTGGACGGAACCCGAAGCATGCGGGAGGGACAGCGAGTCACTGCGAGGGACACGAGCACTGCCTCACCTTCCTCTTGTCCAATGAGGGTATGGCTACCCCATTGGAGCGGTTAAGGTCTGACACCAGCACCTTCAGAATGTTCTGAATCTACAGGAGGCGAAAGAAAAGGGGAAAGAGAAACGGCTCAGAGAAGGACAGAGAGAAAACGTCAGTCAAAGGCAGCCAAAGAACCAGCCTTATCCAGAGCAAACACCTCAAAACAGCAGCTCTGGGCACACCCAGGGCACGGTCACCGCCGCTTGGGACAGACCCCGGATCCAGCTGCACCTTCCACCACTGGAAGGTTGGCGGCTGCCAACTATTGTAGGACACTTCATACACCACTCAGCTGTTACACCAGCACAACCACTTCCCAGCTCCGCTCAGGCTGCCCAGAAAGCCAAAGAGCAGGGAGGTGGGAAATGATTTAGGAGAAAGAATGAGGCACTCACGTTCTCTGGAGGCTGCTGGTCTTCGGTGGTGGGAGTGGCGGGTCTGCTGCCTTCTTTAGTTTTGCGTTTTTTCTTAGTTCCTGCAGTTGCTCCAGGGCTGTTCTTCTGCTGATATTCCTTCAGCTGTGAACAGAAGAAGAGTCTGAAGTCCAAAAAAATATGCCTTCTATAATGTCAATAAAACCCCAAAACTTAACTCTATTGGCTAATAATACAGATCAAGTGTAAGGACAAGTGAAATGCTCTTCCATGAGTTTGCTCCTCTGGGGAAAAAAATCAAAACAAACCCAGAGAAGGACAAAATAACAGCTAAAGTGATAGGTTTATGACAAGAGGATCACAGTTGTAAAACTTTTGTTTACGGCTAATGCTATTCTTGGGAAAAAAATCTGATACTCCACAGTGCAACTGTAAGGAGATTAAAAGCACTATTTTGGGGGCTTTTTAGTATTATAACTAAGCAATAAGGCAAAATTAATAAAGGGCAATTAATCCTGCATGCGAAGTGAAAAGGCACTGCCTGACAGCAAGATCTTCTGCTGCACGAAAAATGTTATGAAGGAGGACTGCAATCCCCACAGGCAGGCAACACATTAGTACAGGCACTGCAACAACTAAGGGGAGAAACAATCTACAAATGATTTTTTAATCACAGCCACTTGGCCCAGGAAGTGCCGGTGTGATAAGCTGTAACTCGAGTCCCGGCAGCGTTTCTGAGCAATTCCTGTGCACCTGAGCCCCGAACGGGGGTTATCGGTGTAAATACCGAGCCGCCGGCCGGGCAGGGCACGGGGCAGGACGGGGGAGGATCCCACCATTGGGAACATTTCAAAATGGAAGCCCGAACTGCTCCAGGACACTTTGCCGTTCCTGTGACTTTGACACGGACGGGGCAGGGCCGCCCCGAGGGGAAAAAATATAGGAAAAAACCCACGAAAATATAATTTTAAAAGGAGGCGGGGGGGGAGGAGAGGGGCCACGGGACTCCCGCACAGCAGCCCGCACATCACCGCGGCCGCCCAGGCCCGGCCTCACCCCGCCCGCCCGCCGGGAAGGCCCGGCCGCAGCCCCGACACCCGCGGCCCCTCCGCGGCCCGGCCCGGAGCGTGGGGGCGTCGGCCCGGCCCGCGCCCCTCAGGGGAGGCCGCGCTCGGCCCGGCCCGGCCCGGCCCGCCCGGGGCTCCGACCCGCGCGGGGCCCGCGCAACGCGACCGCCCCAGCCCCGCCGTGTGGAGCGGTGACATGTCGTGTCCTGTCCCGTCTCCCCCGGCCCCTCACCTTCTTCTTGGCCGCGGCCAACCGGCTCTGCCTGCTGCCGTCCGCCATGTCCGCCCCGCGCCCGGGCCACGTCAGCCCGGCGGGAGCGGCGGGGGCGGCGGCGGCTCCGCCTCCGGGCCAGCCCCGCTCCGCCCCGGGACACCCGCGGGGACACCCGGACCGCCCGGGACACCCGCGGGGACACCCGGACCGCCCGGGACACCCCGCGGTGACACCCCGACAACACGGGACACCCCGCGGTGACAGCCCTGCTCCGGGACACCCCGGTGTGGCACCTCGCTGGTGTGACACCCTCCGCCCTGGAGACACCCTGGGCCGCCGTGTGACACCCGGCGCTGTCCCGCTGCTGCAGTGTCCCTATAAACCCCGAGCAGGCGCCGGGAGGAGCCGGGCCGGGTCAGCCCCCGCGGTGCCCGAGCGCTGCCCTAGAGCCCGCGGCCGGCGAAGGCTGCGGGGCCGCTCTGTGTGATCCTGTGCCCAGATCCTTTGACCTTCCAGGCGCGGCAGCAGCAGAGGCTCGGGCAGCCCCGGGACGGGGACACGGCTCCCTGCGCCAGCCGGGCTGGCGCTCCAGCGCTGCCCGAGCCGCCGTGCGGGGCCTGGAGGGAGGCAGGACACGGGGACAGCGGGGGACGGGAGCGTGGGCAGCGCTCACCCTGCGGAAACAACATTGTGGGGATGTTCGAGGAAAGAGTGGACGCAGCACGCAGTGCCGTGGTCTGCTTGACATGGTGGCGCTAGGTCATAGGTTGGGCTCCATGATCTCAGAGGTCTTTTCCAACATGTGATTCTGTGATTCTGTGTGAGTGACCCCGAGACTCTGTAAGTCCCCGTCCCGGCTGAGCCCCGGCGCAGAGGTGGCTCTTAGGCGGTTTTTGAACGGCACAGAGTGTAACCACCTCGACTGCGGCCGCGGGGACAATTGTGTCCTGCCACACCTAATGTCACCTGCAGCCGGGCCGTGACAGGGGACTACAACTCCCGGCGTGCTCCTCGCCAGCAGGACTACCGTTCCCGGCGTGCCTCGCGGCGCCACCCGTGAGGCGGGAGGCGCGAACGCGGAGCCCTCAGCCCAAATCCCTCAGCCCGGACCCCTCAGCCCAAATCCCTCAGCCCCTCAGCCCGGACTCCTCAGCGCTGGCCGAGCGGGTCCCGCCGAGCACCGGCCGCAGCCCGCCCCGCC
>JAWWLV010000040.1:6010387-6047310 GCA_035041135.1 Platyrinchus mystaceus
CCCTCAGCCCCTCAGCCCGGACTCCTCAGCGCTGGCCGAGCGGGTCCCGCCGAGCACCGGCCGCAGCCCGCCCCGCCATCTGCCGCTGCGGGCCCTGCCCAGGAGGTAGGAGCCGAGTTCCCCGCTGCCCCCTCGCCTCCCCTCCCGGGCCGCGTCCCCGCCGAGGCGGCGGTGCCCGGCCCCTGACGCGGCTCCTTCTGCTTTGCCAGGGCCTCGGGCGGCGGCCGGCGGAGCGGCACGGCCGGGTTCAGGGCACCGGTGAGTCCACGCCGGGCCGGGTCGGGGGTTCCTCTGTCCTCTCCCCCCCGGCAGCCGCTCGCACGGCCCCGCACAGCGGGGAGTGTTTTTCACTGGAGGGAGAAATTGCTCGTTCCCTGAGTTAGTGCCGGCCCCGCAGTTTAGCTCCCCTCCTGGGAGCTTGTAAAAACCAAATTTTGATTTTTTATTTTCACTTCACGCTGTAAATCTCCAGAGTGCTGTAGGATGTGATATGGAGCAGGCTAATGCTGCATAGACCAGTCCTTGTCTTACTTAAGCTCCCACTCCCTGCCCAGGGGATATTTTTTTTTCCTTTCTGCTCCTGTTTTATCTAGTGGCCCACACACTATTTTCCCATTGGTGCCCACATCACTGTAGTGTCTTATCCAGGTCTGAGTTGCTCTTAAATGTCTTCTGTGCTCTACAGGTCCAATCTCCAAGCTCCTTCCAACCTAATGGAGCCAGAGAAGCAACCCTGAGGTGTGAAATTGAAGAGCTGAAAAGGAAAGACCTTGCTCTAGACCAGGAAATTGCACAATTACTATCCGAGTACGTCCTTGGCAAACTCGGTGTTCACTTTGTTGCCTCAATTATTTTTGTTTTTAAAACAGGAATTGGAGCTGAGAGCTGACCTTGTATGATGACATTGTTGTTATGGTGCAATGTTGGTTCCAGTGTTGTTGTGAGTGATGGAACCTGAGGGAATTCTTTCCGATTTATTTGGTAAAGCAAAGCATGTTTTACTAGGACCTTGCATAAGAGGATTTTAGCTTTGCCCTGTATGTTCCTGAGGTAATTACATGTTAACTGGGAACAGATAATTCCAGCCACTTGTTATTTGTTGTGAAGGAGTGATATTTTCCAAGATGAGTAGAGTGCATAGGATGGAAATGGTAGAACAACAAAGGCTGTTTCAAAACCCTTTTTGGTGTTATCTTACAGAGGCTACAGCCTGGAGGAACTGGAGAAGCACATCTCTCTGCTCCATGAGTACAATGAAATCAAAGATGCTGGGCAGATGCTGCTGGGCAAGCTGGGTAAGGAAGGGGAAAGCTGTTGGAGAACTCCTTAGTTGGTGTTTTCATACAGACACAGAGAGAAGCTGCTGCACCATGCAGACAGAGCTTGTGTTACAGGCACTTCACTTCTAGGCTTGTACTACTCAGTCATTGTGCAAACACAAATGCTTCTGTTGTTGTTTTCTTGGAGTGTTTTTAGGACTGAATATGGGAAATAATTCTTATTTACCATGTATTTTAGTCTCTGCTATGGATTACCAAAATCTGATAAGTCTTAACCAATTTTTGTCAGTTTTCTTCTTCATGTGTTTTAAAAAAGCAAAGCGTTGAGACAAGCAGGCAGCACAGCTGCAAAACCTTGGGTTGGTTTCTTGGCTGTGGGAGGTTGTGTGGGGTATAGCTATGGCAGGAAAACACTTTTCTGACTGATCTAATCTATGTTTAATAAAAGCAATGGTATTTTTCTTCCTAGCTGTTATCCGAGGGGTCACTACAAAGCAGCTCTACCCTGAATATGACCTGGAGCTCAGTGACTAGTCCTGAACCTGGAGCCACATCCTGAAGTGACTGTCACTGGGCACACGTGTTGGTGTCATCCTGGTTTGGAACTGGCAGAAGGTGCCCTCAGAAGGATTTTTGATTTAAATGTAGCATTGCCACAGGGTGTGGTTTAACAGCCTTGTTCCTAAGAATCTTTGGAACATGAAAGTTGTTGTATCTATAGTTTTCTGCTGTTGGGAAAGGGATGTAAAACTTGAGGTAATTTCATCTACTACCTGATCAACAAGATTTTTTTTTATTTTTTTTATTGGAAAGGTTGTAACTCAGGTTGATGTTGAGACTCTTCCCATGAAACTTTTGCTTCCCTGCAATATCCTGGGGCTGTTTGGTTAGTGAATGGATAGAGGAAGTGAGGACATACAAATGTGCAATGTAATAGCTGCTTTGAAAGGAAAACCCTCAGAAGTAGGGAGGGAGGGCTGAAATTATGGCAGTTTGGGGGTTTTGTTGTATGGTCAAATCTGGAGAACTCTGGGTGTTCTGCTTTTTGTACTTACCTGCTCTGGTATCTGGAGGTTCTGTATCATTTCTTTAGTAAAATGGCAAAATGTGAAGTTGTGTTAATTGTCCACTCTGAATAAAGCAGCCTTCACATTTCTCAGTAATTCACTTTAAGAGCCTTTAAAACATTACATGAACTTGGGAACAAATTCTAAAACCATTCTGAGACAACTCTAACCTCTGTTACTGGGATGTTTTCTGTCCCTGGAGACAGGGTGGCAGCACTGCCCAGGAATGGGCAGGTGCAGAACCACCTGTCTCTGCTCTAAGTGCAGAGTCCCTGAGAACGAGTGCTGTCCTGGACAGTGATGATGTTGGGAGCACGAGCGTTTCAATGTCACTGTTAGGTCTCAGGGTGACTGCACAGACTAAATTTGGCTGCCTTGGGCAGTTCTAAGTGATAAAGTGCTCTGCTGACTGCAGATCCCTTGTCCTTTTTTTGCTCAGGCTTGATGTCCTTCTGCCCATTTTAACGTTCTAAGACCTTCTTGCCCCGTGAATTTCCCCTCTAGTCTCCGGTTAGACCCACGCTGCAGTCCGCTTGTTATTCCCAAATCTGAATCAAATTAATCTTTGTTGTGATTGGAAACCAGGAACCAGTCACAAGGCTGCTGCTGAGAACAGAATTGGTTTTGTGCTCTTGGCTCTGGACCTGGCACAGAAACATCACTAATTAGTACCTTTTTTTGCCTCAAAAGCTGTGGGGAGGGTCTCGAGCAGGGGCAGAGCCAGCCTGTGTGTTCCACGATTCACCCAAGCAGGTCTCTGTTGATATGCAGCTGTGCAGTGTATTTACTGTGGCCACATCAGAATGGACTCAGGGGAATGGTTACAGGTATATCCCACACTCCTCTGCCAAGTGTGGAAAATTCCCATGTTTTGGAGCAGTTTTAAGGGGAGGAAAAAAGTCACAAGAAGGCAAGAACTGGGAAATGCAAACTTTGTTATTAACACTACTGTTTTGGGTGGTATTTTGTGTGTGGAAGAACTGGTTCAGCCTGGAGTGTTCCAACCAAAATGTTCCAATGTTCCAAAATGTTGCACATGCAACTGGAATTTGGTTTTGCAATAGGAAGTATGCATGGGAATTCTTCAGTTTGTGTTAGGTGTAAGCTATGGGGATGAAGTATAGTGCACTGGAAAGTTACTGAAGGTTATTTAAGGAGGGAGAAGCCCATGTTTTCTTCCCCTCTGTGTGGGAGCCCTGGGATTAAAACTTGCAGCTGTAGCTGTGCAAGTGTCCTGCCCAGGGGCCACACTTCAGGTAGCAGAGAGCACAGTGCCTGGGGAAGGTGCCCTGATCCCAATCCCTTGTCCATGAAGGATAAACACCCACAGAACAACATGAGGTAAGAGCAGAATGTCCTTGGGGAGTCCCTGCTGCTGGCACAGTGGCTCTGCCACGCGGTGGCAGCTGTGTTCCACAGCTGCTCTGGCTGCTCTCTGCAGCCCAGGAAAACCCCCCACTGAGAGATTCCAGGGACTAAATGATTCCTGGAGTGGTTCAGGACAGGACTGCACAGTTTTCACTGAGGTAATTCATCGTGGCCCCTCTAACTGCCCCTCCCAGAGCTACTCTTGTACCTTCATGGCTGTCAGCTGGAGGATGAAATACGCTGGTCCAGGAGAGGAACAGAACAGATCTTCTGCTTTCTATAAATAAACCTCCAAACTCACTAAGTGTAGAGCTGGAAAAACACTGAGTGCAATAATGGCAAGTGTAATTCACATTTTTAACTTAAATTTAGAAAGTGTGTTTCTGCTAAGTCAGACACAGCTATAACGAGCTGACAGAGACCAAGTGATGTCACAGAGCTCACAGAGTTTCACCAAAGGGTAGGACATGCTGTCTGCACTGAGCTGCTGTAGAGCAGGATACCAGAGACCCCTCAACACCCTTGGCTCCTCAGGGAAAAAAAGAATTAAAAAAAAAGTAGCACATACTTGGATTTTTTATGACTCAGTGGATTTTTTTATGGATATTCATGGTTGAGTGCTGAGCCAAGAACCAGCCTCTTCTTCCCCTTTAGGTCACTTTCAGTTTTATTTCAGTGTCTCCTGTGCATCAGTCCCTATTACAAGCCACTTCTCATCACACACACCTATTCTGGATATAACCATTTCCTTGCATTGCTTTGGGTAAGCTCTTTTCTCCTGCACATCCCTCATTTAGCCTGATCTTGAGTCTTGTGTCTGAAAGCAGAGCTAATGGAAAGAAAACACTCTAGGGCAACAGAGGGAAAATAAAATCCATATAGTAGATAAGTTATGCTGCCAGTTGCAAGGAACAAATCTGTGCAGTCAAGGGAATACAGCTCTCTGAGACGCTATTTCCTGCTGCTAAACAATTTGGGAATGGGTTTTTATATCCCTTAGCAACCTAATGTTCTCAAAGTCAACAGGAATTTTGGCACAGCTACCTCCCATTAATGAACTGTTTGTGATGCTTTCAAAAAACTGATACAGCTTGTCACTGGGAAAAAAAGAAAGCCTCTGATTAAAGTCATCTCAAGGAAAGGGTGGAAGTGAACTGCAATTAACCTCTTTCCTTCTGCTGTCCATCAGGGATTGCTGCAGGGATTGCTCATGGATGTCCCCCCTCAGCGCTCTCAGCTGTCTGCACCGTGGGCCGTCTGCACATCCAGCTGATGAACAGGGCTGTTATCCCCATGTCCCAGTGTTTTCTCTATCTCTGTTTCCACTTTCAGCCGGCAGTTCCGAATGGCTTCCCGGATGCTCCGCAGGTCCCACTGCGTTCTGGGCAGGGCGTCGTCCAGCGTGAAAACCCCGTCGCGTGTTCTCCGCACCTGTGTGCACACGGCCGAGGATTTCAGCTCCAGCCCGATCTCGTGAACTATCTTCCGGAGGTACTGCTGGGTCTCATGCAAGCAGTGGATTTCTAGGAGGACAGAGAGATTCCTTCAGAAGCAGCAAAGCTGTGACACAAGCTCAGACTTTGTAAATCCAGACATCGCTCACAGTTAGGCGGAAAGAACTGGTTTGGCAGAAGACTAAGATACAGCATGGGTGTATTATGATTTTCTAGAACACTGCAGGGTGTCTTAGCCCCTCCCAGAGTGAATACTTTAGGAAAACAAACCCATAAATACAAGAGAATAATGTAGAAATTTAGGTATTTCAAAGGCGATAATAAAAGGCACCTTTTCAGTAAGGCAAATAGTTTGTGAGGAGAAGGAGAATGGATGCAGGAAAGCAAACCACGCTTTGAAAAACCCCAACAACCCAGCACTGAAATGCATTGTACTGAATCATTGGGATAAGAATTTTGCCCCATAGGTATTCACAATGCAAATTTTCTGGCCTCAGATTTAGATCTGGAACTGGCAGGGAAAAACCTATGAGCTGGGTGCACAGCTGGATGGATTTACCAGAGCAGCTGCAGTACTGTGAAGATTCCAGATCTTTCTCTACCAAAGAATCTTTCAACCACCCTGAAGAGTTCATCAAAAGAGAAAATGCTTTGGTGACTTTGAAAACTACAAATCCTTAAAATTTTCTGCTGGGATTAGCAGTTACGAGTTGATGAGAAATACTCACCAAGTCATTTTGCATTAAATCACAAGTAAGAAACTGAATTTTACCAACTTATTTGCCATAACACAGAGTTCCCCAGCACATTCTAGGCCAGTCCTACCTAGCTGGAATTCTGGAAGTGCAAACTGGAGGCATCGGATTGCTGTGATTATCGGGGGGCTTTTATCCATGGGGCGAATCAACCCTTTGACAGCCAGCTCGTAGGCCTCTTGTGTTTGCATATCAATGTTGGAATACCTGGAAAAAGAAAAAAGGGGGCAGCACAGACATTTAGTACTTCTCTCCAATGGGATTCAAAATATCTCCACCCCCAATAAAGCAGAGCTGCAGTTTTTGTTCTTGAAACTGCCTCTCTGTTGAGTTTTTGCATATATTTTAATACCTATTATTTTAATGTCAGTAGTGTAGGGAGGTACCTGGTCATGTCTGCAAGATATTTTTGTCAGCCCTAATGTAGCAAATTGGTCTTAAAACAGCTGGAGGTTTCCGGATACAAGAAGGACACTTAACTGCAGCCTCTCACCAGAGCACTCCCAGTAACTCCTCTCTGCCCCTGGCAAGCATGCCAACCTTTAAAAACTTCAATTATGGGAAACAAAACCCTCTCATTTGTTTTAAAGACCAGCAAATGGCAGTGGGATCAGGTCAGCTCATTTCCCCCTGGGATACCCACATCAGCAGGGCCTTGTGATTTGTCCCTTGAATGACAGCGAGAATCCTTTCCAGCTTCTCCCTTGTGATATGATCTGCAAATATTAAGGCAGAAACAAAGTCTCAATTATCCATCCAGAAACTGGGAAGAGACAGCAGCCTGAAATGTGCCACCGAGGTACTGCTGTCCCTTGGGCAGTCACATCAAAAGGGGCTGATGAGAGGTGGCCTCAGCAGAGCCACTTTCCCTGGCTGCACCCAGAGCAGCACAGCACTAGACTGCAAAGGGAAGAGTTACTTTGCTTAATTGATTTCAAGATGTTGATGCTCCAGTTCCTCTTATCGGGTGTTTGAAGAGTTTCATTCAATGAAAGCTTTTCACTGCTATTACCAAGTGTGATTTACAGAGATCTGGGTCTTGAACAACCCAGTAGCAATGAGTATGGCCAGCACTTATACTGGCTTTTTATATATTGTGTTATATTTAGAACAAGATTAATAACAAACAGAAAGCATGTAAGGAGCAGCTTCTGTTGTGCAATTCACCTGGTTAAATGCTTTGCAGTTAGTGTGCTGTTTGGTGTTCTGTATTAAAAAAAAAAAAAAACCACACATAAAATCAGTTTCTTACCAAAAGTTGTCTTCTCTATCAGCTTCCCTGTGTCTGAGAAGTCATCAGTGGCTTTACCAAACAGCCCACCAACAGTGTAAACCTGGAAGAAAGGCAAAGAGTACAGTGTATTCAAAGAAATACTCCCAGCAATTGAGTAGCAGTGTTGTGCCACGCAACTGCGAGGAGTGCAGGCTACAAGAGTGTTGCACAAAAAGACAGCAGCATCCAATCCTCTAAAGGCCGTGAGTGGATGCTCATGGGAAGGGTAACATTCTGGACCTTGAAAAGTTCTCAAAAGCATTAGTGGGTTTGAAACTCAAGAGCAGAATCACCATCACAAAGCTCAGAGCACTGGGGTAGGACCAAGGGTATAATCACCCTCCAGTGTTCTGAGGCCGTTCAGAGCCAGCACCTACCTTGGTCAGGTGGCAGTTGTACAGGTCAGTGAGTAGCTTGTTCCCATGGCCAATGCCAAGCACTGAAACACAGAAAATGGGGAACCTGCTATTCAGCCACTCATCAAGTCACTGATCTGCATTTACAGAGTGCTGCACGCTCACACCACCCTTTCCCTGGGACAGGGCTGTATCTCCTTAGGAGTCATGTCTAAGCAGTGCAATTAGACCCCCAAAGTATGGCCTGTCACGAAAATTTTAAGGCTGTAACCAGAGTTCTTGGATTTCTCCAGAACTTTACATTTGGTTACTCAGGGCAAACACTCAGCAGTGACAGAGCAAAGCCAGTTCAGTTGGTAGAGCAGAGATGGGCGGTTATGTGGCAGTTCAGGAGCTTGGAGACCCTGAGCAAAGCCCCATGTGCTTGGGGAGAGGGGTTGCTCCAGGGACGTTTCTTCTGTGTTTTAGCACTTATCCTCCAGCAGGGCTGTGAGACCCCATGGCTGACGCTGCGCAGTGGCTGAGTTTTCGCCACTTCTTCCCCCTGCAGAAACCCATCACCTCGCAGAACACGGTGCCACTCTAGGATGAGACTCACCGAAGACTCCTGAAGCCTTCACGTCCAGCCGGTGACCCGCTCCGATCTTCAGCCGCCTGAACCGCGGGCCTTGGACTGCAACGGAGACAGCGGGAGTCAGTTCACGGAGTTCGCCCGGGGCTCCCACCATCCCCCGGCTCCCACCACTCCCACCTCCCCCCAGCCAAGGCCCTTACCGAGGGGGTGCTCGGCCAGCACCGGCACCCTGGTAGGCACCAGCTCCAGGGCCCCGCCGCCGCCCGGCGCCGGTGTCGGTAGGAAGCGGATCTGCTGCCGCGGGGCGCGTCTCGGCGCCGCGTTCAGCTCTGCAAAGAGATGCGGGGGGGCGGTCAGGGGCGGCCGGCGACCCCCGGGGATGGGACGGGACGGGACGGGTCCCGCCGCCGGCCCCGCCACGCTCACCGCGCAGCAGCCGCGTCTCCACCGCCTCCCGGACGCGGCACCAGGCCACCCCCGGCGGCTTGTACACGGCGAAGAGCCCGGCCGGGCCCGCCATGCCGCGCTCCCGGCCCGCTCCGCCCCGTCCGGGCGCTTCCGGGGCAGCGCCGGGGCCGGGCCGGGATGCGGCGGCTGGTGCTGCTGCGAGCGGCGGGAGCGGTGCGGGGGGGAGTCCCGCTGCTGCGGGCGGGGCCCGGCTCTCCGGGCGAGTGCCCTTCGCCGGCCCCACCGCAGCCCCTGCGGTGCTCGGGCCGGTCCTTCACCCGGGTCTGTCCCTCCCCCAGGCCGGTCCCTCACCCGGTGCTTCCCGCAGGCAAAGCCCGGCTGAGCCACAGCGATCCGCGGGGCTGGGATGGACACGGCGGGGAGGAGGAGGAGGAGGTGGAGGAGGAGGAAGCGTGGCACCAGCTGTACCCCGGCCACATCCCCACCAGCCCTCTGCAGAAGGCGCTGCTGGCCGCCGGCTCCGCCGTCATGGCGCTCTATGACCCCTACAGACACGGTAAGCCCGGCCAGGGCAGTGCCTGCCAAACACGTCCGGCAGATCCCGCCCCGTGTCTCCTAAAAGCTTCACGGGAGTTTATTTCTCCCTTTGTTGGGTAAGACCTTTAGTCATGGGATAAGCGCAGGGCTGAGAGCTGGCCCAGGGCAGGAGGCTGTGGAAGAGAGGGGATGAGGAACCCAAACACACCCCAGTGGCTCCTCATGACCGTCTGTGATGCCACCCAGCCCTGTCTCATTCCTCCATGGTCCCTCAGGTCTCATGCCTGCACCTACCTCCCATCCCCAGGAAGGGTCATGTAGAGTAGCCCCTGAGGCTGAAGATCTGTGGTTTGTGGGGTCCCTGCTTTGCCACGAGCTTCCTGTTTGCTCCTGGTCAATGGGTTCATTTCCTTATTTCCTCACCTGCCAACCTGGAACAGCTGGGTGTTGCGAAAAGCTCTCTTGGGTCACTCTCTGGTCTCTCTTTCAGACATGGTGGCAGTCCTTGGGGAGACCACAGGCTGCCTGGCCCTGCCCAACCTGCGAGACAAGATGAAGCACCACCCCGAAGGTTACCGCATCCTCCAGTGCGTCCCTCGCATCCCTCCCGCCCTCACCCTGTGGTTCCTGTGGGGAGGGAGACACACACCAACTACATTCCTTGGGCCCTGTGAAGGGAGAGCTTGAAAGCAACCCAGGCATTTTGTTAGCTCTAACCCTCCAGGCTGTTTATTTCACTTTATTTGGAATGATCCCAGGAGCCCTGTGACACGTTTAAGGGCGGGCACTGCTGCCTGTCTGTTCTGCTTCACTGCTGGAACTGGCAGCTGCCAACACCAGGAGATGCAGCAGCAGGCACAGGGGAGAAATCCATGGATATGGATGCTAAGCAGCAATAAGAACCCACCACACCCATGCACTCTTCTCTGTGCCTGCTGCTGCATCTCCTTGCATTGGAGACTTCATCTCTGTTGGTCTGCCTTCTCCTTAGACACCTCCATATTTTCTTTCCCAGTGCCCAGCAGCACCTCCCCAAGCTGTGAAATGAAGCCGCTTCTCTTGTTTTCCTTGTTAAGACTCGATCACTTTTGCTTCCATGTCTGCAGGGACTTGTTGAGAACAGCAAGGCTGAGGGCCAGGAGGGATTTCTCTTATTAACCAAGCTCTCACAGTGTATCTGCTTGCCTTCTCCCTGCTCCCTGTCATGTGTCACACCTGCCACTTGTGTGTCATTTGGGTTGTGCCACACAGGGGATGGGGAAAAGCTGCCTTTTTGCCATATGTTTGTGCAGAGCAGCCTGATCCTGGTTCTGGTTGTTGACCCAGAAAAGCATTAGGAGCACAAGGACGGTGCTGAGAGCCAGAGAAACTGCCCAGGGAGAGGGGGCAGCAAAGGCACTGAGGGCTGGAGCGGGACATCCCCACCTGCTCCTTGCCCCAGGGTGTTGCAGGGATTTTCAAGAGTCCCATTTGTGCCCACAAGTCTTTTTTTTTTTATCCCCCAAACTGCTGAGGTCCCTTTCACATCAAATACACAAGGAAGTGTCTGCAGCCAGTGTGAAGCAGGTGCCAGTCCTGCTTATCTCCGTGGTACCTCTGCTCCAGGAGCTGAGCAGCTCCTGGATCCACTGCAAGGCTTTTATCATGGGACGTATTTACCCTGTGCATGGAAATAAAAGGGCTTTTGTTTACTTCCAGGGCTGTGAGGCACCTGTTTGCCAAGAACCTAGAGAGGAGACCTTTCCATGTGTGGCTGCCACGTGGCTGGTGGTGAAATCCTGAGCAGGATTGAAATTAAACCTGTGTTTAGAACAAATTCCCTCCCCTCTTTAGGGCTGTTTCTTTGAAGCTCTGGCTGCTTTGCAGGGACACTGAAGAGCTCTGCTCCGCAGGGCCGGCTGTTGCTGGGGGCTGTGCCTGGCTGGCAGCACACACAGCAGCAGTGTTTCAGTGCAGAGGACACTGGTGTTTTTCCCACCAGAGTTGCTGCAGGGGCACAAAATGAAAGCCCTTTTATTGCCAAGGCTTCAGGTAGATCCCTTAAGCAGTTTGTGTGCCAGGCTCAGCAACAGGAATGCAGACAGTGCTGTCCCTGCAGCGAGGAGTCAGGATCCGCACAAGGAAAAAGCAGAGGCATGGGGTAGGGGTTTCCAAGGACTCCTTTTCTCCAGGACCCCCAGCTGGGGGTTTCAGTGACCTGTGTTTTGCTTTCAGGGAACGGCCTCGCATCCGTCTCTCCACCCTGGACATGTCCAGGCTGCGGGAGCTGCCGGATGGCTCGCTGGGCCGGGAGTATGTCCGGTTCTTGGAGGTCAATGTGAGTGTGGGGTTTCATGGTGTGCAGATTTCTGTGGCTGATTCCTGTGCTGGGAGCACAGGTGTGCTTTAGATGGAGATTGAAGCCCCGGAGTTGAGTTGGACCTCTTTGGATTTGCAGAAGGTTTCTCCAGACACCCGGATGCCACCCAAGTTTGTTGATGATGAAGAGCTGGCCTATGTGATCCAGAGGTACCGGGAAGTCCACGACCTGATGCACACCCTCCTGGGCATGCCAACCAACATGCTGGGTGAGCAGCACGGGCTCAGGGGGCAGCACTGCCAAACACCACCGATGCTTCTCGGCTGCCTCTCCCGGGAATGGAGACTCCTTGATCCTCAGCCCAGCTTGGTGTGTGGGGAGGTTTGCATCGTCACTGTCCTGCATCACTGGCTCCATGGTGACCAAGAGGCCATGGGATGTCACCTTTTCCCTGCTGGGAGATGCTCTTCCCAAGCTCTGGGCGCAGGCAGCCGCTGGGTGGGTGGTTGCTGCCTGGCAGGGAGGGTGGCACAGAGGGAGGGATGTTTCGCAAGCTCTGTGTGAAGGCAGAAGGGGGCTCCTCGTTGCTCCTTCTCTGCATGTCTCCGTGTCCTTTGCCCTCATTTTGTGTCTGACTCAACAGCAAGTCACAAGTGGAGTCTTACTGGTACTTGTGGGAACTGGTGTGACAGGTCTCCGACACAGGCTTTGGCTGAGCCCCAGCAGCTTTTGTAAAAGGCCTGTCCTGTGCTGGGAGACTAAGAGAGCCACACAGAGCATCAGGCAATGGCATTGCTAAAGATCTGCAGGGAGTTGTCCTGCCTGTTCCCCAAGCTCACTGGGTGCTGTCTCTTTGGGGTGGGCGGTGTGTGAGAAGGCTTATCCTGGCACAGAATGAGGCTACGGCCAGACTTGGGAAGCATTCCCGAGTAGCCATCCTTGGGAAGGGCAGATGTGCAGCCTGCACTGCGGGCCCTCAGGACCCTGTCCAGCCCTTGACCTAGGTGTTCTGCCTGCTCATGGCCTCCCTGCTCCCTCCCAGGTGAGGTTGTGGTGAAGTGGTTCGAAGCTGTCCAGACAGGACTGCCCATGTGTATCCTGGGAGCAGCGTTTGGCCCCGTCCGGCTCAGCGCACGGTAGGTGCCCATCTCTGCCCTGGGAATGTGCCAGCCTGGGTGGTGATTCCCCGTGTCCTCTGGAGATGAAGAGGGGACACTGCTGGTTTGCAGGGGGAAGTCAGTCCAGTGTGCCTCTTCCCCAGGGAAGCAGTGATAGCGGGAGGCACAGCTTTGCCTGGTCGCTAAAGCAGAACCTGCTGTCTAATCTGCATTCAACACCAACCCCCTTGTGCCAGCCAGGAGCAATTTCCAGGCCTTGGCATGTGTTGAGGGCCAGGAGGCAGCTGTCCCCTGCCCCTGCACATCTGTTTTGGTGGCCCAGCAGTTGCAGAACCTGAGTTCTGGTCTTGGATTTGGTGCTGACTGTAACCATCCTGGCACACCACCCTCTGTGCCTCAGTTTTTCCTGTGAGTTAAGCAGAGGGGATGCTAGGAAGATAGAGGGATACATGAGACACATGGGTTTGGCACCTGCCTGCAGTGGGAACTTGGAGAAGGAAACCAAAACCAAAGTATGGATATCAAAACTGCCACCACCTGTATTGTTTGTTCCAGAAAGCTGCAGGTCCTGGCCACCGAGCTGGTGCCCTGGGCGATCCGGAGCGGGCTCAATGCCAGCTGTGTCCTGAATGTCTACTATGAGCAGCGCTGGGAGCAGCCAGTGGAGTCCCTGCGGGAGGAGATTGGCATCTTCCCTCCCCCGGCCGTGAGAGTTTAGGGAGAGCACAGGGGATCCCCATTGGCAGACAACAGCCGTTCCCTGCCCCGCTCCGTATCCAGCGCAGCGTGGCTTCATGGACCTGAGGGCTGAGTTTTCTCCTGCCAAGAGCTGGCACCATCCTGTTGGTGGAGGCCAAGTGGCACCTCCTTGTGCTGGTGCCAAAACCTGGACCTTTTTTGCTGTTTGTGATTTTGGTTCAGGGATGTCAAGCCCTGATGTGCCTTTGCCAGCTGGGTCTGGCTGCTCAGGTCCCCTGACAGCAGCATTCTGGTACTGATGCTCCCAAATGCTGGGATGGAGAGGGAGCACACTGCAGCAAACTGGTGCCTTGGCTTTCTGCATCTCTGGGCCTGGGCAGCTAAATCCTTCCTCCCACCTTCCCCAGGAAGATCAAAGCTTAAAATCCTGGGGCTGCCCTGGACTGGAGCTAAACCAGTGATTTCCAAAGCAGCGCAGGGGCAGGTTGGGTGTGTGCAGTGGTGACATCCCATCTTGTACTGGTGCCTGACTGGCTTCCTGTTGGGTCATACGGGATGTGCTTCACTCACACCTTGGAGACCAGGCAGCATGTAATTGTGTGCCCATGGGGCCAGGCAGGGAAATACCTTTGGATATTATCCCTGCTGGATTGACTGTTTGAGAGCCGATCCCAGTCTGCCGTGTCTCCCTGTAGTCCCTTCCAGTCAAAAATTATGAAATCCACATGATTGTGCTGGGTTTTCAATAGGAATCATCCCCTCCTTGGGCAACGGTATGACACAATTAGGAATAAGGGGTTGGCTCCAGAGAGTTCTGAAATGGCAGCTGCTCGTGCTGTGTCTGGGAGCTGATTGCTGTCTGGGTTAATTAACAGGGCTTCAGACTGCCAGCAGCCAGGGAGCAGAGTTGCTGGATGTAAGGGCAGAGAGCCACCAGGCCAGGGGCTCTTTGTACGTGTGTGTTTGCTGTTGAAATTCCTTCTTAATAAAATCCACGGTGGAGCTTGTGGTTCGTTACCCCTCTCCTGTCCCTTCTCCCCCTCCTGAAGGGGAGATCTGATGTGAAAGCTCACCCCTTTTTGGCTCCAGCAGGTTCTGCTGTGGTGGTAGATGATGTCAGGGCACGTGCATGGCCACACATCCCTGGGGATCAGGGCACAGAATGGACTGTGGAACTGTGTCTTTCCAGCTGGGATTTGGGGATGCTGGGCTGTCAATTGGCTCCTCGTGATGATTGTTACAGAAGGGCCCAGGCAGGAAGATTGGGGTACAGAGCAGGAGGAGGCTGAGGGCTTCCTAAAGTGATCCTGGTTCCTTGGGGGGCGGAGAAAGGGGTGCTCTTTTGGTGGCAAATGGGAGACATGGGATTGCCCTGCTGCCAACTTCACTGGCCCTGTCCCAATCTCCTGTGGGATGCTGGAGCAGAGGGGCAGGAGCAGGGGCTGACAGGGTGACCAGGAGTCAGAGTTGCTTCATCCCAGGAGGCTGAGTAGGGGGAAAACTCTTGGGGTTTGCGCTACATTTAAGAGCAGACCTGGGAACAGAGGGACTGGCTTCCTTCCTGCCCCCCCAGACTCCCTCTTTTTAACTTCTCCCTCCATCATCCCACCAGCCAGACTTTAGGCTTCTATCCAAAGCCTACCCGTGATCCCCAGAGTTATTTCAAGCAGATGCTAAAGGACAGCATATAAATACATCCTTCAGCTGCTGGCAAAACACACAGCGTGGGGGTTGTCCTAGTGCAGTGGTCGAGATGAAAGAAACATTTGCCTCTAAAATGACCCAGAAACGTGCTTTTCTGCATCGGAAACATGTCAGAGCCTTGGGGTGGATAAACCGAAGGGCAGCAAAGTTTTGCTTCCAGAAGCTGTGAAGCAGCAGTCAAGGAAACCGTGGGAAGTGATGGCCGCGAGAGAGGGTTTTGCTGAATTTTGGGTTATTTAGAGCGGCCCTGCAGCGCTCGGGCTGCCGGTGATGGTGGTGCCGCCTTCGCGCAGCCACGTGTGGCTCGGTGAGCTGGTGCCAGCGCTACAGAAATGGCTCGTCATGTAATTTTAAACGGCATCTGCTCAGCCCGGATCATGTAACGTCCTCCGCGGCTCCTGCTCCCGAAGGCGAGCTTGTGGAGCCTGCGGGAAGGAAGGCGACGGGAGGGGCGGGGGGGCGGTGGTGCGATTCTGTGAGGGCAGACACCAGCTACGTGAAAATGCTTTTTTTGGAGGGGACATCTTCGCTGTGGGCAAGTGGCAGCTCCACCATGGCTGTGCGGTGACGCGATAAGAATAACTCCTGAAAAGCTGGGAGCGATGGGTGGTTATTGATCCCTGGCAGGGCTGCACCCAAGGCTTCCCATTCGCGGGCGGGTCTGAGCCGGGTGCCAAAACGGGGTTCCCCGTCCACGGTGTCCCGAGGGCGGGCGGACCTTGCGCGGCGGCAGCGCCCGGGGCCGTTCGCGGGGTCCCCCCGGCGCGGTGCGGTCGCGGAGCCCCGGGAGCGATCGCCGCGCCCCGGCGGCAAAATGCGACTCTGGTGGGACTCGAACCCACAACCTTTGAATGACTCCCGTCACACAGCGCTAGAAGTCCAATGCGCTATCCATTGCGCCACAGAGCCCTCGCTCTGCCGCGCCGCCCTCACCGCCTCTTCCTCCCGGCGCGGCGCCCGCCCCGCCCGCGCCGCTGCTCCCCGGGACCGCGCCCGTCTCCGCGGGGCCGGGCCGGTGCACCGGGCGGGACTACAGCTCCCGGCGGCCCGCGCTGCCGCCCGCCCCGCCCCGCCCCGTGCCGCAGCGCCGGGCGGGCCCCGCTCCTGCTGCCGGCGCAGGTGGCCGGGCCGCAGCGGACGCCCCGGAGCCCGGTAAGAGCGCGGCACCGTCTCCCCCCCTCCCGCTCCGTCAGCTCCCGGCGCCGCCTCCCCGCGGGTGGCCCACGAGCTCCTCGTCGGGCGCCGCGGCCCTGCGGGCGGTTCCGGGGTCGCTCAGCACCCGCTGTCTCCGCATGAGGTACCGGGGCTCCTTGTGGGGCACCGCGGGCGGCACCGGGGCCCCTCAGCCCCGCGATGTCCCCGAGGGCGCGCTGCGGGTCCCCGCCCGCCGAGAGCGGCTCTGCCCGCGCGGTTGCGGGGCCTGGCCGGGTTGGGGTGGAGGGGCTCGGCTGCGTCGTGGGGCTCGGCCCTCCCGGCCCTGCTGCCCCGGGGGATGGGGCTGGGGCAACGCTGCTCGCCCTCCCTGCTGGGGACCCTGCCCAGGGCAGGTGGGGAGGATAGGGGGACAGTGACCCTGCCCAGGGCAGGTGGGGAGGAGAGAGGGACAGGGACTCTGTCCAAGGCAGGTGTGGGGATCGGGACTCTGCCCAGGGCAGGTGTGGGGACAGGTGCCTCCCCAGATGCCATTAGCGCTAAGGCTTCTCAGAGCCTGATTGTCTGCTGTAGTCCCCCGCTCTGACCCGCTCCCCGGGCCCTCCTCGGGCTCGGTGTCCCCGGGGTGGATCCCTGCTATTTGTGCCTCGGTGCCTGCTGGCTGTGAGCTACAGGCCGGTCCTGGTTTTCTCTGTGCTGATGCAGCTGGACAAGACCTGAATCCGTAACGCAGGGCTGGAGGTCTCCGGCAGCGACACACCGGGTATCTCTCGGTAATCTATCTCTGCAGGAGGCACCGGGATGCCGGTGCGAGGTGGAGATGTGAGCGGAGGATAACAGGGGCCTGCCTGGGCCTGTCTTGCTTTCAAGCAGGAGAGCAAGCACCTTGTTGCCCACACAGAGTGTGGCTCCCCTGCTGCTGGCTCTCCACATCTGTCTGTCTGTCTGTCTGGTGAGAGCCTGTAAGGAACAGCCCAGGTCTTGGCTGAGCCACAGTAGTTTGATGGTGATCTAAAAGTTGCCCTGTGTAAGTGGAGAGAGAGGCTACCAGGTGAAAACACGGAGAGTCCTGCCGTGCTGAAAGGCAAAGGGACTGTGTTGTTGGACATCAGGCCAGGAAGGTGTTTGGCAGAGAGAAAGGTCACTGGCACGAGGGGGAATGTCAGGACAGGGGCTGCAGGTGGGAGGATGTCCCCGAGTCCCCACCTGTGAGCAGCATCTTGTGCTCTGGTGCATCCCAGCCTGCTGCCAGTGACCTGGCTTAGAGGGGGGACAGCCGGTGTGACATGCCAGGACACAGCAACCACGTGGCACTGCCTTGGCTCCCACCCTGCCAGCATCTGCTACCAAATCCACAGAGGCTCCCCAGACCTGGGGGTACTGCATGGAGCAGAGGGAAAACCACAAGTGTGGCTCTCGGTGCCACCAGCTGTGGTAGAGCCCACTCAGGGCTTCCAGCTTCCGAGCAGTGAATCCACCTTTGAGAGGGAAGTGGAAATGACGTGAGTGTTTCCTTCCTCTTTGTCCATGCCAGGAAGGGGCAGTTTTATCTAGGAGCCCTTGAGCTGTGAGGGTCATGTCACTGTCACTTTTCTCCTCCCAATGCTGTCCCCTGAAAAGAGGCTTTGCTAGATCAGTCTCCTGCGAGTCTCAGAGCCACATCTAGGGTGTGTTTGGGATGGGGACAGAGGCGCTGCTTTTTGGGGACAAGTACCAGAGACTGAGTCACTGTCCCCAGGGCATGGGGCAGGGGTCTGGGCACTCCTGGCAGCAGTGACAGCCTGTGTTCTGCCCACTCCAGCTTGGCCTCATCCCTGATGTGCTCTGGCAGTGTCTCCAGCAGACACAGGCCAGGAAACTGCCCGCCAACACGAGGGTTTACAAACACAAGCAGAGTTCAAAGGGCTGAGTTTCCTGTCCCTGATCGTGTCTGAGCTGTGTTGGGGAGCGTGTGAAGCTGTGCTCTCCCAACAGCCATGCTGGCTGTCCTGGAGCCAGGTGTGCAGGAGAGCTCGTGCTGGGGGCCTGGGAGGCTCTGGGGTTTTGGGACAGAAGGATCTCTGGGGCAGGGAGGAATTTGGAGCTGGCCTTTGCCAGGCTGAAAGTGAGGGGCTGAGACAGCCCTGCCTGGCATTCCCCTGGAGGCTGCCAAGCATCTGTACAAGATCTCCTGCCATGACTGTGCTCCCACATCCATGTAAGTGACTTTATCCTGCACCTCATGCTGCTGGGACATGGCCATGCCCCTGGCTGATGTGCAGGATGTGGCTCCCCAGGTGGGAATGTTCAGGTTCTCAGTTAGCACCAAGTGGTGCCGTGCTGGTGACTCAACTGGAGGCCATTTAAAAGGTCAGATAAAGTTACATCTGTGAGAGCTCTGGGCTGCTGGATTACATCCTCACTGCCAGGAGGAATGATTACTCAGGGACCTCATTCAGGAAATCAGGGGCTGCTCAGGCATCCCCCACCCACGGATTTGTCATCCTCAAGTCCAGTGTGCGTGGGTTGATGGCCGTGGTTTCTCTCTGCCCTCAGGCCACGATGCTGCGTCTGGCTGCTTTTGCAGCGGTGCTGCTGTTCCTCAGGGTCACTTTGGAACTGTCCTGGGCCCAGGCCATCCCCGCTCTCTTCATCTTCTACCTGGGATCCGGCGGATGGGACTTCTTCCTCATATTCCTCAAGACAATACGAAGGGATGTCACGTAGGTGTCCTGACTGGGATGGCCCAACCATCCACCCTCCCCCTGCCCGGGTGTGTGTGAGCACAGCCCCCAGCTCCTTGCACAGCCCTGGGTTTCTGCTGGCACCTGGCCCGGCTGCAAGGAGATCTCCCTCTGCCGTGCCCCGGCGGCTCCGAACTCTTGGGCAAAGTTTTCACAGGAAGGATAGATTTCAGCTGAGCTCAGAGTCTACTGACTGCCCTTGTACTTCACCCTGTCCCCAAAGCTGCTGGTGTGGCACCAGGTCACTGTGCAGGGTTCATTCTGAGCTGGTACCAGGCTGTGCCAGCTCCTGGCAAGGATTTGTGGGGAGGGAGCAGTGGCACCTCTTGGAGAGCAGCTGAGGCTCAAAGATGCCCCTTTGATCAGGGACATCCCTGTCTGCAGCCTTCCAAAACACATCTCTCCCTGGCCTCCATCGGTCCCTGGTTATGAGCATCTTTGTAAATGAGCTCTGCCTATGTCCACACTGCTCAGGGGAACACCCAGAGCTGCTGCTGACCTAGAGTAGGGCTTGGAGTAGTGCTGGGCTGTTGCAGCTCCTAGGAAGGTCCTCATATTGTGCTGTCTTTGCTGGAGAAAGTAGTTTTGCAGGGGTCACTGAGCAGCTGCCCTCTTGCTCCCCTTCCTTTGGCAGCACCGGGCTGGTCCTGTTGCGGGTGAAGTGGCAGGTATGGAGGCACGTGAGGGAGAAGAACACAGTTGCCAAGATCTTCCAGAAGACTGCAAGGAAGTATCCAGAGAAGACAGCACTGATCTTCCAAGGCACGGGGGAGAGCTGGACCTTCCGGCAGCTGGACGAGTACTCCAACCATGTGGCCAATTTCTTCTACGGCCAAGGCTTCCGCTCCGGTGACGTGGTGGCCCTTTTCATGGAGTCCCGCAATCAGTACGTGGGGCTGTGGCTCGGCTTGGCCAAGATCGGGGTGGAGACGGCCCTCGTCAACTCCCACCTGCGCATGGAGGCCTTGCTGCACTGCATCACCATCTCCAACTCCAAGGCTGTGGTTTTTGGGGTGGAGATGATGGAAGGTGAGGGGCTGGCAGATGTTTTGGGGGTGCTTTGGACTGGAGGGAGGTGTCTCTACTCTGTGGGTTCAGTGTTCCTTTCCTGCTCACCGCAGAGCAGAGATCTGGAAGGGAGTGGGCAGTTGAATCATCCAGAAATTAGATCTGGTTTTGTTTTTTTTTTTTTTCTCGTTGGTTCCTTTGGACACTGGGCAGGATGTGGAGAGCAGTGCTGTCTGCCTCCCAAGCAGGCCAGCCTGGGTGTGAGGATCCTCCCTTGTGCCCCTCGGGTCCATCCCTGACACGGAGCCCTGGGCTGGGCTAGGCCTGCCCTGCTGCACAGGAGGAGCCTCTCCTTGCTCTCCATGGCTGTTACCACATCCCTGCAGCACCTTGGCTCCAGCTCCTTGTGTGTTTCAGCCCACACCTCTCATGTTGGTGGTGTCAACAGACCTCTTGGCACCAAAGAGGTTTTGGATGGGGAAAGGTGGAGAACAGGATCTTCTGGTCTCTAAAGAGGCCTGGGCTGTGGCCCCAGCACCTCTTAATGATGGGAACATCTGCCTGGGATGGCTGTGAGCCCTCTGGGGACTCTGCCAAGCACAGCGGGGGTACTGCTGCCTGGGGCTGTGTCTCCCTGAGGCTGGAAGGGCAGAGGGTCTCTGTGCTATAACCACCCAGCAGTCTTTCTCCAGCTCCCCTCTTTACTTTCTTAGCAATGCAGGAAGTGCAGCCCTCCCTGGACAAATCCATCCACCTCTTCTGGTCCGGGGAAGGAAGTCCTGAATCCATGCTTCCTGGTGCAAAACACCTGGACCCCCTCCTGCAGATGGCCCAGCGACACCAGCCACCCACCCCTGACAAGGGCTTTCTTGGTACGTGGTCAGCTCTTGGGGGCCAATCTCACAGTGGTGTTTTTGTGGATCAGCTAGTTACAGCCCTGGCAAGATCGTCTGCTTGGGATGCCGATGGCATGGGGTGTTTGGGATGGGTCTTACTTCAGTGTCCAAAGCCCAGCCCTGTGTAGAGCAGTATCCTGTTGTGCCCTCCCTGTGTCCAACAGACCTGATCTGCCTGGGGTGATCCCAACGTGTTGGTGCTGTCACATAAGGGTTTTGGCCCAACTGGCTCGAGCATTGTGTACAAATTTTGCTTGTCCCTCTCTTCTGGTTCAGCCAGCTTCCAGATTGAGAATGTGACTCTTGTTTCCTCATTGCTCTCCAGATAAACTCTTCTACATCTATACCTCTGGCACAACGGGGCTGCCCAAGGCTGCCATCGTGGTGAACTGCCGGTAAGACCGTGGGCAGGGGCTCAGGGGAGGACAGGGCTGAGCTCTGCCCTGTCCTAGCACAGCACCTCCAGCCCTGGGCCTGACCTGCCTCTTCACCCTCCCCCAGGTACTTCCGCATGTCCAGCTTAGTTTTTTATGGTTTTGGGATGAGGTCCGACGATGTGATGTACGACTGCCTCCCGCTCTACCACGCTGCAGGTAACGTGTGCCATACAGAGCCTGCCATCCTGGGGCTGTGTCTTCCCTAAGCCAAACCCAGGGCTCAGGCTGGAGGCTGGTGTAGCAGCAATCTCCATGTTGAGGAGGAGCTGCCTGCTGCTCACAGTGCATGACTGAGGCTTTCGGCTTTTTCCCTGGGAGCCAAGAATCGATCTGGCTGACCTTTGGAGTGGGGTGGATGTTAACCCAGCTCGTATCCTGGCTTCGGAATAGCTGTTCCTTATTGCTGTTCCCTGTGCAAAGCCAGTGGGGAAAGTCAAGGGGAAGGGGAAGTGGTGCCTGCCTGCCTGGCTGAGATGTGCTGGGATGTTTAGGTGCAAAGTGCTGCCCCACATCTTGCTGCCACGTGTCTCCTCCCCGGTGCCAATGATCCTGAGGGATTTGGCTGGGTGAACCCCACTGCTGTGAGCCAGCCACGGCCTCTGCCTTGCCCTTCCAGGCCTCTCCTCAGGTGGCTGGACTGGAGGTGTGTGGGGGCTGAGGGCTTTCCTGGCTGCCTCTCCACAGGGAACATTGTGGGGATCGGGCAGTGCCTCCTGCAGGGAATGACGATTGTCATCCGCAAGAAGTTCTCGGCCTCGCACTTCTGGGAGGACTGCGTGAAATACAACTGCACGGTGAGGCTGTGAGGCAAGAGGCCAGCCAGGAGTCGGGAGCAGAGCCTGGGGATCTGTGCTGTGCTTGGGAGAGCCCAGCTTGGAAGAGGGAGAGGCCTGGACCGGTTCTGCCTGTCCATCCCAAACCACCTTCCAAGGTGGTGGGGCTGTGTCCTTCCCACCTGGGCTGGTAAATCCATGTGTCTAAGCCCTTCCCATGCTCCAGCATTAGCCAGGAAATATCTGATGGGTTTCACAGCCTGGAGGGGTGGGTTAACCAGGGAAGGACAGGCACTGGATGAGCTCACAGGACTCCTGGGTTCTACCATGGCCTCTTTAGGGGACTTTGGGCATGTTGTGCTACTCCTACCCGCCCTGAAGAAACCCCAGCCAAGCCGGGGCCTGGCAGAGGGGTCCTAGTGAGTCTTTCCTCTCCGTTGCTCCCAGATTGTGCAGTACATCGGGGAGATCTGCCGCTACCTGCTGAACCAGCCGTACCAGGACGTGGAGCGGCAGCACCGGGTGCGGATGGCGGTGGGCAACGGGCTGCGAGCCTCCATCTGGAGGGAGTTCATGGCCCGCTTCGGCATCGCCCAGGTGGCCGAGTTCTACGGGGCCACCGAGTGCAACTGCAGCCTGGGAAACTTCGATGGCAATGTAAGGCCCCTCCCTCGTGTCCCAAAGGGTGACAGCTGGCCTGGGCAGGCAGCATCTGGAAACCCAGATGGGCTGTTTGCTGCAAGAGGTTTGGCATGGCTTGCCGTCCACCCGGAAGGGTTTTGGCTGTTGTGTGGTGCCAGCTCTGTGGTATCCTGGGTATGTGTGGGCAGCGGGCTTGGGCGGGACAAATGTCCCTGCTAGCCACAGCTCTGAGCTCTTTCTGTTCTAGGTTGGGTCATGTGGCTTCAACAGCAGGATCCTGCCAGGTGTGTACCCCATCGGCTTAGTGAAGGTGCATGAAGACACTATGGAGCTGATCAGGGGGCCAGATGGTGTCTGTATCAGCTGTAAACCAGGTGAGGGCACCCACAGGGACAAATCTCCTCAGCTCTGTGTGAGTCTTTCCCATACACTTCAAGATAATTTCCCTGGGTTTGAGTCTCTGCTCAGTTAAACCCCATTAGACACCCCATTAGACACCCTTTTTGCTTGGATGTGAGTGGTTGCTTCTTCTCTTCATCCCCTCTTCTTCCTGCAGGGGAGCCGGGGCAGCTGGTGGGTCGCATTGTCAAGAGCAACCCCCTGCAGCACTTCGATGGTTACCTGAATCAGTCAGCCACCAGCAAGAAAATCGCCAGGGACGTGTTTACAAAAGGGGACGCTGCCTATCTCACAGGTGAGGCAAGCAGGGCCCCTCTGTCTTATGGGAGTAGAGGAGAAGGGCACCTGGGTGTGGTTGGCACTGCCCTGAGATGCTCCAGCGTTGTTCCTAGTCCCTCTGACACCTCATTTTTTTCGCTTATTCCTTCCTTTCCTGTAGGGGATGTGCTGGTGATGGATAAATATGGCTACATGTACTTCCGTGACCGCACCGGGGACACGTTCCGCTGGAAAGGGGAGAACGTCTCCACCACAGAGGTGGAGGGAACGCTGAGCCGCATCCTCAACCTGACGGACGTGGTGGTTTATGGGGTGGAGGTCCCAGGTAGCTGAGAGGGAAGAGGACAATCAGGGGAGGCAGAAAAGCCTCCAATACTTGAATGTGAGAATGTCCTGCGTGTCCAGATCGACGTGTCCTTTTGCAAGTGGCTCCCTGTGGGCATGCTGGGAAGAGGCCACAGGGGATGGGCCTAGTGGGAACCAGAGGGTTCCCTCCCTCTCTCAGGCTTTGGTCTGATTCTGGCTGTTTTGGAAGAACCCTGTGTCCCTTCTGGACAGGCTCCTCTGAGAGGAGGTGACTGTGACTGCAGGGTGTCGCTGGTAGCCTTTGCCACAGGGTGGTGACACAGCGGTGGCACAGCTGGACGTGCCAGCGCTTTGGGACAAAACAGAGTCTGTACCAGAGGCCTTACTGGTGCGGGGCAGAGGGAGATAACGCCACAGGGACAGTGTGTCTGAGTGCTCTCCCTTCTCTGCCTTTCAGGGATTGAAGGGAGGGCAGGAATGGCAGCCATCGCCGATCCAGAGAACTCCTGTGACCTGGAAGACTTTTCCAGCAAACTGAAAAAGGCGCTGCCACTGTACGCACGTCCCGTCTTCCTGCGGTTCCTGCACGAAGTCTCCAAGACAAGTGAGCCATGGCATGCACACTCCTTGGACAAGGAGCTGGGAGAGCCTGGGAGGGGGAAACCTGGGTACAGAGATCAACCTGTAGGGTGGGGATGGAGCCCCTCTGCCCCACAGAGCCCCTGTTCCTCAGGTGGTTTCAAGGCGTGGGGTGCAAGGCTGGATTTGGGGCAGCACAGGTGCGGTGGGGATGGGAGTGTGTGTGGCCAGTGACCCCTTATTCCTTCTTCTCTCCCCGTTCCAGGCACTTACAAGTTCCAGAAGATGGAGCTGCGGAAGCAGGGCTTTGACCCTGCGGTGGTGAAGGACAGGTTGTATTTTCTGGACTCCAGGCAAGGCCGATACCTGCCACTGGACCAGGCAGCGTTCGGCAGGATCCAGTCGGGAGACCAGAAGCTGTAACCGGTGGGGCTCAAGCAAGGCACCTCCCAAATCCTGCTGGGGAGAGGGGGCAAGGCAGGCACTGGGGAAGGAAAGGTTCACGGAGCGATACAAAGGCACGCTAGAGATTTTATTTTACGAGTTTTACAGATAAGGGTTTGGGGGGAACACAGAGGGGACCGAGGGGAGGGGGATGGTCACATACCAAAGCATTGACTCATTATGGCTTTATTTTCTACTTGGTACAGTGGTGGTGGTCCCGTGCCATGAGAGGGGCAGGGCCCTGGCCAGTTGAGGAGGGGTGGGGTGCCCCTGCCATTCCACTTTGCTTTTCCTGTCTTTTCCCTCCCTTTTTCTGCCTGCAGCAGCCCTTCCTTGTGAAGGCCATGAAGGGACCGGTGCTGGGCTCTTCCCCACTCCTCCACCAAGCAGCCAGCTCCTCCCTGGCACAGGGACCCCACTGGCAGAGGGAGGCTGGGTGCCAGGCGCAGCCCCTGCCCTCTGCATGGCCCTGCTGGTGTCGTGTGTCTGCTGTGAATCAGGGGAGCAGGGTAGTGTTGAGCTCAGGAGAGGGACAGGGATGTGTTTCTGCCATGCCTTTCTCTCTCCTGGGGATGACATTTCTATTTTTCACAATCACACGCACATTATATTATATTATATATATATATATTATACACGCTGACTTTTTTTTTCAATCTTAATTTATTGTCTGTACTTTTGAATGTGTCCCGGGTTTGTGCAGTAGGTGGAGGGATAGCCCAGACCTGTCCTCTCTTGGACAGTCCTTCTCTCTCTCAGGGAGATGGGAAGCTCATCTGGGACTGATTCTCCTCTTCCAGCGTGGGTGCAGCTGTATATGTTCTTGTGGCCTTGCTCCATGGTGGAGGACATGAGCAAATCCCACTATCTTGTGGACACTTCTCTGGGTCTTTTACTTCCATCTTTCGTGGATGCAGCTTTGTTTTGTGGACCTTCTTCCTGGCAGAAAGCAAGTAGGAGAGTGGGAAGAAGGGCCTGGTTTGCCTTTGTTTAGACATGCTCAGCACCACGGAGCAGCTCTCAGGGCTTTCCTGCCGTGATGTCAGTGCCCTGGACGTGGGAGGCAACTTGCCTGGGGAGAGAACGTCCTCTGGAGGGTGGCCTCTGCTAAAGCCTGACTTCATGTGCTCTGCATCCGTTCCCAAAAGAGCCCTCCCTGTCTCCAGCACCGGAGCCAGGCCCTGAACTGAAATGTCCGTGTGAAACACCTGACTTGTGCTATGTGAATTCCCCGTGTTGTGTCCAACGTGAAACAGCCTCAGCAGCGATGTCCGATTCCAGTCTTTGGAGACCATGCAGAAATGTCTATTCCAGAGAAAACTCTGGGTTGGGGTTTCTTCTTCTTTTTTTTTTTTTTTTTTTTTTTTTTTTATAATTTGTTTTTATGCTTTTAGCAGGGTTACTCCTTAAAACAATGTCTGTCTTTTGTGAGGGCAGGGTGTGTCTGCTCTTCTATCTGTGCTTCCACACCAACGTTCCTGCCTGTCCCAGTCTGTCCCAGTCTCACAATTAAACACGAGTATGGGCTACGCTGGAGTTTCCAACCTCTTCCTTGTGCAGTCCTGCTCTGTGGGGGGAGACAAGAGACTGTGCCAGTTTGGGAACTGGGAACTGCCACTCCAGAGCACCACCTCCCTGTGTGGACTTTGGCTCATCTCAGAGCAGGGGGAACAAGCCCCTTGCTGCTGGGTTTAATGACTGTGTGAAAACAGCCTGTTGATCAGACCCTCCCCAGTCCTCTCCACCACCTCCCCACTCCCCCTTTCTCCTGGTCCTGTTCTCAGCATTGCCATCCCAGTTTGTCCTGGCACAGTTCTCCCTGGCACATCTGGCTTGTCCACCCCTCTCCTGTTCCCTCTTTCCTCTTCCTTCAGCTTCTCTCTGTGTTTGGCTAGACTGAACGTCCCAGCTCATTCGTGCCCTCGTAGACAAGTTTTTTGGTACCCGTTCCCTGTCCCTTGCTTCTAGAAACACCCTTTAGACCTTTTGCCTTCAAAGGGTCTCCTGGTGCCAGGAGAACCCAGCTCCTTCTTGGTACATGGGTGCCAGGAGAAATGTCTTCCATGAGCCTGAGTAAAGTGTGTTGCCTGGTGAAACACACCATGGAAAAGTGCTGGAAATTTGCATCCATTATATACCAGATGCACTTTCGGACATGTTCAAATGGGTGACTTCTCCAGCATCTCTAAGCTAAAAGCCTTTAGTCTCAATCCTCTGAACACAGTGACTTGCCAGTCTCTGTCCCAAAAGCAGTGGGAAAACTCGGTGGAAAACCGGCCTCACCCCCAGAACCCTGAAGAGCCCTCAAACCAGGTGGCTTTCCTTGGCGGGGGGTCATACGCAGGGGCCCGGGGGTCTGGTGCAGGGTGTGCAGTGGTGGCTGCCGCCTCTGCGGGTGCTCTGGTGCCGCTTTGGGATCCTGTTCATCTCACAGCCACCGGAGGAGGGCAGGCTGGGCTCGGCAAACGCCTCACCCGCGGGGATACACATCTTCGTGCACTCCCCGGGGGTTTCGCAGCCCATGTGCGATGTTCAGAGCCCTGGAAGTGTGGGGTGCTGAACCAGGGGGGTTGCCCACTCGGGGAGCTGGGCAGCCCCTGTCTGAGGTGGAGGGGAAATTTTGAGTAAAGATGATGGTGCTGGGCATGAGGCCGGTGGCAATCCCAGGTGCTGGTATCCACTTCATTCAGGCTCCTGACTGGAGCTGTGCCTGATGGAGACTTGGACAGCACCAAGGACACTGAGCTGTGCCAGGTGGGTGGTGGGCAGTGACCTGAAACACCCGGCCTCACCCAGCCCTCTGCTAAAGGGAATAGGGAAAAACTTGGCCTCTCTCAAGTCAGACCTGAGGGTCGTTGTCTGGAGATGGATGGTTTGAAATGATACAGGAGGATATGGGAGAGCTGTGCTCCCTTCCTGGAGGAGGTGTCGGTGCTGCCCTGCACTCAAAGCTGCTCCAAAGGGAGAGGGCCTGCAGGGCAAAGCTCAGCGCTGCATTTCTGTCTGTTTGAGAGCAGGTTAGGTTAAAAAAGCCACGGAAATTCTGCATTCAGGGCACTGCCTGTTAAGTGCAGGTGCAAATAGCTTTCTAAGATCGTGGAAGTATGGCTGTTGTTTGCAAGTGAGCCCGTACAAGTGGAGACCGGCTTGTGTTGCTGGGTTTTAGAGATGGAAGGGGGTTAGAAGCCTGTGAGAGGAGTAGGATTTAGCATTTCAGTGCTGGGGGGTTGGTCCCTGCTGGAGATCTGGTGGCTGGGGACAATTCCTGATTGAGGAGGGTTGTGTTGCACTTGGCAGTGCTGCAACACCCAGCTACACCGATTAGAGGTTTTCCGCTGGCTGTCAGCTTTGAGTTGAAATCCTGGGGCCTTTTTAAAGTCCCAGCTCCTCTGGAAAAATGAAGCCTAGATGCAAGTGTCCCTGAAGCTCTCGACCCAGGAACACAAGTGCCAGTGTGGTACCAAGCCTGGGATCAATGCTGGGACACTTCCATCAGAGAGGTGTTTGAAAAGAAGTAGACAGTGTTTAATCATAGTCTGATTTTTTTAAATTTCTTCTTATTAGTGCAGTTTTAAGGAAGAGGCTAATTGGATCCTCTATGATTAGAGACACTTTGCAAGACATCCCTCCCCTTTGATCAATATGCTAGTCGGGCTCAGCAGATAAAAGTACTCTATATGAAGTACGAGGTATTATTCTTTTTTAATTAAAACACTTAAAATGCTGTTTGCATGAGGTTAAGAAAACATTAAAATCCTTTCCTGGGTTATTATCAGACTGTTAATTTAGGCAAAGCCAAAGAGCTTTACAACCCAAATGTACTTTTCCCTTTGGAGATGACTGCTTCTCCCAGACTCTGTGTCCTGGACAGTGACAATAATATCAAGAAAAAAAAATCTTCTCCAACTTTCTTTCAGATCAGCATCTCTTTCCAGGTCTAGGTCCAGCTCATCCAGGCCACGCTTGGTGTGCAAAACTGGAGTGTATTTTAGCTTTAAGGCAGGCGGGGGCTTTGCAAGTTGCTCAAGACCTTTCTGGGTGAAATTAATTTTTGCTGGTGACAAAGTCTGAGACAATCTTTAACGCTGCATCTCTCCAGCCTCCCCCTGCCACTCTTGGTGTGCCGGAGCCTTCCCAAACAATGACAGCCGCCTGCTCCTCCGCATGCTGGGGAGCTGGCTTTGCCTTTAAGCAGAGACAGGGAAATATTCTCAACTAAAGAAGGGACTGTCCTTTGGTGCACTCTTTAGAAATGGAAATACTCGATTCCCCTGAGTGGTTTCAGTGTAACCAAGAGCAGGGCCAGAGGCAGCTTCTCCCCCTCCGATCTGAAGGGGCTGTGTGGCTGGGGATTCCACCAAAATGATGGTCTGTGGAGATCTCATCATCCTGTGTGAGAGGGAAGGGACAGCAGCCTTCCTTTCCAAAGCAGAAAGGCTTTACGAGGGAAGCAAATGTCCTTAGGGCTGCTGAGCTCCTGGACAGCACGGAGGGCTGGGCTATGCAGCAGGGAGAGGCTCAGGGAGCAGGGACAGGTCCTGCTCTGCTGGTTTTGAGCCTGGCCCATTTCAGTGACAAATCCCACCTTCCAAAATAACCTGGGGTTTGACCCGCTTTTCTCCTGATTAATTAAAAATCTCATCCATAGGCACAAATGATGCCAGGCCAGGCTCTGGGAGAGCTTTGGGTAGTTGGGATCATGCAGTACAGGCTGGCAATACCAGGAATTGCAGGCAGTGGTGATGCTGTCTGAGGCCAGGGCATATTCCTGCTAAAGATGGGGGGGTCATTGCCTAGATCTTCCCTGATCCCTTGCCAGATGATCCCAGCTTGTGAAGTGGGATATGACCCCCTAATATGCCGCATCCCCCTCATCAGTACAGCCCTGCCTTCCTCTAGCCCCATCCGTGAGGGTGCTGAGCATCCCTCCCCAGCACCCCCAGCATCCTGCCAGCCCAGGCAGGAGCTGCGATCTGATCCTGCCCTCGAGGTGACACCTTCGACGACCTTCGCAGGGCTGTGCCAAGGGGCCTGAGGAAGCGAGGGCAGCGAGAGCCTTTCCTCCTCGCCTCCGGCCATCCAAGTGGCCTCCGGCTCGGCCGCAGGAAGAGGCCAGCGGCGGCGGGCGAGCCACCTCCTCAGCTTTGAGTATCACTTTCAGCTATTCTGAAGGTTAAACGCCTGTTTAGAGCTCCCTATTGAAGGTAGAGCCGGGGGTGCGGCATTGTTCGGGCGCCCTCCCGCTTTGTCTGGCCGCTTTCAGGGATGCCCTGAATGGGAAGCGGCCCCCCCAGCCCAGCACCCCGGCAGAAGGGCTCCTGGGGGAGAGGCGCTTCCTCCCGCCCTAATGACATTCAGGCCTCCATCGGTTCAGCTCCCGCTTTCTTTCTGCTGCAGTTTAACCCGGGCACAGAGGCCGGGCTCCATCTTACTGATCTCTGCTTGACACCCAATTACCACATGAATGGGAGAGAAAGGCTGCAAAAGGCTTTAACTCCCACTGACCCTCCTTCCCCTCTGCCTGCTTCCCCCTCTCCCCGTCCTACCCCCTCGCCTTTCTCCGGCGGAGGGAGTTCAAAACTGAGACGGGGGAAATCAAACAAAGCCCCGAGTAAGGAAAGCCATTGTCACCGCCTCCGCGATGGCTCCCCTTTCGCCAGCTATTGTTCCCCTTGAAGTTTGACTTGCTGTGTGGAAGGATGCGAGCAGCTGTTTGTGCATTCCCCTGATGTTTTATTGAAAAATAATTGAATCGTCAGTTCGGGGCTCTCTGATAAAATGTTTCCTTGTAGCGCTGGCCCCTGCTGTATTTATAAACTACATTTCCCTGAAGGACGTGATGGCGACCTAAACCATTTCCTCCCGAATAAACCCTCAGTGGAGGGACAGAGGCATGTTCCTTCTTGCACTCAAGGGGAGAGAGAAAGTGTGCAAATGGCAGGGAAAAAAAACCAGAAGACAGGACGGAGACAAAAGAAATTAACTTGTCTTTATTGCCAGGCTCAATTTCCAACCTGTTCCTTTGTCTGACGCAGTGGGTTTTGTGGGAAGGGAGAGGTGGGTGCAGCCAGAGACCCTGGTCGGTGGCCTCCTGCCCCACATAACTGGGATGAGCACCATGGCTGCCTGGGTCCTGCCCAGTGCCATTCCACACCTGGGAGCAAGTGGGGATCTGTCAGGATCTGAAAAACTGGGTATCCAAACAGAAGTTCAGCTTAAGTAAAGCACAGTGACACATTGCTGGGTTTGAACGAGGAGATGGTGTGTTACAGTGAGCTGAACCCAGCATACATATTCAAGGCAGGATCCTTGTCTGTACCTGGTTTTGCTTTATGTAGCTGTTAATCAAACACCATCCCTGTTTACAGCACTTTAACAATGCCAGCACTACACTTGCTCGAGGAGATTGTGTGCTTGCTTTCCCCATCCCAAGCATATCCAGAGAATTTGTGGTGCTCTGATTTCAGCACCCGGTGGAGAGACAGGACCCACTCCCAAGCACATAATGTCCACAGAAACATCCCCCATATGTCTTGTAGTATGTTTGACCAGGACAATTGTTAACAGTAACAAGCTTCGGGTGTTTGAATGAGCCAAATTGATATTTATGATTACTGTTCCCTTTCTTTTAATTTATTTTTGCTTTTCCGGGAGGTACTAACACTAATTCTGTAATATTTTGCTGTGTTTCTATAACTTGATTCTTTTAGGAGCCAGTTCTCCTTTTATTTGGCCTCATAAATGACTTCTGGAAGCAAGAAGAATAGCTCATACAAAACCATAACTGCAAACCCTGATCTGGAGTTAAGATTACCAGATCCTCTGCACACAGAATGGTTCAGTAATTTCTGAAGAATATAGAAGGAAGATTTTTGTCTAAGGCTTCTTTCCTCAGCTGCTTTTCCATACATTTCCATCCTGGGCCATATCTCTGAGATACTCAAAAGCCTTGGGATTTAAGAGATATTTAAAATCCAGATGGAATTTTTGGATGAAGACCACGGTCAACAGCTTCACGTCCCTGCCATCACGTAACCCCGGCAGCGAAGGCAGCATTCATCTGTGAGGGACCGGCCTTTCCTGGGGCCCAGCCCCGAGAATGATCTCCTCGGGAGAACAAAAGGCCATTACAAACACCACCACCTTCTGCTCCCGGGGTTAGGCGTGCTCTGACCCCCGTTAGCATAAACGAGGAGCAATCTGTCTGTGTAAATTTATGCCCCTTGCACATAATGCATCATGTATATGCATAGCTGTTACATTTCTATGTGCGTGCGTGCACGCGTACGTGGATTTTTTTTAACCCCAAACCCCTCCGCTGAGTGCGGTTTTTCCACCAGTGCTGCCCTGTGTCGTGGGGGAGAAGCACAGCCCAGCTGTCACCGCCACGGCGTCGTCCCGCCTGTGTACACGGGGCTCCTCTGGGGACGGGGTGGGGGGAAACAAACAGGCGACAGATGTGAGCCGCGTTGTTTAACGCCGAGCTGGAGCTGCTCGGGGAAGGGCTCGCTGGTAAGAGCTGCCCGAGTAGGAGGGGGTGTGAGATGCCACCCCTGGCACGGAAGCGTCTCTTCACGGTGGTGACAGCAGCGGTTGTCGGTGTCAGCCAGCCATACCTGCTTCCCCGCAGTCCCGATGGGCTGCAAGGCCGCGGGCTGGATTCGCAGAGTCACAGAATCGTTAGGGCTGGAAGGGACCTCTGGTGATCTCCCAGCCCAACCCCCCTGCCCAGGCAGGGTCACCTGGAGCAGGTGACACAGGAACGTGTCCGGGTGGGTTTGGGATGTCTCCACACCCTCCCTGGGCACCTGTTCCAGTGCTCTGCCTTCCTCAACGCAAAGAAGTTCTTCCTCATGCTGAGGTGGAACTTCTTGTGTTTCAGCAGCTTCAGCTGGGAAACCCCCACTGCAGCTCCCGCCTCCTCCCAGCCCAGGCGCTCCGGGCACGCCAAGAGCGCTCCGTGTGCGGCCCTAAGCATGTGAAAGGGGCTCTGTGCGCGGCCAGGCGTGAACTTGGTGTAGAAATGGGTATTATAAAGTAACACCCCTGGCGCCAGCGCCCAGGTATTTTGAAATAGCACCGGCGGGGGACACAGCCCGCGTTGCCCGGCACTGCGTGAGCTCCTCCAGGGCTCTCCCGGGCCCCGGTGGGACCCCGGAGTGAGGCAGCGCCGCGCTCGGGCCCGGGCCCGGCCCAGGCCGCCCCTCCATCCCCCGCCGTTGCCGCGGCAACGCGGCGCGGCCGGAAGCCGCGCGCGAGGCGCTTCCGGCGCGGCCCGAGCGCGCACCGCCCCCTCCCGCGCGCCCGCCGCCCAAGATGGCGGCGCCCGTGTCGCTGCAGGTGGAGTTCGGGTGAGCGCGGGCGGCGGGGCCGGGAGCGGGGCCCGGGCGGAGCGCAGGGCGCTGCCGAAGAGTGGCGGGGCCCGGGCGGAGCGCAGGGCGCTGCCGGGCGGGGCAGGGCCGCGGCGGTGCCCTCGGTGAGGCGGCCGCGGCACCGAGGCGCGCGCGGCCGTTACGCGCGGCCTGTCGGCCCGGCCCGGGCGGCGCCGCCGCCGCCGCGGGAGCTGCGGGCCGTGGGTGGAGGGAGCGGCCGTCCCTGGGGAACCGGGGGCTCGGGCAGCGCCGAGGGGTGTCCGCAGTGCTGGACCTGCCCCGGGGCCTCGCTGCCGTCTCTGTGTGAGCGTCCTGTGCCAGTCCTTTCCTTTCTCCAATTTCAGCCTCTTATTTTTCTTTCTTTTTTTTTTTTTTTTTAATTATTAAAATTATTTGTAAAAACCTCCCACTCGTTTTTCGGCTTTTTGTCCCCCTCCGTACGTGTACCTGTGTGTGTTTGTGTGTGTACCTGTGCCCTCGCTGTGCTTTGTGTCCCAGCTGTGTCGGTGTCAAACAGCTGCGCTCTCACTCTGCAGCATTTCTGTTTCCAGGCCTTTTCTACTGTAATATCAGCCTTGCTCACACTCTGGCCCTGGGAACCTAAAGCGTTTGCAGTGGAAGCTGTGCATATTTGTGGAAATACTGGTGTTATTTCGTTAAAGCCTCCTTTTAGCAGAAGCTAAAAGGCTGCTATTTATTCGCTTTTTCCCACCCTTTCACGAACACAGAAACGCCATAACCCTTTAAACACCCTTCTCCTTAAGAATCCTTTCCTCAGTCTTTCCCGCTTCCAGCTGCAGCAAACTCTCCTAATTTTCCCAGAAGAGTGAGATGCATTTTTGCTTCCCTTGGAAATGCATAAATGAGCTCTCTATGTAGGAACCACAGCTGAGTCCCCCACAGCTCCCGCTTTACAGAAGGACCTTATCCTGCAATCTACATTTCCCGCTGCAACAAAGCGTGACCTTGTTTTCATTACATGAAAAAATGTTTTTCATATCATTGTTGTGACTTGTTCCCTCCCATGAATCTCGGGCTCGTGTTAATAAATCGCTGCTTCAATTTGGAGATAACTATTTGTTGTGAGCTGGGGGAAGAGCACCAACAGAGTGCCCTTTAGGAGGGTTTGCTGCATATAAGTAGTGCTGCCGAGGGCACAACAAGGGTTCTGTTGTGCTCTGCCACTGAAGAGCCAAGAAAACCTACTGGGGCATTTTTAGATATTGAATTTAAAGGAGCTTAGTAACGTCTGGATGTATCTTTGTTGGTTCTTTAGGTGGGGACTGGTTGGTTTTAAATGTTTCTCTTTATTGTGTTGGTTTCTAAGGGAGGAGAGGCACCAGTAAAGTAGCTTCATAGGGCAATTTTTCTAAAGTAATCTACATTTAAGATGGAAGGATATTTTGCCACAGCCCTTTGAAAATGGGTTGGTAATTTTTCAGCCTCACTTGAGCACTGAGTTGAGTTTTTTGAGTTTTCTAGTTGTTATAACCTTGCCCAGTCTAGAATTCAGTTTAGAGTCAAAAGCTCACACTGCTATTATGTCCCATATCTAAAAGCAGCTTTTGTTTTTATTACCCATGTCCTTACTAACATGATAAAGTTTTATAATCTAAGACTTGAATTTGGCCTCTGGCCTCACATCATCCTGAAAACTGATGGATGCTGGTAAACCTCAAGATTTTCACAGTTGTTCTTTTTCCAGAAAGGCGAGGAGTTTGCTCAGGCTTCTGAGTTGAAGTTACAAAAATTAGTTATTCCTTTGAAGAGCCTAAGTTTAGGTGCCTGGACCCAATTTAAATGCCAGTGTGAGGACCAGCTCCTGTACTTAGCAGGCTCTGCATGTCCTGCTCACACCTGATCTCCTGTGCTTGCAGGGGCCACCACTTGTTCTCTGGTCCCTCACTGTGTTTCGAGTGTCAGAGGAGGGATGTTCATCAGTTTGTTCAGTGGAGGAGGATTGTGTATTTATTTATTAATATTTTAACTCGTCATCCTCTCCACTTGCTTCCCCCAGTCAAATCTCTCTCAGGAACACTTTGTAGGTCAAGAAAGTGTTGCCAGGACTCGGGGGCTGCTGGCCCTGACCTGCTCTGTAACCTCGTGTGAGTCGTTTCCTCTCTCCCTGTGTTCTCAAGTGGAAACTGGGGGAATATTTATCCCAGAGGGATGCTCAGTTTCTGAGACTTCTGGCTGAAAGAGGTCAGGGATGAGCAACATTGGACGTTGACGTGGTGGCTGGAATGTCGTTTAGGTTTGTGAGCACTCGGAGATGGGAACCATGTTCCCGTTCTGTTGGGATGATGCCTGGCACTGTGAGGTCCTGGCCCACAGCAGAGCATCCTGTATGTGCTGGAGATGGGATCTGGCAGCTCCCCCCCTCCAAGAACTTGTGGTTTGTGACAGGAAAAAAAAAAAAAAGACAAAGGGAATCCTGTGCTAAATATAGTCTGTGTCATTTGTTTTCTCTGCTGTGCCATCTATGTAAATCGCCTCTTTTGTACTGTCTTCCTTCTGACAATAAAGCAAAATCTCAGTGGTTCATTGTTTTTATTTCAGAGGTGGTGCAGAACTCTTGTTCGATGGTGTCAAAAAGCATCAGGTGACTTTGCCCTGTCAACCAGAGCCTTGTGAGTATCAGAACATGCTGGATAACTTGAAAGAATGACAACAGATGAAACAAACCTGGTTTGTACAGCACTTCTAGCTGGCAACGAGGATCAAAGTGTTTTAAAAGCTCTTTCAGACGTGTTGTGGATCGAGTAGCTTGGAAAACAGGGGTTGGTCCTCAAAGTCTGAGCATCTTTCCTGTCCTCTAAGCACTTGGGAATTGAGTCCTTACTTAAGTCTTGTCTCCCTCCTCCTGGATAGACAACAGCTTCTGGATGTTTCCATCAAGTCTGTGTCTGTCTTGCTTGGTGCTTGAAAGCACCAATAACCTCTTCTCTCTTTGTTTTCTCCTGCCTGCTCTGAGGTTTCCAGAAGGTACATGCATACCTGTGTGTGTGTGTGTAGTGTATAGATATGTGGGGGGAGCGTAGCAGTGTAACATAAATTTCTTTTATCTACTTATTTGACTTTCAAGTACAGATAATAATTTTACATTAACTCTGCAGTTGAAAACAGCAAATTTAGTGCTCAAATGTGATGCTGGACATCCTGCCTATGGCCTTCCCTGCAATACAAACCAGTGTCCCAGGGATAAACAGTCATAATCTCTGGTTTGTCATTTGGAATATCAATACTGAGCAGGGCTGCACTAACTCACTCATGTGTGTGCATACTTCAGTGGCAATGTAATTTTGCCACAGGTATGTTCTGAATTCTTCCAGCTAGATAGCACTGCTTTGTGATATTTGAGTGGGATTATAAACTGAAATAATACAGAGCATCAGGGAATGTTAACTAAGATCTCATGAATGGCTAATACCATAATCTGTGTGCTGGGAACCTCCAGGCTTGAAATCTGCTTGCTGTGCCTGGAAGTAATTAGAGATTGGTAGAAGTGCTTTTGATGCTTGGACATAAGCACATGTAATTCAAATAAAATTAGGAGAACTGGAATATTGTGTTATCTTGTGGGTAAGGACGGGGACTGAGACTCCAGAAACATGACCTGATGCTGGTTTGCTTTGTGAGTTTAGTCATGTTGCTTTCCCCTGTTGCTAGTGAGGTTGTAGTGTTACTTTCATGTGTCACAAGAGAGTTCAGCATTAAATTCCAGCACTGTTAAAGCACTTAAGATCCTTAAATGGAAGGTAGTAAAGAAATGCTAAACCACTCATTTAGCTGGTTTATAAACTTGGGGGATAAAGTGTAATTTTCTTCAACGCTCTGTAAATTTAAAATACCCAGTAACACCCACTGCCTTGGTGGTGTTCAAACCATGATTAGATGCTCAGGAAGAAGGGATTATTACAGGAGATGTTTATTTCTGCCAGGTTAAGGGAGGGTATTAATACCAAGAAATGATTCTCCTAGCCCCATGATTGTCAGCAGTGCAAATGTTTGTGGCCTGATC